>CM052452.1:4376601-4438186 GCA_028533085.1 Varecia variegata
CCCAAGTAGCTGGGACTACAGGCATGCGCCACCATGCCCGGCTAATTTTTTCTATATATATTTTAGTTGGCCAGATAATTTCTTTCTATTTTTTAGTAGAGACGGGGTCTCGCTCTTGCTCAGGCTGGTCTCGAACTCCTGAGCTCAAACAATCCGCCCGCCTCGGCCTCCCAAGTGCTAGGATTACAGGCGTGAGCCAGCGCGCCCGGCCGGATGACTACATTTTTTTCAACCTACAAATATTTTGATTCAAATGATTTTTGTAATGAGGACTATGTGAATCTGGTACTGACATTGAAAAATGTCATTTCCTAAATTACTAATCTACAGGGAAGGAAAAAGGGTTTCTTCTCATTACAAAAAATAATTCCTGCTGATGTCATTGCTTTGCAATTTATTTCTTGTTTTTTTTAAGATGGATCATATTGAATAGCAAGTTCAGTGATTAAATACTGAGAATTGTACACAAGATGAAAGAAAACTTTAGTTTTAATTTACTTATTAATAGCAATTTAGTGTGACATTTTTGCCAGATGTACAGGAAATGTCAAACTAAAGGTGTAAGGCTTAGGTTTGCAGTTTATAATAAGATTCGTCATTTGTAATCTCTTCACCCAGGTGACTTTTTTTTGTTTTGCAAGTGATTAATTTATCTTTCTTTCTTTTTTTTTTTTTATCTTTCTTTTTAATAAACATTTTTGTGAATAATTTGTCCAATCATGTCATTGGAAAATGAAATAATTTCATCAAGTTTTTTTCTCTTGGTCTTAAAGTTGGACACACTTAAAGAAAACAACTTGAAAAATGTGGAAGAGCTGAACAAATCAAAAGAACTCTTGACGGTAGAGAATCAAAAAATGGAAGAATTCAGGAAAGAAATGTAAGTTTATCTCCTGAGAGAAATTGTGGAACTTATTTTAAATTGAAAAAGTGAAAACAATGCTAATTATTTTTAAAATATTTGAAATTTACATGAAGTAAAAAGTAACAGTCACCCTTCCATACCCCAAACACTATTGCATAGCCCAGAAGTATAACCATTGTTAAATCAGAACTACAGCTAAGTTAATGGATCAAGATGAAGAATGTGCTGGCTGATGAGTTATGTTTAGGACTGAAATGTAACTTTGTAAAGCCTTATGAAAGTACAAGTACAATCAGAGGTTTAAAATAATACGTTTACATGGTAGCCAATCTTAACATTTGGGAACGTCAGACCTTTTTTAATAAGTCCCTCAAAACTCTTTTTATAGGGGGAAAGAAACCCAGCATGTCACTTTTGAGATTTTCAGTATCTCTATTTTAAGAGTACTCAAATTTTCTGGCACAGAAATTAAACAGCCAGCATTTTGGAAGACTCTTTAAAGTTAACGTTTACCCATCAATCTGCTGCCCAGTTCCAGGCAGGCAGAATGTTCGTGTTTCCTTTTTGACCCTTTGAAGTTTGGTTATTGTAGTTAGTAGAGACTGGCATTTATCTGGCATTTTAATTTGTGGTGACAGTGTAGATTTCATTTGGTGTTCTATTCTGATAACTGCACTGTTTTAACTGTGTGAACCTAAAACTCGGAAGACAATTAATCTGGTGAACATTTGAGCGTGTCTTTTGTGCAAGGTACAGTTAAGCTGGGAAGGTTACAAAGATGGATTATGTGTGGTCCCTGCCCTTCAAGGGTTTATGCCATTTGTTTCTAATTCTAATAATGCAAATAGATGGGATCCAAACAAAAACAAAAGCATCAGTTCCAAACTGTTCTTCTGAGCCACCATCCTCAGTGCTATCTGTTGATCGAGCTTGGATTAAACTAGTATATGTCTAGTTCTTCTGAGAGTTCTTAAAATTATCTCCTGGGAATAATTTGATCTGAGCTACTTACTCGCTTGAGGAGATGCACAGTTCATGATACTGAGGACAGATTTCCTTCCTGAGGCATAGTGTTAATGACATTTCTCTAGATTATGTTTAAACAGTTCCCAACAATTCCATTTACACAAATTTATAAATTTACAATTGTGATGATGGCGTTAGGAGAGGCTTCAATTTCTTTGGCCTGCCAAAGCCAAATAACGCTAATAGGTAATGGGCCACTGGGACAGGAAAAACAAGCTCAATTGTTTGAATATGGCAATTTAGTTATAGTCAGTGAGGGTGGGTTCAGTTGAGAAGTTTTTTCCCCTCGTGACAACAAGGCATTGCACTAACCTGGAGTAAGTTGACTTCAGTCGGTTGGTGTCACACAGACAGCTGGGGAGGGAGGATGTGAGCGGCAGGAGGAGGAGATTCCTCACCACCCTCCCCTGCCATAGCCCCACTTCTGAGCTCTGGGCCATACCAGGTAATAGAGGTGCAGGGCCAGAGTGGATCTAGCCAAGAGAGCTCTTAGGATTTGAATAAAATTCCTCTTTCCTGCAATACTACCTGGAATTTCTTGTAGTGGTCGTTGGTAGTACTTCAGTGAGATGACTCTTTCGTGTCTGGAGTCTTCACGAAATACTGTGTGTCACCCACCCCCAGTTAGTGTGGGGTTGATTTCGCCCCTATTGTGAAGTGAATTGTTCTTGTGTCCCCTTCTTTGAGTTATTCCAATAAAAAGCTTAACTTTGTGCCTGTGGAAGCAAAGGATTGGGAGGAAGAGATTACAGCTCCAGCTGCTGTCACTCTGCCCTCAGCCTGTGCTTAGCTGTCCCTGCTGCTGCCTTCCCCAGACCTCTGACCCTTGAGCAAAGTGGGGTGAGGAGGAACCAGACCCCAGGGCAGAGCGAGCCTGGGCTGCTTTGGAGTCTTTACCTTTTTCCTGCCCCACCAGACTGGAGGGAATCGTGTCTTCCTGTCAGTGACGTGGCACGGCCAGGACTTTCAACAGGAAGGAAGGACAGTGGGAGACATACGGTAGCATGCCATAGAACCCGGTGGAGAGAGGCATGGGGGAGTAGGTTGAAAAGCCCCTGCCCCCCGTGACTCGTTCCCTACTCTAGACTTAGCCAGGTTTCAAGGACCGTCCGACGTGAGGGAACTATGTGATGGGGCCAGTGCTTCTCAAAACAGGGCAGTCAATGTGCCGTTCCTTAGTCTTGTCCTCAGTGCTCACAGCTAGGTGAGCAACTGTTTGCTTTCCCTGTGGCTTACATGTATATGGGATTCTTCTTACCCTCTGGAGCTTTTTTGGTGTTTCTGCTCACCTACACACTTCCTCTGGAATACCGTCCTTGCCCCTGGAAACCAGCACCTGGAACCAGGTGTTCCTTCCCTGTATGCTACATACTAGACTGGTTTAGGAAGGCTCTTGGCTTCCTAAGAGATCCTGGAGATCAACACAAAATGGTTTCCCATGCGTGTATAATTTTGGATCTTAGGGAACGTAATAGAAGCGATCTAATTTTTATATTTAATTACTCACCTGGCATAGTAATAAATCTACAATACATTTAGCATAACAGACTCATGATGGATTCATAGGTAAAATATTTGCAAGTCAGTATTAACAATGTTTATTTTGTCTCTCAATTTTAAAACTAGTCTTTTCTATTTCAAGGTACCTTGTCATATAGAAAGAAAAGTAGCTTCTTTAGAAATTGTTAGAAATATTTTCATAGGTATTTTGAAAGTCATTCACTGAATATTTCCAGAATTTGTGTTATTGGACCCTCTTTTCTCTATAAAATGTATTTACCCATGACCCACTAAGAAAAAAATGTTCCTATATTTGGATCACAACTGAAGTCATCTGCCAATTGTAACTCCTATTCTTTCGATTCTGGTACTTACTGGCTTTATTATTTTTGGGGCAAGTCGTTTTACTTCCCGAGCTTTAGTCTTCTCATGTTGAAATATAAATAATAACATTAGCCTCCTTGGGCTTTGAGGATTAAATGATAAAATGTACATAAAAGCACTTTGTAAATTTTAAAGCATTATATATAATTTTTATAGGTCAATACTTTAGGACATTTTGGCCACGTTTAGATTACTTCTTTGATGCTTTGTTTTAATTTTCCTTACTGTGGGCTTAAGACAGAAGGAACAGGACCACAAACTTAGCAATCTGACAAGCCACACAAATGCTGAGACCAAACGGTCCCTCATGAAGGCAGCGACCACCTGGGAAATAAAACGTTTGCCTTATGATAACTTCATCATAAGAAAAATGTTCTGATTTGTCAAGAACTGATGGACTTTAGCCAGAAGATAAACTTTAGCTGCGATATGTATGTGTGTGTATATGTGTATGTATACATATATATACACCCATAATTAAAATCAAGCCTCCCAGCTTTGGAATGACTAATTACCTGAGGCTAAAATTCCTTCTCCACTTTTCTTCACTTGTTAAATAAACATCTCTGTAAAAAGCCTAATTTAGTGTGCTAAGAGAAATTTTATATAGATTTATTTCCCCAAATGTACATGAGGTCATCCCAATATGGATATTGTAGGTAGATGGGGAATTAAAAACTGAGAAAATTGAATACGCCAAGCACTGCCACCCATTAGACAATTGAAGTTAAAAATAGATGTGTTCATGCATCAGCAGATGGATTCATACCCAGATGACTTGATTCAGAATTCAGCCACGTATGACAGCTTGCTAAATGGAGTTTAACCAGCACAGACTTACTTAAAATTTATAATGGCATCAAAGCCTTCTATGGCATAAAACTAAAATTTAGTGATCAAATAAAATATTTTGTGTATTTGTGTATAAAGTATAATAATTTAGGATGTATCTTTTGGATTGATTTTAATAATGGGAAGATGCTTCCTATACCTATCCTCATATTTTATATGCTAATGTTCATGGTACAGGTTAGCAGCCTGTGTTATATTTTTATTTGCTTCCTATAATTACAAATTAACATTGTGGAAAGAATACTACCAAAATAAAACACCTGTTACGTAATTAGAAAACTGTATTTCCTTTGGACATTCTGTCTCTAGTTGCCCTAAAAATATACTCAGGTTTACATCAGCACTGGGCTATGACAGACACTGGTAAATGGGACCACTGGATTTTTATTTCTTCCAGTGAAAGCCAAATCGTGTATCTGTGTAGTTAGAACAGAGTGCCTTGGCAGCAAATTAAGTCACGTTATCAGTATACTGGGTTTTAGTGTAATTACCTAATGGAAATATTCCTAAAGGCTAGAGGGCTCTACTGACCAGCTCATTTGTCATTTATTTTATAGCAAAATTCCTTTTTGTATGAGATAAGTGTGGGTGGTGGGAGTGGCAGCATAGTGTTCATGAGGTTTTTAAAAAATGTAATAATTGAGGGTGGCAGTCCTCCTTCTGAGAGGTTAAGGCCATTTGGCCCCTCCTGCATGTAGATAATAGTGTCTCCAGTTATTATAGATCCCATCAGGCACGTGACCCAGATATATTTTCCTCAGTGCTGTGAAGCTGGTTGTCTCCCACAGTTTCCTTGCCTGTCTTGTTTCTATGGTAACCCTGCACTCACTGTCCTTGCAGAGAAACCCTAAAGCAGGCAGCAGCTCAGAAGTCCCAGCAGCTTTCAGCATTGCAAGAAGAGAACGTTAAACTTGCTGAGGAGCTGGGGAGAAGCAGGGACGAAGTCACAAGTCATCAAAAGGTCAGTGTCCTTCGGTGAGGGTTTCCAGTTCTGCCACGCGGATGCTGCTCCTGTTGGCGGTGTGCTTGGAGACTACTCAGACGTGCTCAGTGTGGCTGGGTCTTTCCGAATGGAATTTGAAGTTACCTGTGTTATGTCTCCTCCTTTTCAAGCGTGCTGCTGTAGGATTTAGGATTTAGGGGTAGGAGTGAATTGACAGGTCCTTTAAAAAAAAAAAAAAAGGCAACTGGAACTTGTAAGCAAGTAGAAAATAAGATCTTTATTAGATGAACGTATAGCAATACATTTAAATGGGAAGAGGGACAATGTCTTTTCCCTGCTATTCCTTGGATCTCAAAATTATTTTTCTCTTAAGATTTTTTTCTCTCTTTGATCAAAATTGATTTTAAGGAAATTCCAAGAATATGGATTTGAAGGTTGGCAGCTGATTTAAAATAGAATTCTACTTTTCTTTCCTAATGGACTGTGTGTGTATGTGCACTTGTGTGCGTGGATATATATAGAGTGTGTGTTACAACTGGATTGAACTATAAGCAAATCACAATCTATTTGCTTCTGTATTTAAATTACAGAGTTTTCTGACAGAAGTTGATTAAACATGAGAACAAAATCGATTTTAAAGAATGCCATCTTCTGCTTTCTATACTACTCTGACAGTTGAATTGTTAGTTATATCTGACCTCAAAGCAGCAGCTTGAAATTATGTTTTTAAGCGACTTTTGCTGTGTAGTGATTAAGTCTTGGTTTGTACTCCAAGGGAAAAAATTATTTTTCCTCAGTTTTCATTGTAAACATTAATTCTCACTTAGGATGGAGTATTTTGGGGTAATTGTATTGAGTACCCTGACATGGTGCAGTTTGTTGAGAAAGCACTTTTTGGACAGTTGATTTCAGACTTTAAAATCTTCATTATAGCTTTCCACAGTTTTCTTATTTCATGAAAGAATTGCCAGACTCCAAGATGATGATGATGCTGCTAGTGGTGATAGTAACTAACATTTATTGGCTCTTACTATGTGACAGGCACAGATAAATGATAGCTATCATCTCACTTAATCCCTACCATAATTCTAAGAGATGGCACTGTTATTATCTCCATTTGTAAAAGAGGAAACAAAAGCATAAAAAGATAGTAATTTGCTCAACATCATTCAGCTAGTAGTGTCAAGAGATGTTTGTCATCTTCTGATTTGGGTCCAGAAAAGAATCAAAGTGTGTTGACTCAGTTAGGGTCACTGCACTCTCCTTTGATCAATCAGTTTGTGAGAAATTGGAGTTCATGAAGAATAGAAGCCCTTTGATCAGAAGAGGTTGTTGTTTTCCTGCCACAAGATAGAGCATCTGAAACATTTGGCATCTCCAGAGATCATCAGTGTGTCCACAAGGACTTGGAAGAGAACAGTTTTGGCTAAGTGCCGAGTCTGCTTCCGTCTCAGCTTCTCTCATTTCACTGAAAGTCTCTGGTAGAGAGAGTGCATTCAATAAACAGGAAGAATACAGATCATCCTGTCGTCTGATGTTGTGACCTCAGCTGCATGGGTGATTACAGTTCTTGTCTCTGTCATTCAGAACCGGAAGGGATTCGGGAAACATCATGATTCTTTGGGCAGAGTTTCCAGGGCTTCTCTCCATCCTAGCAGCTCTGTTTTCTTTTGCATTAGGGATTTCAGTTAGCTTCCTACTAAGAAGGTTTTGTGATTGAAAGTTTGAAAACAGTCACTTTGCAGGGGGTTAGAAAATAATGCCTACAGGAACAGCTAAGAAAGTGATCTCCTTTTAAAGAATGAGATGGATTCTTAGGCCATTTGTACTTTTCTGTGTTTACCTGAGAAGATAGAAACACATGGGTGTAAATTAAAACATGATAGGCTTTGATGATGGAGATTGTTAAACATGATATTGATTACTAAGCAAGATTACAGATCATTCTTCCCGTGATATATATATTTCAAAAGAGTGGAGAGCATCACCCATAACTTAGAAGCAACCTTAGTTTATTGGAGACTGATTAATTCATTGGGTTCTTTTACTCTTAACTGTGTATAATCTCCGAGAATCTAGAGTGTCATTTACTTCTGTAAAATTATGAATTTTTACTTAGTTACTTTTTATAGCTAAGTCAAACTATTGATCAGCTGTGTTAGAGATATATACAGAGCTACAGTGTTTGGCAAAAATGCTATTAAAGAATTTTAATTGTAGTACTATAGAAATATTTAGTGTTTCATTCTAAAATTAAGACAGTGGAGGCTAGATTGACATGGAATAGATAAAAACTGACCAGGAACTGGGTTTTCTCCTGGTTCCTCTATTTAGTAACACCATAATTCATTGAACATTTACTGAGCTCATTGCTTCACCATTTTTTCACAGATTCATCACAACCTACCTCTGAGATAGTAAGATTATTTTGTAGGTGAGCAACAGAGGCTCAACAGTGAAGTAACTTGCAAAGGATACACAGTTAGCAGTGGAGGAGCTGAGATTTGAAATTGGGTCTCACTCTGAGGCCTATTTTTCCTGCTATTATCCTATACTGAGAGTGAAACTATTTCTACTTAATTCATAATTATTGTAGTTTAAGATAAAAAAAAAAAAAAAAAACCTGTGGCCAGGCTTGGTGGCTCATGTCTGTAATCTCAGCTACTTGGGATGCTGAGCTGGGAGGATCACTTGAGTCCAGGAGTTCAAGACCAGCCTGGGCAACATAGCAAGACCCTGTCTCTTAAAAAAAAAAAAAAACCCCACCTGAGAGCTAGGAATGTGGTAGGTGTAGGTCAAATAGTAATGTTAAAATGCACTCTGAACTCTACTGATATATTTTTTTCTGCCTCAAATGTTTATTTTGCTTAGAAAACCCAAAGCATCCCAGAATCTGTTCTGCATCTTAAGAATTTCACTAGGATTATTGGCAAAGGGTTTTTAACTTCCTTAGAGAAGCCCCCTCTAAGGGGGCTATTTCATTTCACTCAATGAGAAAGGCTATTTCATTTCCTGTCTATCATTTTTACTTTAAATAAATAAATCTTTGTCAGGATTTCTTAACCAAGTTCTCAAGAGGTTATTTAGAAGTGAGATTATTTATTGAAATATTTATTTCGAATATTTTTTGAAATAACCTGACAGTGGTTTTGTAGAACACTTTCTCTTTTCATCACCTTAAAAAGGTTATTTAGGAAATTCTGAAATAAAGAGAACTATTACGGAGCAAAGGTTTGAAACCCCATTTGCCTTGGTTGGCAAGGGAGCACCATGTGTGCTCGGCACTGGGGAGGGTTCACGTGCTTGCTCACGGTCCCCTGTAAAGGAGCTGGCAAGGCCAGAAACAAAAGCCTCCTGTGTGCATTCTTGTCGCCTGCTTACGACATTCTCCCTAAACTAAAGCTGTTTCTTTAAATCTCCATAGCATTCCATTGAATGGATGTACCGCGTTTCATTCATCCATTTGCTTCAGGTGTTCACGCCTCCCTTCTCCATTCGTATGGCCACCAGTCCCCCGACGTCCACAGCCCTGCCTGCAGCAGCTGCCTCCAGTTGCCACTGTGGGTCTTCTGGGGGATAGGAAATCTTTCTCATTTCCTTAACAGCAGTTCTAAGTCTTGCCACACTGTTCATCCTTACAACCCTGTCTTCTCCTTTTTTTTTTTTTTTAATTTTCAAACTTTTTAAAAAAGAGTAATCTCTTTCTGCCTTATTTTTCACCTCCCATTTTTCCCCACCCCCTGCTATCTGCTTTTTGCCACTGCAGTGCACTCTTGAAGGGACTCTTGCTAAAGTCATCACTTACCTAGCAAGTGCAAAGACGAATGGCTTCCCTTCCATTCTCTGTGACCAGCTGGCACTACCACCACCTCCATTCCTGACTTTCCTCCTTCGCCTCCTTCCACCTGATTTGCTTGTATTTCTCCTGCATCTCTTGCCACACGTGGTTACTTGCCATTCACATGTCTGCTTTTGTATCTTTTCTTCTCCCCTCCCCCACTCATTGTTAGAGGCCCATCCCAGAGGTCATCACCTCTAATCTCAAGCAGAGTGAGCTGCTGCCTTCCTGTGTTCATGTTGCGGACTCCACAGTTCCCTTGGCACCAGGACACTGTATTGTGGCCGATGGTTGAGTGCTCCTGCTTCTCTCTTCACACAGACTGCAAGAAAGTAGGAATCGTAAAGCATGACATGTAGATTTCAATGAAAAGCACATGGGTGTTGGATGAGTACTTTGTTTTTAGCAAGGGCTCCAGGTCTTCTTTCATACAAAAAGGTGCAAAGGCTTTGTGACTGCTCTTTCTACTTTTTTATGTGATTCCAGTCACTTCCAGTCTCATAGCTTTGTTGCAGAGTTATGGTTGCCAAAAAGCCTGATCACCAAATAAGTGGGGCATTTGCTCTGTGTGGATGGTAGAAGCATACAGAGTGAATCCAGCCAGGGTCATGCTGTTCCAAGATTAATGGAAACCATACAGAGCATTATTTTCTTTTCATAGGGAATTCTAAAAATAATAATGTTAGCTCTGCTATAGAAATAGTCACCTTAGGTAGTCACTTTTGAGATGTCTGATTTATCATTTCCAAACCTCACATGTATTCCACCTTCTAAGGATAGCAGATACACTGAGCTGTCACTATGGGAACAGTACTGATTTTCCCCCTGGCTGTTTGCAAAATGAGGTTACAGTTGGCTTGTGGAAACTGGACAGGGATTAGATGACTCAATAACTGTATTTCATAAGCAGTTTTTCTTGACAGCTTACAGCAGATGCATTAATATACAAAAAAATGGAGGTTAGCATCTAAATTGACCCACAAATAATACCTGCCTTTTAAATAAGCCTAAGTTCTCAGACATAAATGTTCAGAAAGGGAAAGCGGTTTTCAGCCTGTCATATTATTTTGGAAAATGGTGATCAGCATCATAGTTGTAATCTGGTCTTGGGACTTCTGGGCAACTCAGGCTGATGGAAGCTGGATCACAGAATCTCTCTCCCTTCAATACCTAACGATACGAACACAGTTTTTCTGTATGTAAGCAGCAGAAGGCAGCAAAGCCAATCAACTTCATGGTGTAAACTTTAAAACTGGCAACCAAGAAAAGCAGCAAAACTGTTTTGACTCCTACACTGTGTCCCAGTGGTGAGTGCACAGGAAGGTGAACAGCGAAATACTGGGAGTTTTTACTCTAATTCTCTCCATCCCTGTGCCCAGTCCAGCTTGGAAAAACTGCATTGTCTTCAGCAGATGTGACCAGGCAGCCTGGGGAAAAGGTCACGGAAAACTTCTTGTGGCTAGAGGCCCTCTTCTACCACCTTAGGATTTTACCAGAGGTGAGAAAAACTGCCACTTGTCCTTTTCCACAGCTAGTCTAGCCAACAAACGGTGGCTGAGGGACACAGGGCACTGGGGCTGTTTTTCTCAAATGATAAGTCCACAGGTGGCAGTCCAGGGAGGGTACAGTCTCTCAAGACGTCCTCACGGAACCCGGCTCTTCCTTTCTGCCGTGCTGCTGTCCTTGGCATGCAGCTTTTGTCCACGTGATAGCGGATGGCTGTCGTGCTTTGCAAAGCTTTCCAGGGGGAAGCGGGGGGAAGGACAGAGTAGGGAAAGGCAGAGGGCTGCTTCTTACATGGTTTTGTCTTTTAATTTGGGGAAGAAAGTTCAGATCTCTATAATAGTGTCACATAACCACCTCCAGCCACAAAAGAGGCTCGGTTCCAGTCTCTAGGAGGGGAAGGCAGCACAGTAGGCGAGAGCAGACGTTGAGAGTACAGTAGTAGGGGCACCTGGAACATGCGCCCCAAGGCTTTAGCCTGAGGACATTGTCCTGTGGGAATAGGATCACCTCTGTTCAGGTAGAGTGAATGAGGCACAGGGCACTAAAGAAGAATCTCAGGAAGAAGATCTCCAACAGATTCCATGCTTGGCCTCAACTCTTCCCGCTTTCCCCATCCTTGCATCTATCCCAGGGCCCTCTGGCTATGGGCATGTGTAGACTACAGTGCTGAACTTCTCAGCTGTAGCTTGAAGAGGAAGATAAAGGCCTCAGATAAGGTGGGGAGGGTGTCAGGGGAAACTCACTCACATTATATGTGACCAGATAAAAGGTCCAGGTAGAGCTGCCCATAATGAGATGAACCATTGTATACATAGTGTACCAAAAGGGGAAAAAAAGGAAGAAAAAGGAACATAAGGATCCAAAGAGAAATGAGGAATTGAGGCCATGAGAACACATTACCCAGAGGAAGATAGCGCTTTGTGTCACATAAAACTTAAGTTATTTGAATAAAACAACTGTTCAAAGAGATGATACATCACAGTGAGTTTAACAGCGTAAAGAGTTAAACAAGTTGAAGACCAAACCACACCATACTAGAACTACTAAATCAGAAACAGAAAGAAACCTTATAAACATTTCTAAACATATGAAAGAAAGGCTTGAACTAGTCATAATAAATAAGAAAATAGTCAAAGATATTAAAGCAATTGGAGGAAAGATAATAAAAACTACGGAGGGCAAAGGTAATCCAAATGAGTATAATTACTGTCCCTGAAGGAAAGAACTCAACAAATGTAATAGAAGAAAGTGTTAGGAGATACGATAAGGAGATTCCCCCAAGTGAAGGAAGAACTGAATCTGCAAACTGAAAGGACATAGTGGATTGTATGAAAACCCAGTAGGGGAACTCACTGGGAAAAATTGGTCCAGGCCAGGCGTGGTGGCTCAGGTCTGTAATCCTAGCACTCTGGGAGGCCGAGGCGGGTGGATCGCTCGAGCTCAGGAGTTTGAGACCAGCCTGAGCAAGAGGGAGACCTTGTCTCTACTAAAAATAGAAAAAAAAAAATTAGCCGGGCATGGTGGCGCATGCCTGTAGTCCCAGCTACTCAGGAGGCTGAGGCAGGAGGATCACTTGAGCCCAGGAGTTTGAGGTTGCAGTGAGCTATGAGGACACCACGGCACTCTAGCCTGGGCCACAGAGAGAGACTGTCTCCCCCCACAAAAAAACTCCAAAAGAACTAACACCAAAAAATACCGTGGTTATTGTTAAAATCCAAGAATACAGAAATAATTCTTCAGTGCCTAGGCAGAAAAACGAAATTCCTTATAAAAATGTTAAAAAAAACCAACTCACTGCAGCCACATTTGATGCCAGAAAACTGAGGTAGTATTTCCAGAGTTCTCAGGGACAGAAAATATGATCAGCAACGTCATATCCAGGCAATTATTATTCAGGTAAGAAGACAGGTAGATGTTTTCAAACATGAAGTAACTTAGAAGCTGTAGCATCTGTGAATCGTTCTGGCCACTTATGATAAAATCTAGCCAAGCAAGACATGAATGAAAATAAAGGCCTTGGCCAAGGAGAAACTGACAGAAGGCCTGGTGGTAAGCCTTGCATCCAGTAGATGGACGGCTAAGCAGAGAGCTGTGGGAAATCATCCATGCAAAAGAGTGTTTTTAACATTTTATTTGGAAATTACTTCAAACTTTGTGAAAAGTTGTAAGAATAGAAGAATGCTCACAGACTCTAAGGACTTGTTTTTGCATAACCCGCAGTGCAGTCACCAAATTAAGGAAGTTCAGCCTCAGTATAGCACTATTGTATAACATACAGGCCATATTCCTATTTAGGCAGTTGTCTCAGTGATGTCCTTTACAGTGTTATCTTTTGGGTTCAGAATCCAATCCAAGATCAAGCATTCCATTCATTGAGTTGTGTCTTGTTAGTCATGTTTAATCTGGAACGGTTCCTCTGCCTTTCATTGTCTTTTACGACATTGACATTTGTGAAGAGAACAGGCTGGTTAGTGGTGTTTCAGTTTGATATTTCTTCCTGAAGGTATTCAGGTTATACATTTTTAGCAGGAAGAGGATAGAAGTGAAACTGTGTCCTGCCAGGAGGCATGTGATGTTGCTTTGTCCCGTTATTGGTGATGTTAATTTTGATCATTTGGTGAATGTAAGTTTAAAACATGTGCAAGGTAAGAAGAGAAAGGAGAAAAAATATGCTGAGAATATGACTAACAAAATTTGAGGTGGTAGGGCTGAAACAAAATGGAAGTATACAAACTTCCTTGTCTTTTATATCAGGGTGATATTTGATATTACCTAAACTTAAAATTAATTTATACATACCTAAGGAAATTACATTAACTTCTTTTTTAAAAAATTTAAAAATTTTATAAAATAAATATATAGTATACAGTACACCTAGTGGGGTCTCTTAGAACCATATCTTGTGGTAAAGAACATTTTGGGTTTTTTTGTTTTTTTTTTGTTTGTTTGTTTTGTTTTCATTTTTTCTTTATTTTTGTTTGACCTCTTAGCTCAGGTGAAAACATTTTGTTGCTTTCAACTAATTTGTTTACTTCAATTTTCTTTCTCCTGTTAAAGTAAAATTAAATTTGCTTTTTTCCCCCGTCTGTCCTCCTCACTCTATATATATATATATATATATATATATATGGAGATATCTGGCCTGTCCTTTAGCTAATGTTAATTATCATTTCTAAGTGGTAGACTTGGGGAGATTTTTTTCCCTATTTTGTCTTTTTCTATGTTGCTGAATTTATTTTTAAAAAACGGTATTATTTTAACAAAAATAATAAAGTAATTTTTTTTTAAATGTAATTTTATCTGCAACTTAGGGAATTGCTGACGCCGAAACCTCTCATTTGTTTGGGTTCTGTGGGACTCTTCCTTTCACCCAGTCAAGCATGTTTGAGCATCACATTTAGGAAATGGTCCAGGGGATACGTTCAGTTCCTGAAGGTCTTTGTACAGCCTACAGATTCTCTTCCTGCATATTTTAAGTTTCTTGACTGAGATGTACCTCCAGACTTCTCTAGGGTCCTCTTTAATGTCTCTAGCTTTTGAGGGGATTTGTAGAAAGCCATTCCCTAGCACTGGGATGTCGTCAACTCTGAAAATGACTGCCAGTGTGTCCAGGCCAGAGGGTGTGGTCCTTTCCACCTTGCCCCTGCATAGTTAAGGATGTTCGCAGCTGGACAGATGATGCACTTTACTAAAGATACTGGCAGTGTTAAGGGAGGAGCAACTGCTGTCTTCTCAGCTCCTGGGAGTAAAAGGGTAAAGACGAAGGTGACATGTGTGCACTATGTACGGAACTACTTTGTGTGTGTTGGCTTCAGTTAGTCACAGTCCCCCCACCCTGTGGCCCCACTATCAACATCTTTCTGTGATAAAGGACAAAGATACCTGTGTGTATGTATTTGAGGATGTAAATATTCACATATATATTTATTTATATTACGTAATTCATTACATATTCACATAAACTCAAACCAGTCTTAAGGCATGCTGTCTTTCCCGCACTGTATAAGAATTTATGTTGGTAACTTAATGCACACCGCTGCAGGTTGAGTTTCCCGAGTGTTTAGCGTGCATGATATTTACTAAGGTATGTCCCTGGGGCAGCACCCATGGCAAGAGGAAAAGGAAGCAGGATTGGGCAGAGGGAGACGTTGCACGGTGATGTAGCCCCAGTGACTGCCTTGACCAACCCCATGGGGAGCACTGGAGCTGGAGGGGCCTGTCAGAACTGTCCCAAATTCGACCGAGATGGCCAGTCTTTTTATTATCCCACACTGATAGTCACTGGATTTGGTCCATCCTGGAAAGGGGGTGTGACCCTGGTGGAGGTAGCTGTGCAGCGGTGGTGATCCCTGAAGGGGCTCCCAGCTGAGCTGTCTGCCGACGACACTCCCGGAAGCTGGGCAACAAGGCTCGCCTTGAAAGGGAGTTGTGAGCAGCACGTCGCTGTGTCTACCCCACTCTCCTTTTCTTCTCTGAAAAAGCTTTGCCACAGAATATTACTGAATCCTCCTCTTCCTTTTTTCCCCATTACCTTCTCTACTTCCAAGAGCAGAAGTCTGTCTATCTGTGTGTGGGAGGCGAGACAAGAAATTCTCAGACACAGAGAATGTGTTTTGTGCTGTCAAGGTAGAGCTGCTATTTTGGACCTCAGAACGCTTGCTTAGTTAGAGACGAGACTGAAATAGCCCAAATGAGAACCAGCTCACTGGGGAAATTGGTGAGAAAAGAATTGGCTTAGCATTAGCTTGATTAGACTAGTTCAGCAGAGAGAGAACCCTGGCTTCTAAGTGCCACTACTAGCTCATACCCATTGAAAGCACCAGCTTACTATCCGGCACATGTGTTCACTCACCGCATAGTTATTGAGCACCTATTATATGCCTATCGGTGTTCAAAAAATAGAGGAGATAGCAGTAGAACAGAAGAGTGTTTCTTCTCTCTGAAGATTTTTATTCAAGTGATTTTACTGCGCCTACAACAGCAGGAGTTGTGTCTGTAATGACTTGGAACTTCCACACGTCCTTCATTTCACCCAAGCTAGTATTTTTTCTTAGCCTGAATGACAGATTTAAAGCAAAGCACCCACCACGTCTGCTTACAAAATAGTTTTGTGGATAGATGAGCTCTTTGACATTTTTCTGGCTCAGTGTTCCCCAAACTATGATTATTTGTACACTTTTACTGTAATATTATTCTCTTAAATATTTTCCTCCCTTTTTCCCCCTTTTATTTATCCATGTTCTCTTTTTTAACCTTTTATTATGAACGATTTCAGGCATACATACAGAAGAAGAGTGAGCAGTAAAATGAATAAAACTCTACTAGCAGTTAACTCTTGGCCACTCTCGTTTCAGCCATCTACCCTGTTTACCCTGAATACTTTGAAGCAAATCTTAGATATCCTGTCACTTCATCTATGAATATTTTCATATTTCTCAAATAATAAGAATTGTTTATTTCTGTTAAATTGTAATGTTATCTTTGAATTAGAAATATCTCACATTTGTAATGTGAAACAAATACACAAAAATACAGATTATTTGAAAGTTATTACTCCTCCCATTGCCATTTCATTGAGGCAACATTATACATGGTTTTGTGTATTTTTCCTTACTCTTCTTCATGTGTTTACCAGCATATACAAATGCATATATGCACACATTGTTTTTGCTTTTTATAAGAGTTATATTGCACAGATTACTCAAAATCACTTTTTCCCACCTCCAAGTCATCTTATTGAGGTCCAATTTACATAAAATTTAATTTGCTTTTCATAGATTTGGTGAGTTTTAACAAATATATGCAATCATGTACCTGACCCCACAATCAAGATTTCTTTTACCCTGAAAGATTCTCTCTCCTTTATATTTTAATCCCCTCTCAATTCCTGAAAACTCCTTATCTCTTTTCTGGCCTTGTAGTTTTGCCTTTCCTAATAGGTCACACAAATGGAATCAAAACAGTATGTAACTTTACTTGTCATCACAATAAATGTAAATGGATTAAATACTTTGACTAAAAGGCAGAGATTGGCAGGATGGATTTTTAAAAAATATGATCTATATATATGCTACCTACAAGAGAGACAATATAGATTCATAGACACAAACAGGTTGAGAGTAAAAGGATAGAAGAAGATACACCATGCAAACAGTAACCAAAAATAAGCTGGAGAGGCTATAATAGTATCAGACAAAATAGATTTTAAGGCAAAAATTGTTACTATAGATGGAGAAAGACGTTCTGTAATGATGAAAAGGTCAATCCATCAAGAAGATATAACAATTATCAACACATATGCACTTAATAACAAAGCCCCAAAATACATGAAGCAAAAATGGACAGATTTAAAAGGATAAAAAGACAGCTCAGCAATCATAGTTGGAGACTTCAATACCTCATTTCAGTGATGAGTAGAACAACAATACAGAAGATGAAAAAGGAAACAGAAGACTTAACACTGGAAACTGACCAGATCTATCAGTCATCTGAAGAGCACTCCATCTGACAACAGCAGAATGTGTGTACTTCTCAAGTACACGTGGAGCATCCTCCAGGACTGGCTATATGTTAGGCCATGAAACAATTTTCAGTAAATTTAAAAGGATTGAAATCTTTCAAAGTATGTTCTCTGACATTAATAGAATGAAGTTAGAAATTGTACATAAAGAAATTTGGGAAATTTAAAATATCATGTAGTCTTATGTATTTAGCTTCTTTTACTTAGCACAATGTTTTGGAGATCCATCCATGATGTTATGTTTATCAGTAGTTTCTTTTTATTGCTGAATGGTAGTTCATTTGGGTTATATCACAATTTGTTTATCCATTTGGACATTGGGTTCCAGTTTTGGGCCATTATTAGTAAAGTTACTTTGAAAATTCATGAACAGCCCAGGGCATATGTCTTCATTTATCTTGGATAACTGTCTAGGCGTGGAATTTGCTGGTATGGTAAGTATATGTTTAGCTTCATAAGAAATTGTTGGTTTTCCAAAGTCTCCTACTATTTTATATTTCCACCAGCAATTTATGAGATTTCTAGTTATTCCACAAGATTTTAGCACTTAGTTTTCTTGTCCTTTTAATATTATGCATTTTATCCACTTGTCAACTAGGGAACCATTGGGATATAGGCCTTGGGTATTTCTGATTGGCACTCCAGAATTTGCATTTTCCTGATGACTAATGATGTTGAGCATCTTTTCCTGTGCTTACTGGCCATCTGTCTCTTCTTCAGGAAAATGTTCAGATCTTTTGCCCATTCTTTAATTTGGTTGTTTGCATATTATTTAATTGTGAGAGGTTTTAATAATATATTCTGGATACAAATTCTTTATCAGGTTGTGTTTTGCAAATGTTTTCTTCCTGTCTTGTCTTTACACTTTCTTAACAACGTCTTGAAGAGCAGAAGTTTTGGTCAAGTCCACTGACAAGGCTTAAAAGCAATAACACCCAGTGCCAGTGACCACACCTAGTACCTAGAGCTTGTTTTCTAAATACTCTTCTTCACTAAAAGGAACCAGGGTGCCTTGGAGAAATGGCTTATTGTAGGGCTGAGGTAGAAAGGGTGTAAGATGAACCTGGAATATTTTGTATACCAAAAAGCAAGGAAGTGCTCAAAGAATAACGGGGTTTAGTCAAAAGCACATCAGAACCGTCTTGAAGGAGCTCCCACTAGCCAAATCTGAGATAATTTGAGCATCAGAAAAAATAATAGTAATGGATTATAACTTATTTAATAATGTAGGAAATCATGAGTCTGAACAGATATAAATAAATGGAGGGAAAATGGAAGCCCTTCCTATGGTAAAATGCCAATTAATGTGGAATGATAGAATTATAAAATCGCCATTTGGTAACCATGATAGCAATAATTTATTCAGGCAAGAATCATTAATTTGTGCTAAAACAAGTAGGTGAAAGTTTGTTGGAGAACATGATATTTACATAGTTTCAAATTATATGACATATAAATATACAAAATACATATTAATTATAAAGAAAAAAATAGTGCCTTTCCAGTGGAGAAACATGGAAGATACTTCCTTAACCAAGTGAGCAAAGTTAACCTCACCAAAAATCAACACTGAGCACCTCCTGAAAACGTGCTGAGAAGGACACAGGATTGCTTCTGTGGTGTTCCTGCGAAAAACTGCGTGATCTGACCCTAATCACATGGAAACATTAGGCAAACCAAACTGACAGATATTTGACAAAATAACCGGCTTATATTCTTCAAAACTATTAGCGTTAAAAAAGACAAGGGAAGAATGAGGAACTAATTAAAGAAATATGACTGGCTAGATGCCACTTATTATCCTGAATTGGATAACAATCTTGGACCAGAAGAAGGAAAAACATTGTTTTCTATAAAGATCAGTATAATAAGCACTAAACTTCTATTCCTTGGAAGTTCAGGCACACTGGATCCTCCAAGAATGGGGGAGGAACCTTTCCATACTGCTTTTTGCAGGGGTTGAATGATTTTTCAAATGTTGATTTAATAATTCGTGTTTTTTTTGTTGTGAATTACCTGCCATGTTCTTTATCCATTTATATATTCATTGTAAACATGTTCCAGTCTTGAGTGTGTTAATTATTTTTTGTTTTAATTTTGAAATTATGAAAGTAAACAGATTTCTTGTTTAAAAAATAAATTGTATAAAGGGCGTAAAGACCAAAATGAAAGCCCCTCTCATCTCTACATCCCACTCTCCAGATGTTCTCCTTCTCATTTCAGTTTTTAAAGTTTGCCTCCCACTCTTCCTGCTTCCTTTCACTCTAAAAATTTCTAAACATTTCTGTGAATTAGTCATACAGCAAAAGCATATATCTTAATGGACTAGTACAGCACACAGTCTGCAGTGAAAAAAACTGTACATTGCCCTCTATAGATTTCATGATAAATGTATATTTATGTTCAAAACACATTTATGCATATTTAAGAATTTTAAAACTATTAAGACCTTATAGCAAAGCATATACACAACTGATACATAATTAATAGTGACTATAACCAATAGTGAATGAGTAGCTTAAATTCTGGGCTATTGGAAGCCATTATGTAATCTTTGGTATTATCTTTTAATTTAAAAAAAACACATAAGAGCTTTTTCACTCTTTTATTAATGGTGTGACTTGAAATTGGTATTTGGAGAAGGGTGCAGTGGCTCACACCTATAATCACAGCACTTTAGGAGGCTGAGGTGGGAGGATTGCCTGAGCCTGGGAGTTCGAGATCAGCCTGGGCAACATAGTGAGACCCCGTCTCAACAATAACTTTTTAAAAATTAGCCAGGCATGGTGGCACACACCTGTAGTTCCAGCCACTTGGGAGGATCACTTGAGCCCAGGAGTTCAAGGTTACAGCAACCTGTGATCACGCCACTGCACTCCAGCCCGGGCAAGAGATTGAGACTCTATCTCTAGGAAAAAAGTGGTATTTGGCTAAACTGTGTGTGGTGCAGGTTGGAGGTAGAAATGCGTCTTCCTTTACAAGATTAACTACCTGAATCTTTTGTTTCTTATCCTGCATAGAATAATAGGATTTTAGAACTAAAGGGCCATTGGAAATTTCTTTTATAATATCCTCCTCGTTTTATAGGTGAGAAACAAATGCTTGGAATATGGTAGTCACACAATAAATGTGTGTTGAATTAATGGGTGAGTAAAATGAGGGCCATAGAAAGTAAATGACCTGTTCCTAGTCCTCTGCAAGTTAGTGACACTTGACCTCTGTGGTTTAAAAGTGAAGGAACCAGAATGTTAACAGTGAAGCTTTCACTTACTCACTTAACATACACTTATTGAATGCTTAAGATGTTCTGTGTACTGTTCAAGGTGTTATTATTTATTTCAAACTCTCAGGTCTCTGAGGAAAGGGGAGTCATTGAGATCACAGGTGATTTATAAATTAGTAACTGTACGTCCTATGATACGGTGACCACTTGCTCTTCTGCATTGCCTGGGAGGAGGGCCTGCTGCTTTAGTCACCCTGGAGCTTGGGGATGTGGCATGTGGAATGAGAAGAATGCCTCTCTGTGGACTTGGTATGAATTGAACTTTTTTGTGTGTTTTTCTTCCCCAGCTGGAAGAAGAAAGATCTGTGCTCAATAATCAGTTGTTAGAAATGAAAAAAAGGTAGGCTTCCTTTCTGTGTTTATTGTTGTATGTGTGTTTAATAAGGAAAATGTCAGCACATGATGTGGTGGTAACTTGTAGTAGAAAACAAGTGACCACCTTATATTCAGAAAATGGCATTGTGATAGTTCGGTACTCACAACTGACAAATTATTGAAATCCCTTTGCAGAGGTTTCACTGTTACAAAGCAAAAAGTTTTATTTTTAAGCCGTGTTCAGTTGCATCTATTCGGAAGTGTTTTAAAATCAGCCGACTGTTACCTCCTAGTTTCAGTAACTATAAAAATACTATAATTTTACATATGGTAGTTGATCTGGATACGGATTTAAATGATATAAAATTTCAAATTTTCACTAATAATGGGTAACATTTTAAGTGTTTCTATTTATTTTCTGAAAAATAGCTTTGTTATTTATTATTCATCCATGATATTCAAATGGAAACTTTGTATCATTTTTTCAGTACTCTTAAGTAAGGATGAACGTGGCCCATAGAAATAATTGTTTAGAAGCCTGATGTTTGTGTATCTTGACAGTCTCTCTGCAGTTTTGTCTAGAGATACTCTGTGTTTTACACTGCATGCCAAGCAGGCTTAATGTGTACTATTGCTAAGAACTAGAGCCTATCCAGTAGGTTGCTGTAGAATACTAAATAGATGCAGATCACAATAGTGGCATGCTTTTTTGTTTACTAAATGTAAAACTAGATACCTCTCCCCCGCCCCCCAAAAAAAAAAAACTAGCTGGGCATGGTGGCTCTCTCTTATGATCCCAGCACTTTGGGAGGCCAAGGTGGGAGTATCACTTGAGATCAGGAGTTTGAGACTAGCCTGGGCAACATAGCAAGACCCCATCTCTACAAAAACTTTAAAGAATAGCCAGATATTCTCATAGCCAGGCTACCTCATCAACAGTAGCTCATGCCTGTTGTCTTAGCTACTTAGGAGGCTGAGGCAGGAGGATCACTTGAGCCCAGGAGTTGGAGGTTACAGTGAGCTATGATTGCGCCTCTGCACTCCAGCTGGACAGCAGAGTGAGACTCTGTCTCTTAAAAAAAAGTAAAAAAGAAAAAGAATAGCATAACCAGTAATTCCTCTATTCTCTTGTGCAGTGTTTTATTCCTACTTGTCAGGCAGAGGGGGTTCCCCCACTGGCCTACTGAGGTGTGTGTTTTACACTGGCAGTGTCCCCCCACACACACACCAGCATGGTGGTTGCTTAGGAATAGAGGGCTTTGTTTAGATAGATACTGAGGGCTTTATTTATTTATATTTAGATAGGCCTCCGTCCAGGGGTGCCTTTCCTCGTTTCTTTTTTTTTTTTTAATTAAGAAATATTCCAGGCCGGGCGCGGTGGCTCACGCCTGTAATCCTAGCACTTGGGAGGCCGAGGTGGGCGGATCGTTTGAGCTCAGGAGTTCGAGACCAGCCTGAGCAAGAGCGAGACCCCGTCTCTAAAAAAAAAAAAAAAAAAAAAAAAAAAAAAAAAAGTGAAAGAAATATTCCAGCCTGAGCAAGAGTGAGACCCCGTCTCTACTAAAAATACAAAGAAATTATCTGGCCAACTAAAAATATATATAGAAAAAATTAGCCGGGCATGGTGGCGCATGCCTGTAGTCCCAGCTACTCGGGAGGCTGAGGCAGGAGGATTGCTTAAGCCCAGGAGTTTGAGGTTGCTGTGAGCTAGGCTGACGCCACGGCACTCACTCTAGCCCGGGCAACAGAGCGAGACTCTGTCTCAAAAATAAAAAAAGAAATACTTAGATTCATTCTTTCAAATTTCACTAAGGTGGTGTCTGTACTTCAGAATGCACATGTGTTTCACCACTGCCACACCCTTGGCCCAGCCAGATGTTCTCCAGGGCCCATGAGCGTGGTGACTAGTCTGCCATGCCTTAACCTAGTCCTGTGTACAGACACAGCTCTGTTCCTGTGGGCCTTGGGGTATTTAACTTTACATAAGTAAGGTTTTGTTTCTTAAGAACCTTGTCTAAGCAGTTATTAAGGATATGTGAAAAAATAAACAGGGCTTGTTCCTGTGGCATTCTGGCAAGGGAGCACCAAAAACTGGGCTGGAATGTGTGCTGACACAATCGGAGCGCTTCACAACTCACGATTTATCTAATCTCAAAACAGCCTGGTGAGATCTATGGTGGGGCTTGCATTTTAAAACAATGTAACTAGCCAGGTGCGGTAGTGCGCACCTGTAATCCCATCTATTGGGGAAGCTGAGGCGGGAGGAACACTTGAGCCCAGGAGTTCAAGGCTGCAGTACACTGTGATCACGCCTGTGAATAGCCACTGCATTCCCTCCTGGGCAGCATAGCGAGACCTGTCTCTAAATTAAAGAATAAAATAAAATGATGAAAGTGAAGCTCAAAAAGTTAGGCAGCTTGGCCAAGGACTCGGGACTAATAAATGACAGATGCAGGTTTAAGACTCGGGTCTTCAGGTTTTTATGCTGATTCTCTTCTCACTATACTTTAAAACTTTTTATTTTTTACTTTTTTTTTTTTTAAAGAGATGCTATGCTTCATTAGTCATTACTTACCATGTAACTTTAAATTACATACCTTTCAAAATAAGGTTAGGCGTGTGACTTTTTTGATGGCTTAAAAAGATGGAACAAATTTGGGGACTGAAATTCTCTCTCCTTACTTCACTATCCCTGTTCCTGTTTTAGTCCTGGATCTTTAGGAGGAGAATGTCTCTTGAAAGTTTATCTTAACTTTGATCAGCAAATGTAGATAAAGATGACAAATTTTTCTGGGAGTGGAAATTTTAAAAACCTGATTTTAATATTTAGGACTTTGTTAATTAACCCTCATGGAAGGTTATTTCTATTTTAGAAACCTGAATGTAAACGTATTTTAGCTAATAATTTGGACCCTTAAATTGCCTTCTAAAAGTCAGTTTGGTAAAGGAGTCATATGTAGATCTATATGTGTAATGGTTAAATAAATTTATTGAACATAGAATATGAAAAAGAACTTGATATACTCAATTTAAAAGCCTTGCAAATATTTAAATCATAAAATATTTGAAATGTAGTTGGTCATACAAGAACTGAGAGCTTAGTCAACAGTTTACTTTGGAAGTGATAATTACACATAGTTAAGATATAATCACTTTACTCAAATGGTCATGATATTGAAGTGCAGAACTTACTCCCGACTGTAGGATGAAAGTAGTTACCAGCAAGAAATGTGTAGAATCCTCCCGTATTTGCTGCTGGTTTTTTTTGTATCTTTAAACACTGGGTTGCAAACGATATGTAGTGAAAGTTTTTTTCTAAGCTTAAAAATATAATCATTTCTTTGAAAAACTCTCAAGTTGGGCAAACCTCTTTCAAAACAGGTTCCAAGATGTCCAATAGGTAAAGCAGGGTAACCCTGAATTGCTCTAGTTGCCAGAACCGGAGAGGTGGTTCCTCTGTACCCCTCAAGCCTAATGCAGATCTGAGGACTGGCTGGGCTTCCCTCCCTTCACCAGGCTTTTTAATGTGAAAGAAGGAACTCCAAAGCCTTAGGCATGGACTTTTTGGAGTCAGGATTCATACTGTTAGTGTAAATGCAGGGTTTCTGTCAGGGATGAAAACTGGTTTGACGATTAGCGTCTGCAAGTTCTGAAGAGGTGCCTGCTACTTCAGCTCACTCAGCTCACTGTGGGTTGCTAACTGTCTGACTGTCTCCGAGCTTGCGCTACTTACCAATGCTCATTTCACCCCTCTCTTTTCCCTTTCCTACTCTTGCTTCCTTTGCTATATCTGTGTGTCTTTAATGGTAAGACTAAAGAAAGTCTATCCACGTTATAATAAATAAATTTCATATATTTTTAGTAAACCAAATCGTTGTATATATTTTTTGGCTGCCTTTGTCCCTCTGTGTCTTGCTTTTGTTTTGTAAAATATTCTCAGCAGTATATACATACACACACACACACACACACACTTCTTTTTTATATCTACATACAGCAAAGAACTTCAGTGCAAATTTAGTCTCCTTAATGTATTTGCATTTCTCTTCATGTTTCTAATATTTGGTTCTTGTTATCTTGCATTTTTAAAGCTTGCCCAGTAACACTTTAAGGTATTTTCTTCATTACTGGAATTTATTTTTTATGTAAGTAGTAAGAAAAGAATCTGGGCAAAATGTTCCCTTGAGGGATGAGGAGAGGAAAAGATTTCTAGCCCCTGTATCCCTTCTTGATATTTTCAGTAATACCAAGTTATTCTAGCCAACGGGGCTTCAAAGTCATATTATTTGTGACTCAGATGTCAGTAATGTTGGCATAAATGGTTTAATTTAGCACCTCTGGGTGGTTTGTGCATTGGAATCAGGGCTAAGCCTGAGAAGCTAGCAGTGAAGATCCATCGCAAAGATGGGCCGCCAGGGTCTACTTTTCCTGTCATTTTGGCATATAAGTCACGTCAGATTTCTTTCTTAACCATGCAGCTTTTGATAACCGGTATAAGAAGCACTCTGCTGGCCATCTTCTTAGACAGCAGCCTGGCTGAGTGGTTGTGTGCCCATGATGATGAGCAGAGAGCTGGTTGGTGGCCCCAGAGAAAGGCACCTGTTACTTTTTCCTTCTGCCAGCTGGTGGTTTGTTTATCCCTCCCCAACACTAAGAATCTGTGGGATCTTGGTCAACTAGAGTCCTGATTATAGGAAAATCTAAATCTGTTCTCAACAATCCCCAAATCCTGGCATTTTTTAGTAAAAATGTTTAAAATTACATTTTTCAAATTTGAGTTGAATTTATAACAAGTGATGCTCTAGAAATAATTATTTATAACAGAATAAACTACCAAATAAGTTTAATAGAAACTTAAAGGTCCCAAGATTTATTGCATCTTTGGATGACATGAGACATTTACTTTCCAGGTGGCAAAAAGGACCTGTACATTCCTTTTATTTAAATTGCTGTTTTGTTTTAACCTAAGCAAGATCCTATTTCCTAGCAAGGTATTACTCGCTTAGTAATTCACCAGCACTGATGTCCACTCCTTTCCAGTGTGCATATAATGCTTGGGTTTTTAATTCCAGAACTTTCTGTAAGTCTCAGATTCTTTTCTTACTACTTATCATTCTGGAGTGTAAGTGTCAGCACACGATGAGACAAATACAACACTTACATTTTCATCTTTGTGTAGAATTTCAATTTACCATAAATCATGAGAATTCTATAATTTGTGTGCCGGATATCTTGGGTCTCACTAACAGACATACATTCTGCCGTTTCTAACCTGGGCCTCAGTTTCCTGTTCCTCCATTTGGTTCGAAAACAGACTGCACCACCGCATCCTCTGCATTTCCCCAGCTCCTTCAAATAGAACCAGGGTAATTTGGCTTATCGTTAAAGTTAACAGTTCCCTGATGACGCTGAGCTGTATGGCCTGAGTGCTGGCCTAGGAAATTTTTCTCCAGTTCTGTTTTTCCTAAAGTATTTCTGTAATGCAAGGTCTTTTTCCTCTTGTATTTCATACTGCATGCCATTTTTCAAACTTTTTATTTTAAAATAGATTTACAAAAGAGGTGCAAAGATAGTACAGCTAGTTCCTGTAGTCCCTTCACCCAGCTTCCCCTAATGTGACCATCTTACATAACTGTAGTACATTTATCAAAACTAGGAAATGAACATCTGTACAACACTATTAACTAAACAATAGACTTCATTCAGATTTCACCAGTTTTCCCACTAACGTCCTTTTGTGTTCCAGGATCCAAGCCAGTATTCTACCTTGCTGTTAGCTGTCATATCTCCTTCGTCTCCTCCAATCTGTGACAGTCCCTCAGTCTTTCCTTATCTTCCATGATCTTGGCACTTTTGAATGCATGTACTTTTTCCAACAAAAATTTAAGTATCTACACACCTGTATAAACACATACTAGCCTGCCCCTTTGGCTTGTATTTATTGTGTCTTACCCCCTCTTTGTTCCTCCTTCATCTCTCCCTTTCTTTCCCCACTTCCTGGACTCTTAATGTAAATGTTTCCTTCTCATTAGAGGCCTCACCCCTCCCTCTGCTGATAGCCAAAGCTGAGTCAGCTGAGAACATTAAACCAAGTGCTCAAACTTTGTCCTACCAGAACCCCATGCTTTCATTCTACACCTGAAAAGCCATTTTAACATTTTTTGTTCTAGCCTTTATGTAATTACCATTAATTTCTATGAGCAATTTAATGTCTTCTTCAGATTCTATGGTTGCAAAGTAGTAATCCTTCAGTTTGAATAGTAGTTGTAATCTTTCCTACTGTTTGGCCCGCAAGATCTTAAAAACACATTCTTGGAACTTGTTAAAAAGTTACTGAAATTAGTGAGAACCAATTGATATTTCCAGCATAAAACTGCTCTGCATGACATCTGTATAATTGCTTTGCATGTATGTATTTTAATTGTTGTTATTGCTTGGTAATAATTTATTCAAGAAGTAACAAATTCAACTGTGGGGTTAGATTTTGGTAGAATTTTTGGGGGGTGCAATAGTTTTTTAATTCTACATTTTCCAAATTTATTAACTTGTTTCTTTAAGTTCAAATGGATACAATCATATGCAGATTCTGGCATGTCTATGCATAGGTAAACTTTTTCTCCCCTCACAGTA
This sequence comes from Varecia variegata, assembly GCA_028533085.1. Taxonomy (NCBI): domain Eukaryota; kingdom Metazoa; phylum Chordata; class Mammalia; order Primates; family Lemuridae; genus Varecia; species Varecia variegata. The sequence continues at coordinate 4,404,264 of CM052452.1, forward strand.
AGTAAAACTTCAAGTAAAATTTTGCAAGCATAATAGCCTTAACTCCCTATAAAACTTCCCTGTTATACTTTTTTCCCCCCACATTAACTAAGGTAATTGCGTGTTTATTCTAGAACAGTTGTACACTGACCACTGTCTCGGTTGATTTCTGGAACTTTTAATTCTTTGGTCTTTTAGAGAATCCAAGTACATAAAAGACGCAGATGAAGAAAAAGCCTCCTTGCAGAAATCCATCAGTATAACTAGTGCCTTACTCACAGAAAAGGATGCAGAGCTGGAAAAACTGAGGAATGAGGTAGAGTACCATCCGAGGGGTGAATGTTCACGCTGCCTCTTTTTGTTCAAACTCAGAGCCTAAGCTCAACAACTGTGTTTCAGGTCACAGTGCTGAGGGGAGAAAACGCCTCTGCCAAGTCCTTGCATTCAGTTGTTCAGTCTCTAGAGTCTGATAAGGTGAAGCTTGAGCTCAAGGTAAAGAACTTGGAGCTTCAACTCAAAGAAAACAAGAGGCAGCTCAGCAGCTCCTCAGGTAAAACGATGCCCACCTGGCACTTCATGCACCGCGCTTCCTACCAGGGAAGATGCTCTGTGAAGGCAGCTGTTGGGCTGCCCCTGACTGTGACCAGTTCATCAAATGAGGGCTCATTACAACCCAGGGCCCAATGCTAGTGGTGTCCCTGCTCCTGGGCCTTCCTGTGCTCAGTGAATGTTCTCACAGGCAGAAGATGGTGGGCGGCAACAGCCGTGCGGTCTGAGAGTGCAGGGCAGTGAAGAAGAGGTGGTCCTTTTGGTGGAGAATGATGGATTGCATCTTTAAATTCAGATGGATGTGACAGGCATTCTTACCCAGTAGTTGGCCAGCCTGAGAGGGAACACCTGCAGGGCAGGGCTGGTGGCTGTGAGATCCTTTAGGGGCCGTGAGGGGACAGGAGCTCATCTGTGTGTTCTCAAAGAGGCATGTCGGGAAGTCCACACGAAAATGCGTTTCTAACACTGGCCCTCTTACTCCAACAACAAGGAAAAAAGATTGCGATTTTTTTTTAATCCCCCCCTCCACTTTTTTTCTTTTTTAAATATAAGGTAATACTGATACTCAGGCAGAAGAGGATGAAAGAGCTCAGGAGAGTCAGGTAATGTTCCTGCCTATTTCTTTGCTTTCTTGCTGTTTTTCAAAATCATTTCATGTTTTGAATAGGTAATAACATCCTGTGGTCCAAACATTAAACAGAATTAAAAATATATATAGTAAAAAGTCGTCTTCCAAACCCTCTCTTTTGCTAAGTTCCCAAACCCCCAAAGAGGTACTTATTCTTAATAGTGTTTTGTCTTTTCAGAGATTAAAATATATATATGTATATCTGCCAATACTAATACAGCCACCTCCCGTTTTTATGTTACTAATACATAAGACATAAACTGTTCTGCACTTACCTTTTAATACCTGCGTAGTGTTCCATTATATGGATGTATCATAATTTAGTCAGTTCCCTGTTGGTTGACATGACATTTGGGATGTTTCTGATCCTTTACATGTATTATAAACAATGCTGTAACGAATTATCTTGGACAGCTATCATTTTACATATTAGTATTTTTGCAAGATAAGTTCCTAAGAAGTAGAATTGCTCTGTCAAAGGTTCCTTGCTCATCTTTACCTAAAAAAGGCTGGTTTCTTAAAAAATCAGTCTCCTAAAGCCGAAATTAACAAAATAATTTAAGTCCTAAAAATGGCATTATATGGAGACAGAAATACAATTGTACTTACACAACAAACATCCGTACTTTAATTTTAATATTTTGTATATATTTATCCTGTTTAAAATTCAGGCCAGGCATGGTAGCTCATGCCTATAATTTCAGCACCTTGAGAGCCTGAGGCAGGAGGATGGCTTGAGGCCAGGAGTTCAAGACCAGCCTGAGCAACATAGCAAGATGCCCCCCATCTCTACAAAAATTAGAAAAATTAGCCAGGCATGGTGGTGCTGTGCACCTGTAGTCCCAGCTACTCAGGAGGCTGAGGTGGGAAGATCACTTGAACCTGGGAGTTTGAGGCTGCAGCAAACTATGATCTCCACACTGCACTGTAGCCCAGGTGACAAGAAAGAGACCCTGTCTCCAATAAATAAATAAATTTCAAAGTTACAAAAGCCGCCCTTCATTTTTAAGTAAAAGAAAAACTTGGTGAGTTTGAGATTGTTTTAGTTACCTGACGTCTCCCTTAAAGGACATGAAAGGGTTCAACATCATACAAACTTTCTCTGCATTAGCACTGTCTACTTAGTACGTATGTCTAACAGGCTTAATAATTAACAATGTTTTCTCTTTCCCCCCTTTCCTTTCTGCTTCCATTTGTTTCATCTGCTGCTGACAACACTTTCTTCCAATCAGCAAATGGTTTGTTTTATGTTTCCTAATTTGTGTGTGCATATGTGTGTGTTTGTGTGTGTGGTGTCCCACAATACTTAACGTCCATTTTGTGGCTTTTTCTTCACTCTTAACAGGATAATGACTTGAAAAAATGTTGAGTAGTGAAAATAAACCCAGTAGGTCTACCTTCAAAGGTGGCCTTGCCGATGCTAGAAGGGATATTCCGCAGAGAATGACTGTAATGATTGCCAACTTTGTTTCATAGCCAGCCCTCGTAGGAGAAAAAGACCAAATATACATGAGTGTAGATAAGAAATGAGACCTTTTTGTTAATATTTGTAGAACAGGGAAGAAACTTTTTAAATTAAAATGCCCTTGGTTTGAAAGGAAATGTTCAGGACAAAAGTGTCCCCTCCTGATGGCCATGTCATCATCCCCACTGCCCAGGATCCTTGGCAGGTGCCTCATCACACATGTGGTCCTTGCACACTGCCTGCCCTGCGTGCTAAAGTGTTTCTCCTTAGTTGAAAGGGAACTTTAGCCTCTCCATTTTCCCCGAAGACACATTTACTTACCATTCCACCGTTACCAATCAGTCATTAAGTGATAGTCTAAAGGGAGTTTCCACATAACTTTCTCCTATGTGCAGAACACAAAAAACCTGGATGGGTTCTACAATTTAATGGAAGAACTAACCGTTTTATGCCTTTTGTAAAATTTTGTATGTAGTAAAAAGAAAAAAACTTATGTCCATGTATTCAGAAATGTAAGATTATGACTTGGAAAATGCAAGGTGTTTTTTTCAATTGAAAGAAATGTTTCCTGTACTTTTTCATGAATCAGAAAGCACACCACCACCTCACAGATTTAGATGTTTAAGTATAATTCCATTTGCCTCAATAACAAATGAAGCTTATCCATTGATAGCTGGAAACATTCAAAGAAATGTAATTTAAAATGTTTTTTTTAATATAAAATAGCATCTACTCAACAAGGAACATTTGAAGAATACTGAAAGGAGGAAGGGGGAAAAAAGAAACTAGCCCTACCACCTAGGCATGGCCTCATTTAAGTTCAGCTCTTCAGTCGATCTCATTCCTGTTTCTTGGGAAGATTGAAAAGCTAGAGCTCGGTAACCGCCACGGTTGGCCCCTTCAGCACACTTTGCAGCCATAGCTTGCGGGCATACTTACTTCCTGACCTCTGATACTCCAAGCTTATATGTGCTTTAGATAGTTGACACATCTCACTGTTTTTTTCTTTCTTTTAACAAATCAGATTGATTTCCTAAATTCGGTAATAGTGGACCTTCAAAGGAAGAATCAAGACCTCAAGATGAAGGTAGAGATGATGTCAGAAGCAGCCCTCAATGGGAACGGGGATGACCTGAACAGTTATGACAGGTATTTCCCATTAAGCCATCAAAATAAATGTGTGCTTTTAAAATAAGTTCTCCAGTGGATTCTAAAGACAATTGCTTTGTAGTTACTTTGCCATAAGTAGATGTCCATAAATCTGGCAAGAAAGTGAGAGACTATGAATAGTTAGCCATGAAAATTCTAAATGTGGAATGTACTACTTGCACTGGAAGCTCTTGGACTTGGCCATACTTTTTGCTTATTTTTTAAAACTCTTTATAAGCGTTTCTGTCTCTCCATTTTCTTCTGATAAAGTTTCTGATTTCACACCTTGTCATTTATAGTGATGACCAGGAGAAACAGTCCAAGAAGAAACCTCGCCTCTTCTGTGACATTTGTGACTGCTTTGACCTCCACGACACAGAGGACTGTCCTACCCAGGCACAGATGTCTGAGGACCCTCCCCATTCCACACACCACGGCAGTCGGAGTGAGGAACGCCCATACTGTGAAATCTGTGAGATGTTCGGCCACTGGGCAACCAACTGCAATGACGACGAGACCTTCTGATGAAGCCTCGAGTCGAGAACTGGGCTTTCTCAGATGCGCTAGCATTTAAGCAATTTAACACCAGCATTGTGCGTGCAGACTTCAGGAGAACTCATGTTATTTTTGACCCCCATCAACAAATCTAAGAAAATATTTTGATCTTCAACAAATCACCCTTTAGTCTTCCCTTTTAAGTTAGAAAAATAAATAAATACTTAGGTGAGTTTTCACCTCTTATTTTGTTTTCTTGATGTTTCAGTTTGAAAACATTGCACCAGATGCCATTACATTTTTTGTCCCTAGACCTCATAGAAAAATCCTTACCCTTACAATACCTTATTTAAGTAACTTTAAATTATGCCGTTACTTTTCATATTTGCACTAAAATATTTCCAGGCTGCATTTGTATATTTAGATTTTTTGGTTAAGCTTTTGACACTGGAATGAGTTGGAAAAAAATGTGCCATTATGCATTTTCATCTACTCATTTAAAGTATTTTATTCTTATTCAAAGAAATATCTGAGCTCTTTGCACTACCTGTTATCAGTAGTGCCCTTATTTCAGGCTTGATAATACTTAGGTGTGATTATAAATCATGAAACAGGTAAAGGGAGGGGAAAGCCCCCAAACTGCTGTGGGGACATTTTATAATCTATATGCTGCACCCACTCACTGTACTGTGGTGTTTTGTTTATTGGTTTTGCATAATTTCAGCTTCTATATACTGTATGTATATATTTTTTAAAAATTTATATTTTGGGAAAAACATACAATGTGTCTTTCTTTTCAGATATTTACCTTTATGAAAAAGAAAACACTTAAAATGATCCTCTGAACATAACAGACTAGGCCAGAAATACCATCATGTGGCTTGCAATTTTTTTTCTTTTTGTTTTCATTTTGTTTCTTTACCAGATTTCAATAGCTGGAAGAATTTTCTCAAATTTTTTTCCTTCTCTAGCAGATAGCCCCAGCAGTCAATTAATTAGACAATAATCCACTGTAAAACACCTAAATTAACCAATTTACAATCTTCCTTTACAAGTTTTTTTTACTGTGTTTTTAGATGAATGTACGATGAGAAATTCAACGTTAATAATTTTGGATTTTCTTATCACAAAAAATAAAATGAAGGACCTCAGCCACCAGAATAGTTTGTCAACCAGTTTGAATCTATTTATCTTCATTTGAATGTCTTTTAGAATATGTAAAAAGTAATAAAATGTATCTTCCATGCTACCTGTATAGTAAGAACTTCTATAATTGTATATATGCCTTTGATGTATTTCCCCCTCAAGTTTATCAACTGTGTTTAACAAGTGAATATTAAGTTAATCTGTTATCAGTTGAAATTTTTGGTTATAAACATTATAATAGGAGTTGTTTCACAAACAGCACACATGTAAAACAGTATTAAAATTTGAGCAAACAAGTGTTCTGTATCTACTTTAATAAATGATTATTCTTTTTTGCCAGTGGTAGTAAAGCTAAATTATTCTCAGGTTTATCTGTCATAATGTTTTTTCTTCAAATGAGCAAGCCTAAGCCTTATAAATCCAAACAGCAATTTCCACTACAGTCTTGTTGCTAAACAGCTTTTAAGAAATTGGTATGTCCTTATCTCAAAGTGTTTTGTGAACTATTTAGCATAAAATAAATACCTACAGTTGTTATCCATTACTATATCACACCACATACCTGACAAAAACGTAAGTGGCTCCACGTAGTACCAACTATTAATCCATGAAGTTTTAGAAAGAAACTCTAAAAGTTACTGTAGTATTTACAAAAATGGCTACTGAACCAATTGAGTGCCAGGCCTCTGAGTATTTGTTTTATAAACACAGACTCACCCGGAGGTAGATACTTCCAAAGCAGAGTTACTACTTGAATAAGAACATTACTTTTGCCTAAATAATACCCTAAGACAGTAAATCTTAACTTTGGTATTGGCCTTAGGTGATGTTAAACAAGTCCCCAGTTTTATAGGGCAACTACAGCAGTATAGCAATGTCTCTCCAGGCCTATAAAAGCATCTGTTATTTGATCATCTTACAGCATCCTGATCCTGTTTGGGGACAGTTTATCACCCTGGTCTTGCTCAGTTACACTCATGCATGCTCGAGATTTCGATAACCTTGGGCATTTTACCCTTTCGAGTAAGTTGTACCCTCAATTAACAGTTCATGACGTGGCCTGCTGAGCACGCATTTATTCTCACAGATGTTAAAATGAATGCTACATTCTCAGTTGAGAAAAACTGCCTATGTGAGAAGAGTTCGCAATATAAGCTGGGAAGCACTGAAAACCAGGTTGAGAACTACAGCATGGAAGACTTTGCATGTGTGCTAACAAGTTCTGTTAAAATCTAAATGTCCTTGATGGAATCAAGTCGAGAATAAAAGTTTTGATCGATTGCCCTTCTGCATCATTCCCACATTCCACTCTTTGCTTACTCAGACTCCATGGTAATTGCTTAGCGAGTCTTCAAAACAAAGTAGTTGTATAAAACATATTGAAGGGAGCCAAGCACTGGAAGACCAAACACTTCCAAGCCTCTTTCACCAGATTCCAAATGGGCATTTCCATCCCAAAGTATAGAAACGTTTATATCCTCGTAATAACTGAGCAATTAGCTTCCAGGCAGCCTGCTAAAGTCTTTCCTATGGACTACGCCAATTTACATCCACGTTACTACAACTCGCAAGGTAACATGCTAATTTTACTGATGAGGCAAGTGGTGGGACCTGGGTTCCAGATGCGATACTGCTTGTGTGAAAAGCCAGGTCGCTGTACAAATCTATTAGGAATGGTTTAAAAACGAAAAAGCCAAAGTTCCCTCGGCCCCTGACCATATTCGTAAATATTAGCTTAAAAACCAACAGTCCTCATTAGTGCAAAGCAAAGGACCTTCCGATTGCTCTAATTTAAAAAGATTTCCATTAAAGTTTAGCCTCAAGGTACCATTTTACAGAAGTCGCGAGTTTTAAATGGGGACAAGTGAGATCCAGTCTCCCTCTTTAAATTCCGATGACTCCTGGACTGAGGCAGGGTCTGAAACGGAACCTGGGTCTTGGCGAGAGTACGAAGAGCCCACGAGGCAGAAGAGAAGCGGACACTACAGCCACATCAGAGAGTAGTGGAACCCCGCCGACGCGGGCTTCCGGGTTTGGCGTGCGCCACCGGCCCCAGTCACGTGGATGCGCGATCACGTGATGCGTCCGTGGGCCTCGCCTAGGAAAGCGCGGCCGCAGTTAGAGTTGGGGGAGAGGGGGCGGTGCGGCAAGATGGCGGCGCACCTGTCCTACGGGCGAGTGAACCTGAACGTGCTGCGCGAGGCGGTGCGCCGCGAGCTGCGCGAGTTCCTGGACAAGTGCGCGGGAAGCAAGGTGAGGGGTGGGAGGCAGCCACACCGCCCTCGCCTCCCCTGGTCCGGCCTTGCGTAATCCGGCTCCTGACCGCCTGAGTTCGCGGTGGACGAGTTCCTCGGGGCTTCCCACGAGGCGAGGCTCACGGCCCTTGTACCCGCGCCCCTGTGCAGGCGGCGACGATGAGGCGGGGAGGGTCTGGGCGTACAGCCCGGAGCCGCCGTGGCACCGTGACTGTTTGTGACAGCAGAATAAGCCACTGTGACAGCCCAGCCCCTGGTGAGCCGGTTTATGTCAGGAGCCCTCGGAGGCAGAGGACGGGTGGGCGGCCCGAGAATGTAGATGGTCCAGTGTGTCCGATCATTACAGCGATCATAGGTACCTTCGAAAGTCTGAAGCACCAACACCTTAAAACTTGCTGCTCATACTGATTAATGAGAGTTGTAGTTATTAGAGTTTTAACCTGGCTTCCTAAAACAGGATTATTTCTCCTGTTACAGAACCCAGCTCCCCCAAGGAAGATCAGGGACTTCATAGGGTTTCTTTTAAGTGGTGTCACCTCCCCCCCTTCTCCCTTTGGGATTTATGGAGGTACAACTGGGGAGAAAAGTACAACTGGAAAGCCTTGGGAACCGGTCTTGGGGAGAATAGAACCCCGAGAGGTAGAATGGGTGCTGGCAGCCAATGAGAGAAGAAAACAGGCTACATCGGAGGGGCCCAGTTTAAACTCAGCAAATGATGCTGCAGTCTGAGTCAGATCGTGGATTGTTATCAGTATCAACGTCCTGGTTGTAATATTTATTGTACTATAGTTTTGAAAATTGTTACCACTGGAGGAAACTGGACAAAGTGTACACAGGATCACTCTGTATTATATCTCACAACTGAATATTAACGTACAATTATTTAAATGAAAATGTCAAAAAAAAAGAAACGATGCTGGAGTTTAGCAGTAGAAATACTTCACAGGGGCCCAGAGTAATGACTTGTGATGTCAAAAAGTCCTGGGTTGGAGTTCTGACTCTCTTAGGCTGTATGTAAGATCCAAGGCCCCATATGGCCTTTGACGGTTACTTAAATTTATTGAGCTTTTGAAAATTTTCATGTGTGTCAAAATAAGATTTGTAATACCTATATTCTAAGTTTTAATTTTGTATAATTAGCAATTTCCATATGGCTTACTCTAATAATTAATACCATGACAGAGATACACAACAAACTGTAGTTCCTTCTTTCTGTCCAGGACGGTAATTAACTCTTAACTATCCTGTCACCATCAGTAGCGTCACTTGCCCCTGATGTTATTGTTAGACACAAGATATGAATGTGGTCAGAGCCAATTAAAATTTTTGTAAACTGATTAGAGTGTGAAGCAAATATTCCTACTGTGTATGACTATTTTGTATTGATATTGTTGAAATTCCTGATATTAACTGTAATAAGAGAATATTTCTCCCCTCTTACAGGCTATAGTTTGGGATGAGTACCTAACAGGACCGTTTGGCCTGATTGCACAGTATTCACTACTGAAGGTAAATGAGCTATTTGGGTTTTGTTAGGGGATTTACTTTAGCAGTGATAATAGGATTTTACATTTCCTCCTGAGTAATCCCCTTGCAAAGCTGTTTGGTCTTTAAAAACACAGATACTAGTGCGTAATTGACATTTTGTATATAATGGTCCTTTGGTGAGTGATTCTGTGCTGATCCTAGCATTATGTTATGTGACCATTATCTGGTATCTTTGATAGTTCATCCTGTGAGAGTCATTTGAATGCCAATGCAGTAACAGTGGCTTTATCCTAAAACTTTGTCCTTTATGCATTTGGCTTTGGGGGATCTAAATTTTGATGATAAAGTATTAATGTTTACTTCATTGGGGGTATTTGTGATTTCTGAGTCTGGAAATGATAGGTAAATTTCAGCCTTTTCATTAACTTTTCATGTATGTGTTTTCCTAGGAACATGAAGTGGAAAAAATGTTCACACTTAAGGGAAATCGTTTGCCAGCAGCTGATGTCAAGAATATTATTTTTTTTGTCAGACCCAGGCTAGAATTGATGGATATAATTGCTGAAAATGTGCTCAGGTATTTCAGAGCTTATGTTTGATCTAAAAGAGGTTGATCCTAATAATGGTTTTAGTGTACTGAGCTCCTTCTCACTGCAAATCGCCACTCTTGCCAGTGCATTGGAAGGTGGACTTTTGGAAAACTGGGACAGGCATGGGAGAATATAAAATGAGGGATGAGAAATTTGTGACATTGCTCTAAACAGTTTGAGAGGAGGATCATCATATAACTCTGTTCTTTCAGGATAGCTAAAAGTTTGAACCTGTATCAGTAAAAAGAACCCTGGTTAAAAAAATAAGTAAATAAACCTCTGATGGTTATTTTTCAATATAATGAATGTAGTATGCTTGAATTTCGTAAGCAAAAAATTAAGAGCTGATTACAATTTAATGTAGCATCCAATCTATAGAGGAAGCCTGCACTCTGGCACAATTGATTGATGCAGCCCCTAACATCTTAAAAGCATAGGGGCTATTTTTGGAAGTCCCCTGTCAAGGAGAGAGGTGGGAGTCAAGAGTGATCGTTCATTTTATTATAAGACTCTGTGTGGCTGCATCGCTTTGGTTAAAGAACCATTTGTCTTCAGGAAGACACAGGTATCCTATTTCAATAAATCTGATAGCTCTAATGCCCCATAAGTGGTTTAAGAAAATGCTAGAAGCTACACCACAAAGTGCTGGCTATGACTCAGTGCTGCTTTCCTGTCAGAGGGAAGAAAAAAGAGAGCTATCAACTGTAACGATTTGAGTCTGAGAGTCAGTATTTGTATGTTTATCTAGCTAGCATTTATTTAGTGCCTGCTGTGTGCCAGGAGAGGGGACAAAATAAGCAAAATGGTCTATGACTCTTAGGAGCTCATAAGCTAACAGATGTTCCTTCCTTTGCAGCGAAGACAGACGTGGCCCAGCGAGAGACTTCCACATTTTGTTTGTGCCAAGACGTAGCTTGCTGTGCGAACAGCGGTTGAAGGATCTGGGTGTTTTGGGATCCTTTATTCACAGAGAGGAGTACAGCTTAGATCTCATTCCATTCGATGGGGATCTCTTATCCATGGAATCAGAGAGTGCGTTCAAAGTAAGTTTGGCATTTCCTGAACATTGGACTTTAGTTTTTGCCAAATTTATGAGTGTGGAAGTGTCACGATATTGCTTTAATTTGTGTTACATGATCACTGTGAAGCTGAGGCCATTTCATGTGTTTATTGATGTTTAATATTTTCTCTTTGGCAACTTGTTCATTTTCTTTGCCCATTTTTTCTTTTTGAGGAATTCTTTGTATATTCCAGATACTAATCATTATGGGTTATAAAAGCTGCAACAGTCAGGCGTGGTGGCGCATGCCTGTAGCCTCAGCTACCTAGGAGGCTGAGGCAGAAGGATCGCGTGAGTCCAGGAGATCGAGGCTGCAGTGAGCTATGATTGCACCTGTGATAGCCACTGCATTCCAGCCTGGACAACACAGGGAGAATGTGAGACCCTGAGACTCCCAGTCTTTAAAAATAAAAAAGAAAAGAAAAGAAAATTAAAGCTTCAAAGTATCTTCTCCCAACCTGTGGCTTATCTTTTAACTTTGTTTGTAATGTTCTCTATCATGTAGACATTTCCCATGAAAAGTAGTTAATCCCAGTCCTTTGGGGGGCTGAGGCTGGAGGACTGCTTGAGCCCAGGAGTTCCAGAGACCAGCCTGGGCAACGTAGTGAGACCTCTTTCTATGTCACATGTTGTCAAAAGAAAAAAATTTTTTTAAATTAGCTGGGCGGAGTGGCACATATCTGTAATCCTAGCACTTTGAGTGCCTGGTAAGCAGTTTTCTTCCAGAAGCCCCAACTCTGCTTAGGAGAGCTGCTTCCACAGCTGCACCCGACTGCAGGGCTGCCAGCCTCGTGGTCTGAGCTGCCAAACAGCAGCTGTGGACAAAAGACTCGAGTCCCCCAGCTTCCCCAGCAGAGTGTGAAAGAAATGGAAATGATTTTGTTATCTCTTGCTGAATCCCAGCCCGAGGAACAGAGGCGGGCACCTGGCAGGCCCCCGGGAGGTGACCACGGCCCGACTGTAACCGCCTTTCCCCCCACAGGAGTGCTACCTGGAGGGCGACCAGACGAGCCTGTACCACGCAGCCAAGGGGCTGATGACCCTGCAAGCTCTGTACGGAACGATCCCACAGATCTTCGGGAAAGGAGAATGTGCTCGGGTGAGAACTGGCCGCTTTCTGGCGGTGAAGGAGGGGGCGCCCGCCACACCCCAAGAATGGGGAGGAATGGGGAACTCTTCATGAGCAAATACAGTTGATCCTCATTATTTACGAAATCTGCACTTGTGAATTTGCCTGCTCGTTGCAATGCATTTATAGCCCCCGCGTCACTGCTCACGGTGCTTTTGTGGGCGTGCACCGAGGGGGGAAAGCGTCAGTTACCCATGGCACGTTCCCCCCGCTGAGGTTGAACAAGGCCGTACTCTGCCTTCTTGTTTCAGCTCTCAGACTGCAAACAAGTGTCCTTGTCACAGTCCTATTTAGTGTCACATTTTTTCACACTTTTGTACATTTTTGTCGGTGATGTTGCTATTTAAAATGGCCTGTCGGCTCAAGTCTTAAGTGTTGGGATGGGTGGCCAACAGCAAGTGCTCTTGTAGAGCTGCTTGTTTCTTATCAATCTCACTCTTCCAGTTTTCCTCCTTTTTGACTTTTTTGATTGTCTTTCTGTTTTTAGCTCAATTTTAAAATCTGCTAGTTCCCAGGAGGGTCCCACCTGATGCAATGTTTTGTTTCCAGCAAGTGGCCAATATGATGATCAGGATGAAGAGAGAGTTCACAGGAAGCCAGAATTCAATATTTCCCGTTTTCGATAATCTCTTGTTGCTTGATCGAAACGTGGATTTATTAACACCTCTTGCCACTCAGCTCACGTACGAAGGACTCATTGATGAAATTTATGGCATTCAGAACAGTAAGTAAAGTAGGTCTGTTTTCACTAATAGGTAATGTTATAAAAGTATCCTTTATGTGGAGGCTACCACTTTTATTTTGCATACTTAAGCGTTATTTGAAATTAAAGATCCAATTTTTTTTTTTTTTTTTTTTGAGGCAGCGTCTCACACTGTTGCCCCAGGTGGAGTGCAGTGGCATCATCATAACTCACTGCAGCCTTGAACTCCTGGGCTCAGGTGATCCTCCCACCTCAGCCTCCCAAGGAGCTGGGACTACATGTTTTGTTTTTTTTTTAATGATTATAAAAGCATCTGTATACATAAGAATTTTTCATAGATCGGATTATTTTCTTTCCCTAGATTCCCTGATGCAGGATTTTTGGGTTAAAAGGTGTTAACATTGTAAGGCACTTTGGTACATGTTGCCAAACAGCTTTACTGAGGAGTTACATCAGCTTATGAGCCACCAGCAGTTCACGAGGGCACGCAGTGTTCCAGGGAAACTTGGAACTACATTGGTTTGGCAGGAGCAGAGGTGGAAGAAGTAGATTAAGGCTACTTTGCAGAGGAACTGGATACCATGCTAAGGAATTTGGAAGCTTATTCTAGATCAGGGTGGACACCTTTTCTGTAAAGACCCAGCTAATAAATATTTTAGGCTTTTGCTGGTTACACAGTGCAGATTATACAGCAGATTATTCAGAGGAATCTTCCTACCTCTGCCATTGGAATGTGAAAAGAAGCCATAGACAATACAAAAAGAATAGGTGTAGCTATGTGCCAATAAAACTTTATTTACAAAAACAGGAAGTGGAAAAAATTTGGCCATCAGGCCTTAGTTTCTGATCCTTGTTCTAGAGTGGCTCTCAAACTACTTTGGACTGCAACCCCCAGTAAGAAATATATTTTATATCATGACCCAGTATATATACACATGTATGTGTGTGCATGTGAAACTGAGACAAAAGTTTTATTAAAGAAAAAAGAAAAACCAAAACAGTACCTTCCCTTCCTTCATGTGATATGGATATGCTCTGGTATTTTCTATTCTATTCAGTTTTTGTTACTGTTGTTATATTGTTTTGCTTTGCTTTTAAGATGCTACCTGCAACCCACCAGCTTGATTTCATGATCCACTAATGGGACATGACCTACAGTTTGGAAAACACTAAAAGATAATGGGGAGATCCTTGTGAATTCTTTGAGTAGAAAAGTGACCTAATCCCTGAATAGTTTAGAAATTGGACATTGCTGCGAGTGGTTTATATAGGTGCCCCCAAAAAAGTCAGAACCAGGATATCAATATTAAAGAGTCACTATTCCCTGTACTTTGATCACAACCAATCAGAAGCTCAGACCTGTATGCTATTTGTAGTCCTCCATTCTCTCCTGAGTTGGAAATTGTTTTTCACCTGGGCACTTGATTGGTTCTTCAGTAATTGCACACAGGTGCTCGTTCCCTTTCCGTCGTCGTTCAGGCTACGTGAAACTACCTCCAGAGAAGTTTGCGCCGAAGAAACAGGGCGACGGTGGTAAGGATCTCCCCACAGAAGCAAAGAAGCTTCAGCTGAACTCTGCGGAGGAGCTCTACGCTGAGATCCGAGATAAGAACTTCAATGCGGTGGGCTCCGTGCTTAGCAAGAAGGCAAAGGTCATCTCTGCAGCGTTCGAGGTGAGGCGAGTTTGGGTTGACATCCTGCAACTCTAGGTTTTGGTAGATGCCCACTCCCGAGGAGAGCAAGAGCTCCAGAAATACGCAGCTATTAAGCAGGGCTTCAGCTTCAGCGCACCCTTCCTCATCCTCGGTAACTACAACTTCAGTATGGAAAGACCCGTGGCTTTTTTCATTTTAAACTTTTTCCTCAGCCCCATGACAAAGGTGTTGTGTAAAGTTTTTCTCCTTTTGGGGGTGGGGGAAGGGTAGGACAGGACACAGGTGTTTGCAGTTAATAAATTTTCCTCCTAAACATTTGCTTTATCTTCTTCTTCTAAATTGTTTCTGGCTGGGCACAGTGGCTCATGCCAGTAATCCTAGCACTTTGGGAGGCCGAGGCAGGAGGATCGTTTGAGCTCAGGAGTTGGAGACCAGCCTGAGCAAGAGCGAGACCCCATCTCTACTAAAAAATAGAAAGAAATTATCTGGACAACTAAAAATATATAGAAAAAATTAGCCGGGCATGGTGGCGCATGCCTGTAGTCCCAGCTACTCAGGAGGCTGAGGCAGGAAGATCACTTGAGCCCAGGAGTTTGAGGTTACTGTGAGCTAGGCTGACGGCACAGCACTCTAGCCAGGGTGACAGAGTGGGACTTCGCCTCAAAAAAACATAAAAAATAAAAAAATAAATTGTTTCCTACCTCACTTAAGAGGAAGCCGACTGTACAATAAATAGAAGCCCCTCTGTAACAGAACTTGCCGTTCATGGTGAGAGCTCCAAGTTTAACCACCGTGTCCATGGCGGGGCACCCTGCAGCGCGGTGGGTGATAATGGGATCGAAACCCCAGCCAGCCCAGAGCGGCTAAACTGCTGGTGCCATGATCACCTGCTTGCCACCTCTTGCCCGTTCACTGGTTTATTCTTGGTTTAGCGCCTCTTGAAATGTGGGAATTCGGTGAGATGATAAACTGAATGTTTGGACTTTGGAAACATAAATTGGAAGCATTTTTGAGGACTAATTTTTCACTGAGCATGAAGTTCCGGATTTTATCTTTCTTAGGAGTTATGTTCATTAATTGATTTTCATATTTCTGAAGTCACTTTTGGTTTATTAAATTTTGCCAAAAAATATTCTCAGACTAAGCTCGGTTCACGTTGCTCATGGAGCGTGCTCAGGACTGGGGTTCAGCGGCAAGAGTGGATTTTTTTCTGTTACACAGGAAGCTCTTTAGCGTGCATGTTCCCTGCTAGGCATAATTTTTTGTCTTAGTATTTTATTCAGAAATTTGTCTGGTCTACCTAATACTGTCCTCCACTGATACTCGCATGTCCACAAAATACTGACACAGTGTGCGCTGGCGCGTAGGACGAGCAGCTGTTGGGCATTTGCTGTGTATGGAAGTGCCGATCGGGCGCAGGCACCGTGAGCACTACCTGTAGTGATGCACTCACTGTCTTTCTGGTTTTCTGTGTCATGCTGGAGCTGGGTTTGGCCCCATTTATTTGTGTTCCATTCTTTCTTTCGCATTAATAGAAATCAAACATCCTTCGCACAACACAAGGAGCAGAGCACCTAAAAATAAAGAACCTTCCGGCTGACGTGCTGCTCTCGTCCCTTTCAGGAAAGGCACAACGCGAAGACAGTCGGGGAGATCAAGCAGTTCGTTTCGCAGCTGCCGCACATGCAGGCGGCGAGGGGCTCGCTCGCGAACCATACCTCGATCGCGGAGTTGATCAAAGACGTCACTAGTGAGTATCCTTTGGGATGATTGTGTCCATCTGGGGCTGACAGGGACACAGTGTCCGGCACCACCGTCGCCAGCACCGTGATGGCTCCCCGGGGGAGTCAGCTCTAGTTTAATACCCACGTTAAGGACGTGCACGGACGTTAATAGTCGGGAATGTTCCGCTTGTGCTTAGCTCAGTTTTTTCATTGTCAATCATATGACAATATGTGGAATGCAGAGAGGAGGAAGAGTTGACCCATACGTTTGCCGTCACAACAGGAGGTAGTTAACTTCTGTAGTCCAGTTTTTCTCCTCTTGTGGAGGATTACTTACCTCGAGCAACATGATGTTTCTGTTTGTTTTGTTTTTCCCTTTAAAACTTTCTGTAGAATTGGTACTGAGAGCATATGTTGAAAATTTTGAAAGAGCTCAGAAAATGTCTATTAAACGAAACACAAGGTTCTTCATTAAAACACAGGGCTGCTGGCCGGGCACAGTGGCTCACGCCTGTAATCCCATTACTCTGGGAGGCTGAGGTGGGAGGATCGATCAAGGTCAGGAGTTCGAGACCAGCCTGAGCAAGAGTGAGACCCCGTCTCTACCATAAAGAAAAAAAAAAACCCAGCCAGGCCTAGCGGCTCACGCCTGTAATCCCAGCACTCTGGGAGGCCGAGGTGGGAGGATTGCTTGAGCTCAGGAGTTTGAGACCAGCCTGAGCAAGAATGAGACCCAATCTCTACCATAAAGAAAGAAAAAAAACCCAGCCAGGCCTAGCGGCTCGCGCCTGTAGTCCCAGCTACCCAGGAGGCTGGGGCAGAAGGATTGCTTAGAGCCCAGGAGTTGCAGGTTTCAGGGAGCTACAGTGACGCCACTGTACTCTACCCAGGTCGACAGAGTGAGATCTGCCTCAACAACAATAAAAGAAGGGCAATTGAACACCCTTCCTCACAACTCCCAACCCTTTTTTAAAAAAAGAAAAAAAATTAAAAAAAAACAACAACACAGGGCTATAAAAGCTGAGAAGGAGATTGTTTGGGGCCCTGTTTTATGAAGTATACTTCGAATTGTAAGTAAAACACAGTATTGGAAAACTAGTCCTTTGTTTTCTCATGTTAATGGAAGTGGAAATCAACTGAAAGTAGGTTGAATCTGATGATGAAAATGGCGTGTTCTTGGGAAATGAGCTGTCGTTGACACTGAGGCTCATTCTGCAAAGTTCTGGAGTCTGTATTTAAATTCTAAGGATATAAAGGAGTATGGTAGTCTACTAAATGTAATTTAGGAGTACAAAGTTCTAGGGTTTTCCGTGTTTTGTAGAAGATTCTCTTTAGGTGGTGATTCAAACTGTTGCTTGCTTGCTTTTTTGCATGTCTTCTTTTTTTTTTCCTTTTTTGTTTTTATTTTCCTTTTTTTAGCTGAGACTTTGTCCAGGATTTTTTGCATACCTTATTTCTTAATCATGCTCTGTGTATAAAAGCACAACACCATTCAAATAAATTAACATTTAATTTCTAACTTGCAAATTTGCCCATTATGTTTCAGCTTCTGAAGACTTCTTTGACAAATTAACAGTGGAACAGGAGTTTATGTCTGGAATAGACACTGATAAGGTATGTGGGCCAAAAAAACTCTTCTAACAAATAGTTGAAAGTTTATCAAATGTAAGATTGTAGGCGGTGCGCAGTGGCTCATGCCTGTAATCCTAGCACTCTGGGAGGCTGAGGTGGGAGGATCACTTGAGCTCAGGAGTTTGAGACCAGCCTGAGCAAGAGTGAGACCCTGTCTACTAAAAATAGAAAAAATTAGCTGGCATCCTGGTGCTCACCTGCAGTCCCAGCTACTCAGGAGGCTGAGGCAGGAGGATCGCTTGAGCCCAGGAGTTCAAGGTTGCAGTGAGCTATGATGACACCACTGCACTCTAGCTGAGGCAACTGAGCAAGGCTCTGTCTCAAAAAAAATAATAAAATAAGATTATAGCCAGAAAAGCAATTGCTTTGATTCCCATGCCTTGCCTAAATATTTTTGAAAGCAAATGCAAAATGTGAAAATGCAGATTTTATCAAGTAACAGATATTTAACTACTCTATGCAAGACACTTTCTGTCATCCATGGTGAGATGAGTCCCATCAGCTGACATCAAAGGTCTTTAAGGATTGTAACAGATAAAATTAAGATATTTGCTTTTTTGAGAGAATTTCTTACATAATTCCTTTAAATATCCAGCTCTGTCAGTAAGTTTTATTCACTTTAAGAAAGTTCCTAACTTATAAAAAAATTCTTGTTACTTTTTGCTAAAGTGCTGATATTATTGAAAGAGACTAGGTTACACAAGCCCCAGAAGTCCTAGACACGTGGCAGCCTCTCAGAAAGTTGTCCATGGAGATAGACGTGTCAAGACAGGCACTCGGTTGACTAGTTGTATCCTCACCCGCCTCGGGCTCCAGGGATGTAGCCAATTCCTGGGGTGTTTGTGTGGGGTCAGGGCTGGGGATGCTATTTCAGGGAATGGTTGGGGAATGTGAAAATAACGAACCATTTTGCCACACATCATCTTTATTTGACTTTGAAAAATAATAGTAAACATTAAGTTCTTTGAGTCCCCAAACGAGATCCTTAGTGTATGCATATACAACCTTATTTCTAGGTCAACAATTACATCGAGGATTGTATTGCCCAAAAGCATCCATTGATCAAGGTGTTAAGACTAGTGTGCCTCCAGTCCGTGTGTAACAGTGGACTCAAACAAAAAGTCTTGGATTATTACAAAAGAGAAATTCTCCAGGTCAGTATATGTTTTAATTATTAATTCACCAAGGGGGAAAGCATCTTTTAAAAAAATACTTTGCAAAGCTGCTATTTTGGTGTATTGTTACCATTATCTTTTTAATTTTTTAATACCTAGAGGATTTGGTCTTGGTATGTGTTGTTGTTTATTGTATTTGTGTAATAATAATAGCTGGCATTTATTGAGCATTTACTATGTGCCAGGGTCTATTGGAAGAGCTTTGTGTATGTATATTCATTTGTTTAATTTTCACAACAGCCCTGTGAGTTAGATACTGTTATTGTCCCCATTTTATGGATGAAGAACTTGAGGCACAGACTAGTTAGATAACTCACCCAAGGTCACCCAGCTGGTAGGTGGCAGTGCCAGTGCTAAAACCCAGGCAACTTGGGTCTAGCACCCATGTTCTTAACTAGGCAGTTATGCGATGGAGGAATAGAACTTTCTGAAAATTTCTGGTAACAGTTCTTGCTTAATTTAAGCCTGTATTACTTTATAATGAGGAAAAACCCACTGTTACTTTAAAAATTCTCTCCTCTGTCTGAAAATGTTTCTCCTCTGTTTGAAAATGTAAGAGTAAATGCTGTTACTCGTTAAAGTACATTATTGTTAGCATTCAGTGCTCATTAATTTTTTTTGTCTTTTTTTAAGTATGCATTCTCATGCATTTCAAATAATGCTGGGTGTGGTGGCACACACCTGTAGTCCCAGCTCCTGGGAGGCTGAGGTGGGAGGATCGCTTGAGTCCAGGAGTTCAAGAGCAGCCTGGGCGATACAGTGAGACCCTGTCTCTGGAAAAAAAAAAAATTAAAATAATGCAGAAGTATATGGAGCAAAATGTGAACGTCCCCTCTACCCCATTCGTCCCCATTTCCCTCCCCAGCCGTAACCACTGTCGCCAGGTTGGTTTCCTTCCTTCCAGACGCCCCTCTCTGTGTGTACAGAGGATATTTCGTACGGAGACTGGGGAGTGAGCCTGACTGGATCCAGGTTTCAGCTCTGCTCTTCACTCACTGTGTGGCCTTGGGCACGTTGTTTAAACATGTCTGTGACATGGAGGAGATAACAGTACCTACCTCGGGGGTGACAGTCAGGATGGCCGAGTCAATGTCTCCAAAGCGCTTAGGACCAGAACAGGGCCCGCTCGGAGAGAGTATGACATAAGCCTTGGCTGCTGTTCTTGACTAGTTGCTTTTTTATCAGAAATAAATCCTATATATAGTATTCTATTATTGGGTTTTGACCTTAAGATTATATCCAGAAGGTCTTTCTTTCTGAGGTCTAGCTATACCTCATTCTTTTTTAGAGCTAATTATATCCCATCTATATATTTACTGTCACTTATTTGATGCCCACTTAGGTGAGATCCATAAATTCTGACTTAAAAGTAAAAATTTCAAATCCCTCTTTGAGACAAAGAGCTGGATTAATAGAAATGAGCGAGCAACTGTAGGACAAATGTCGCCCTCTCCCCTCTCCCCTGTGCCGTTGACAGTCCTGGACTTTGGTAACACGCCCTGGAGCCCAGATCAAATTGATTTGGTGGAAGGGCCCTTTTTTTTAAAATTGCGGAAACCCTTTTCCTGCTCTGCTCTGACATCAGGGCCGAATGACCTCTCTTGCAGACATATGGCTATGAGCACATCCTGACCTTGCACACCCTGGAGAAGGCTGGCCTGCTGAAACCACAGACGGGGGGCAGAAACAACTACCCCACCATTCGGAAAACGCTACGCCTCTGGATGGATGATGTTAACGAGCAAGTGAGACGCGCTCCTCCACTTTCACTCGGTTGAGTTCCTGGGTAGACAGTTCATTGTGACAACATGTGCTACATCTGCCTTGCTTCCTAAAAATAACTTCCTAATGTTTTTGCAAGAGTAATGCATCATGTGCTGTATCCGTCAGAGTCCCAGCAGGAAGCAGATGATGCTCCCAACTGGGCAGTTTGCGGAGAGTTTAATGAAGATGTGAGCAGGGGTGGGGAGGTCTCACCAGCCCAGACCTGAAGGGCAAGGAGAGGGGGTTATTCCAGAAGCCTGTACTGGAACCTGGAGAGAAGCGCTGTGTGGGGAGGCCGTCTGACCAGGCGAGGGGTGGGGGCCTCTGGTTGAGGGCACGGCCGACCTCCAGCAGTGTCACCGAGAGGAAGCCGGGCAGTGGAAACCTGGGCCTCACGCCACTGCCCGCTCTCCAGTTCCCTCTGCTGCCTTCCCCTGGGCAGCTGCAAACAGAGGGCACGGGAGCCTGTCGGTATGGGGCCTCCACGTCCTCCTTTGGGGAGAGGGTGGAGAGTGTCTGGAGGAGCCAGTGGAAATGTCAGCACACTAAACAGTTCAGCCCCCTAAAAGCACGGCACACAGTGCCAAGTGAGTTCCCTCCATGTGAACCCCAGTTTCTCTGCAGAGGCAACCCTGTAACCAGTGTCTTATCTATCCATTTTTTCTTTTTTCTTTTTTTGAGAGAGTCTCACTTTGTTGCCTGGGCTAGAGTGAGTGCCGTGGCGTCAGCCTAGCTCACAGCAACCTCAAACTCCTGGGCTTAAGCAATCCTTCTGCCTCAGCCTCCCGAGTAGCTGGGGCTACAGGCATGCGCCACCATGCCCGGCTAATTTTTTCTATATATATATTTTAGTTGGCCAGATAATTTTCTTTCTATTTTTAGTAGAGACGGGGTCTCACTCTTGCTCAGGCTGGTCTCGAACTCCTGACCTTGAGCGATCCACCTGCCTTGGCCTCCCAGAGTGCTAGGATTACAGGTGTGAGCCACCGCGCCCGGCCCATTTTTTCTTAATTTCAAAATATTAAGGGGCTACGCTTGTTTTAGGTTACATGGATCATTTTTGTAATGCTTGAGTTGTGGCTATAGGTGTACCCGCCACCCAAATGGTGTTCATAGTATCCATTAGGTTGGTTTTTCCTCTCTCCTCCTTCCCTCTCCCCTCTGGTTGCTTTGCACTGAGTTTTCCTTCCCTCTGTGCACACGTGTGCTCACGGTTAGTTCCAATTTAATAGTGAGTACGTGTGGTGTTTGTTTTTCCATTCTTGAGATACTTTGCTTAGGAGAATGGTCTTCAGGTCCATCCAGATTGTTGCAAAATGTATTAATTCATCTTTTTTCATGGCTGAGTAGCACTCCATGCTGTACATATACCACATTTTATTAATCCACTCATGTATTGATGGGCACTTGGGTTGTTTCCACATCTTTGCAATTGTGAATTGTGCTGCAGTAAACATGCGAGTGCAGATGTCTTTTTGATGAAAAGTCGTCTTTTCCTTTGGGTAAATACCCAATAGTGGGATTGCTGGATCAAATGGTAGGTCTACATTTAGTTCTCTGAGGAATCTCCATGCTGTTTTCCATAGAGGTTGTACTAATTTACAGTCCCACCAACAGCGTATAAGCCTTCTTTTCTCCCTGCATCCACTCCAGCATCTCTTGTTTTAATAAAAGCCATTCTAACTGGGGTAAGGTGATATCTCATTGTGGTTTTAACTTGCATTTCCCTGATGATTAGTGACATTGAATATTTTTTCATATGTTTATTGGCCATTTGTCTTTCCTCTTTTGAGAAGCTTCTGTTGATGTCTTTTGCCCACTTTTTAGTAGAGTTGTTTGGTTTTTTTCCTTGCTGGTTTGCTTGAGTTCTTTGTAAATTTTGGTTCTTAGCGCTTTATCAGATGTGTAGCTTGCGAGTATTTTCTCCCATTCTGTAGGTTGTCTGTTTGCTCTGTCGATTGTTTCCTTAGCTGTGCAGAAGTTTTTTAGTTTAATCAAATCCCATTTATTAATTTTCGTTGTTGCTGTGATTGCCATTGGGGTCTTAGTCTTAAAATCTTTGCCTAGGCCAATATCTAGAAGAATTCTGCCTACATTTTCCTCTAGAATTCTTATGTTTCATAGCTTAGATCTAAGTCTTTTATCCATCTTGAATTAATTTTTGTGGGTGGTGAGAAGTAGGGGTCCTGTTTCATTCTTCTGTATGTGGCTGTCCAGTTTTCCCAGCACCATTTATTGAATGGGGCTTCTTTTCCCCAGTGTACGTTGTTGTCTGCTTTGTCAAAGATCAGCTGGTTATAGGTAGATGGTTTTGTATCTGGGTTCTCTGTTCTGTTCCATTAGTCTATGTCTCTTTTTGTACCAATACCATGCTGTTTTGGTTACTATAGCCTTGTAGTATAGTTTGAAGTCTGGTAACGTGATGCCTCCAGATTTGTTCTTTTTGCTTAAGATTGCTTTGGCTATTTGGGCTCTTTTCTGGCTCCAAACGAAGCATAGAATTATTTTTTCTAAATCTGTGAAGTATGACTTTGGTAATTAAATGGGGATTACATTGAATTTGTAAATCATTTTGGGTAGATGGACATTTTAACAATGTTGGTTCTAGGCCGGGCGCAGTGGCTCACGCCTGTAATCCTAGCACTTGGGAGGCCGAGGCGGGCAGATCCTTTGAGCTCAGGAGTTCGAGACCAGCCTGAGCAAGAGCGAGACCCCGTCTCTACTAAAAATAGAAAGAAATTATCTGGCCAACTAAAAATATATAGAAAAAAAAAAAATTATCCGGGCATGGTGGCGCATGCCTGTAGTCCCAGCTACTCGGGAGGCTGAGGCAGTAGGATTGCTTGAGCCCGGGAGTTTGAGGTTGCTGTGAGCTAGGAGGACGCCAGGGCACTCACTCTAGCCCGGGCAACAGAGTGAGACTCTGTCTCAAAAAAAAAAAAAAAAAAAAAAAAATGTTGATTCTACATATCCATGAGCATGATATGTTTTTCCATTTGTTTGTACCCTCTGCAGTCTTATCTATCCTTTTAGAAAGATTCTAGGCATAAACAGCCATTTTTACACAAAGGGTGCATATCCTCTACCTTCAGTCTCCAGTGTTCCGACGTGGTTACACTTTGCTTTACCTTTATCATTTATTCTAATGTTTCTAAATTTCTTTTCTTTTTTTTTTTTTTTTTTTTTTTTGAGACAGGGTCTCACTCCATTGTCCAGGCTAGAGTGCAGTGGCATCATTATAGCTTACCATAACCTCAAACTCCTGGGCTCAAGCGATCCTCCAGCCTCAGCCTCCCAAGTAGCTGGGACTTGAGCCATCACACCTGGCCTTGTATTTTTTGATTTTGCATCAGGGACTTTATTAGGCTGCCTCTTGCAACAAAAGCTAATAACTACAGAGTCTCCTCTATCAATCACAAATTGGATTCTTTTTCCCCACTGGAAAAATAGAGACCCTTAATGTCTATGTCGTGTGATGTAGGTAATATATTAGTTCAGCTTTCTTCGCTGTTCTGACCTTCCTTCCCCAAACACACCCCCACTTAACAAGGGATCTTGAAGAGCCTTCCATGATCCACCCTATTGTTTTTAATTCTTTTTAATTGCTACATAGTAGTTTCGAGGCTGTACCTTATTTTATGATTTAACAGATTCCTATTGATAGAAATTCAGGTTGTTTCCAGTCTTTTGCCTTTATATGCAGTGTTGTAGTTAATATGTTTATACTTCAGTCCTCTCTGGTGGATAAATGCCTAAAAATAGAATTGCTGGGTTCAAAGATTATATACATTGTTGCTCAGCTAGAGAGTGCCAGGTTACCCTCTGAGAAGTTTCTTGCCAAACCAAATGACAGTTTTTCATCTTCAGTACCTAGAGCTGCTTTGAGTGGCTTTTCAAGATTTGAGTCAAAAGTGAAGCTCTGCAGCCCGGGGAACATAGTGAGACCTCATCTCTATAAAAACTAAAAATGAAAAAATTAGCCAGATGTAGTGGTACATGCCTATAGTCCCAGCTACTTGGGAGGCTGAGAGGGGAGGACTGCTTGAGCCCAGGAGTTCAAGGTTTATAGTGGTCTGTGAGCAGGCCACTGCACTCCAGCCTGGGTGTCATCGAGACCCTGTCTCTTAAAAAAAAAAAAAAAGGTGGAGCACTCTGGCTGCTGAAGTAGAGCCCAGCTGGGGTGGACTGGAGCAGGACATGGGGGAGGGGGTTGTGTTTCTGCCTTAAAATCCAAATGAAATGATTTTGGATTATCCAAAAGGCCATAGTCAGGTGGCTCTAAGTCTCTATATCCACAGGCGCCTTTTTTGTCTAATTATTGAACAGAATCCCACGGACATATCTTACGTGTACAGTGGTTACGCACCGCTCAGCGTGCGACTGGCGCAGCTGCTCTCCCGGCCGGGCTGGCGTAGCATTGAGGAGGTCCTCCGCATACTCCCAGGGCCCCACTTCGAAGAACGGCAGCCTCTGCCCACAGGACTGCAAAAGAAACGTAAGTCTCAGTCCAGCATCTGCAGATAATTATGCACTGTTAGTGTGGTTTTCGTGTATTGTACGGTTGCTTTTCAAAATACATTGGTAAAGCACTTGAGAGTCAGAATCAGATATACTTCTTTTGCTGTGCTGCTCCCTCAGGAGTAGCAGCTTCCAACCTCTGTGTTGAGAGTCGCAGGCATTAGAAAAAACATTGAGATCAAAATCAGTGTTCCTGAGTTTCAAATGAACTGTCTATATTAAGACACGTTTGACTTTTTTATTCTTATGAATGATAAAATGTTTTAAGAGTCGGGAAGAGAAGCACCAATAATAAATAGTTTTTAATTCTGAAATATTTTAAATTTTAGGTCAACCAGGAGAAAACCGAGTCACTCTGATATTTTTCCTCGGGGGTGTAACCTTTGCTGAAATTGCTGCCCTGCGATTTCTTTCGCAGTTGGAAGACGGAGGTACAGAGTATGTAATTGCTACCACTAAACTAATGAACGGAACCAGCTGGATAGAGGCTCTGATGGAGAAACCTTTCTAGGGTGTCCAAAGGAGACATAACAAGTGTATTGCAGAATAAACTGCCTTTTTGAAGAAGTTGCTGAAATGAAGTGAAACCCCATAGAAGAAACACAGGAATACAGGATTCGCTTTGGGGTCAGCTTCTTAAGTTATACTGCTGTCTTCTCCTTTCTGCTTCTCTTTTGTGTTCCTAATTTTTAGAAGAAGGAAGACTAGAAGAGAATCAACCTGGGTAAAAGAAACACTGGTTTTGAGTTTTTTAAGCTCAGGATCTTCATTAGAGGCTTCTGGAAGTACATTAAGGATGGTGGGGTGGGTGATCCGTACAGCCACACAAATGGGGCCAGTTCTTAAAATAAGAAAGCCAAGACTGAGGAAGGAAAAATGAAAATAAAAGTAGAATGTCCAACTCCTAATACACAGTGCTGTATTTCTTGAAGACACACCATGCCTAGCACAGTGGTTAAGTGTCAGGGACTAGAGATGATGTTATCACTGAGTTGAAATTTCTTTTTCTGCACAGTATGGCAGATTATATTTAGGGTCACCAGTCTCTGTCTTAACTCATCACTGAAGCAAGTTTTGCTGCTTCTCCTTCTTACAAAGCAAAAGGTTTGGGGGAGCTTCCTGCCCAGAAATAGAGTGTATGCTCTGTCTGATCAGCTACATCTGTGTAGGTTCCATACTTATCCAGGGCCTTTTATATTGAAGGACATAATCATTGAGGACCAGCTTCCTGAGACCATTAGTGTACGTGTTATCAAGTCCAGGACATTTCAGGGCGGTGCCTCTGTTGAGGTTTCTACTTTCTTTCCTGGCCATCGTGGGCCCAACTTCCAGCTGGTCCCACTCTGAGCAGTGGTAACTCTTGTTTCTTCAGCATCCTGCGACTCCGTCTCCGGGGCAGCTACCCCATGTGCTTCTCTGGCAGTCTGTGGCCACTCTGTGCTCAGCCTCTTGTGTCTGTTTTGCTTGAAAACACGCAGCCGTTTCAGTCCCTGGTCTGTGATCTCAGCCTTCTCTGGTGGGTCTCATCGATGATCTTGGAGTCCAGCAGGAGCCTCTCAGGCCGCGGTGGAGAGCAGGGCTGTTGGTGGAGAAGTTGAAAAACCGTGTGTGCTCCCTTCCTCCCTCCTGCTCCATCCCAGTGTCCAGAGGAGATCAGGACACCAAGGAGACCAAGTCAAGTTCATGGCTTCACTGCCCAAGTCTCCAGCAAAATTAGCTAGTGCCCTGCTTTGCTCTGTCCCGTCCAGGTGTGGTTTCTATTATAAATTGGTAACCACACATGGTTTTTCCTCACCTTTCTCATAGTGGAATTCTTACAGGCACACTGTGTATTATGAGTGAAAGAGGAATTCTGTATTTTTTTTAAAAATCTCTTTAGTATAAGAATGAAGGGTGGCAGGGGCAATATTTAAGAGATTTGTTTCTCATGGAATTAATTTGGCCTTGATGGTCAGTATTTGAAAATGTCTTAAAGAAAACCATTCTTGTTTTAGAAAATCCTTTTTCAAATACTTGTTATCCCAGGGAGATTAGTTTATACCTTCTAGCCTGGCAGTTGTCAGCCTCAGCTGCTTCAGAGAATGAAATCCACCTTGTCCCTCAATGTTTTTGGCTCATGGGATTCAATTCAAGTCTGGTCAAGTCTCCTTGGCTGGGGTTTTTGTCCTGTGAACAGATACTCAGTTGTAGTCTCATGTGTCCACATTCACTCGTGACTCTATACTTGCTTGCTCAGAGCATATCCAGGTCAGCTCCTAAAAATACATTCAGCAGAAAACTTGAAAACATCAATTGCTCCATTTGTATGCAAATACAGAGTGGTAGATAATTATATATTATACGCCTTTGTGTAAGTTCATTTAATACTTGAAGCAGTCTTTGTCTCGAAGGAGTATGCCCTTACTGAGAAAGGGGATGTGAATGGTACATTTATTCTTGGAGAGGGTGGATTGTTTACATTATGTCTGGACTTTTGTCTAGTTGGGTAGACAGTTCTGCTACACCAGCAGTCCGCTTAATAAAGAAGTCTACATAGACACTGTTTTGTGTCTTACTATACAGTTTTGAATTTTAGCCAACAGAGAAATAAGTATTTTGTAGTTTAATTGTGGAACAAGAGAGTAATGGTTGAAAGAGGGACCATTAAAAAGAGCACATTTAATTCTTGGAGAGAACTGGGAAGATTTCAGTGTGAGTTCTATTCCATTCTAGCTCTGCTCTCACTATAAATGAACTCTGATTTATCATGACATGCTGCTCCGTGTCTTGTTCTTGGTTGTATATTAAAGACTAGCCTGCCACCAGGAGAAAGTGTTTATATTCAGGAGAGTTGAATTCAAAAAGAAATACTTTTTTAAAAATACCAAAATGCACTGGGTTTCTGCAGCTGTGATGCAGAGGGGCTGTGATGAAGATGGCAAGGCTAAGAAATGCAGACATCACATAGACTAGCTTTAGACTGTGAATCGCACCATGGAGTCTGATGTATTCACAGTCGTATGGTTTAATGATGACATACCATGGAAAATAGAGGATGCCTTTTTGTCAGACAACAAAGAAAAAGACAGTAATGTACAATTTCTGAGATTCTTTTATTTCTAAATGGATTCATGTGAATTTCAATCCATGTAGTGATTCTTAGCTTCAGTTACTCCATTGCTGTAAAATACCCAAAATTGGGTGGTGATGAGGTTGGAAAGTCTGAAACACGTAACTGCCTTGAGACGTCCATTTGAAGGATGTGAGAGTTAAAAAGGAACAGAATCAGGCCTATTTTTAATAGACTGTTTCAGCCATTACTTTGGTGCGGGGTGAGAGTATAAATCTCAGCCATACTTTCTTTCCTGTGACTAGGCAGGACACGGAAGCCCTTCAGATGACCGATTCTCTGGGGGAGCAATTACTACTCCCTGGCTTCCTGAGCGGCTTGATAATGTTCTGCTGCTGTTTTCAGCCAGGCTGCGGCCGAGGCAATGATTTGATAATAAGAGATCCTGATTAAATTAAGGAGCCATTTGTTTCTGGATGATGATGTTGATAAAGGGGTTGATGTTCATGCTGCTTGCTTTTTCAAAAACCAGTCTTTAAAAACTACTACAACGAGCAAAATAACCAGAAGCAGCATAAAGTTTGTGATTTCTTTTCCTTCATTGTTACATCTGGGAAAGTGTCTCTTAGTTCGCAGAAATCCCCACTGGCTCCTTTTGCCTCACATTTGGAGGAGGTGAAATTGGCAGTGGGCACATTGGGAAGGTGCCTGCCTGTGTAATTTGTCTGTAAACTGCTAAACTCTGTGTAAATTAGAATCTAGCATTCGGGAGCTCTTGGGTCTCTTGGCTTGGTTCTCACGCACACATGCAAGCTCGCACTTGCATGTTTTTTAAGACAACAGTGTTTGTATTAGTTGAGGTTGTTTGTACAATGGTTCTGGTTGGTGTCCAGACTCAGAGTAGATTGGGACTGGTCTCGATGTTTGTTAGAAAAGGAACCACTGGCACTGTGGCCCACCTACAGTGTTTAGCAAAGCAAGGCAAGAAGGGGCTTGAAATACTCCCTAGTGTACCTCCTGCTCAGCTCATCTAAGGCAGGAGCTTGGCACACCGCGGCCGAATCCTCTTATCTGTGGTGGTGACACAGGCGGAGAGTGGGCAGGGTTGCGGTGCCCCGCCTGGCCCGGGATCGCCTGTGCGCAGCTCCCTGAGAGCTCAGGGACCGCACAGAGGTTGTAATTGGTCTCCAGGCCACACCTAGTTGTTGAGTGCGGCTGCTGCCTGAACATCTCTCAGCGCTGCCGAGCTCGCCGGAGTGCGTGCAAGCTACCTTCGAGCTCCAGACCCAAGAGGACCGGCAGAGCCCGGCGGTGGAGGAGTTTGGAAACTGCCAAGTGAGTGAAATGGAGAGAGAGGGAAGCTAGTGGCTGGCACTGAGGGGGCGCTGGGCAGGGCAGCAATGGTGTTAGAGCCGCCGTGTGGTTCCTGCCGTCTGATGGGGTCTGGTGGGAGTTAGCAGGGCTGGGGCAGATGCACAGCACCGTGGGGATGATGAGCCCAGGATCAAGTTGCTGCCACCTTGGCACTCCGGGCTGGCCAGAGGGCGAGCATGCCCACCAGAGAGCAAAGATCCTCCAGCTCTGCTACTGGCGAGCCTTGGGGCCAGGGCGCTTGCAGAGGAGCTGCAGTGAGGGCTGTGCCTCCCCCTGCCCAAGCGGGTCTCTCTTCTCTTCCCCGCCCAGGCAGGGCCCCAGCTGGGGCTGCAGCTTGAGTGACGGGAAAGCGAGCTCCACTCCACCAGCCCATTAGCGGCACTCGGAGCATTAAAAATGCAGGAGGTGGTGCGAGGAGAGGGCTGGGACAAGACCTGTGCGGCAGGGCGGGAAGAGCCAGGCTTCTGCCTCCTCAGAGCCCTGCTCAGAGCCCAGGGATGAGGGCGACTTTTAGTGTGGGGGGATTCTCCAGTGTAACTGGGGACGGCGTCCAGGTGGTGGTCGCGGAGAAAACCGGCCTCGGTTCCTGTGCTGAAGGCCAGGACCTGCCCTAGGACGCGCCAGCCCGGCCGCGCCCGTCTCCGCGCGCTCAGGGTCCGGGGCCTCCCCGCGCAGGGCGATGCCGGCCTCGTCCACCGTGCACGTGCTGCAGCTGCTGCGGGAGCTGCTCGCCTTCGTGCTGCTCAGCTACACCGTGCTGGTCGGCGCGCTGCTGCTGGCCGGCTGGACCACCTACTTCCTGGTACTGAAGTGACAGCGCCGCCGCGACCGCCCGGGGCACCGAGCCGGCGCCGCCCCGCCGCCAGCGCACTGCTAACCAGAGGACTCCCCGCCTCACGCCCGGGCCGACGCGACGCCACCTTTGGGCCCAGGGCCGCCCCGCCCCGCGCTGAAGGTGCGGCGGTTGGGGCCCCACCCGCCCGTTACGGCCGTTACCTTAAGCTCCGCCTCCTCCCTCCCCGTCTGTCCAATCCCTACTGCACCCTCGGGTCGGGGCGTGGCCATGAGTCCCGGTCTGCGCAGGTGGAGGTCGCACCCCGCCCCCGCTCACGAGGTGGCGTCACTTCCGGCGTGTGCGTCCGGCGTCCGGCGTCCGCCCTCCGCGGGATGGCGGCTCTGAGGTGGCTGTCGCGGGGCGTAGCCGCCCTGTTCAGGTACCGAAGCGGCCGCGTAGGTGGGTGGGCAGGACAGGGGGAGGAACCGACGCAGAGTGCTGTCGCCTGTGCCGCAGCACCGCCTTGCTTGCGCGCTGTTCCCTTGGCCGAGCCGGGCCTCGGCGTCTCGCCCCGCTCAGCAGTCTGACGACCGCCCCGCCCCCTGGTCAAGCCCCGGGTTCCTTTCTCTTCAGTTTCCAACTCCTAAAAACGAGTCCCCCAAGCCCCGGGCTGCTTTCATGGGGCCGCTCAGCCTGCCGGCCGGCTCCCATCACCCCTCTAAGTCCCTGAGAAGAGTGGAGGGAGGAGGGACGTCGGCGTCGCGTGAGGCCAGGGAAGGGAGCGAATTGCTAGGGGACCTGCCTGAGGGCGGAGGGACCTCCACAGGGCGTTCCTCTCTGAGCGCCACCAGATACACCTGGAAGCCGGGCCGGCGTCCAGAGCTAAATCCTGCCTGCAGAAGCTTTTATTTTGGCGTCAGATTCCTAACAGGCTTTGAGGTAACAGGTTAAACTTCCTTAGCTTGTCTAGATAAAAGTAAATAAATAAACTTCCTGGCTTTCCCGCTCAGTGATGGTTCGCTGGGCTCAGTAGTGGCTGCGCCTCTAATGAGTCGGGTGGCTTTCCAGGCCACCGTGCCCCCGCTGTGCCTGTCATCTAGAAGGCTGCCCCTGCATCCTCACTTAGGTTTCTGCTGGGCCCGAGTTTGGGTTTCCAATCCCTGTAAATAAATGTAAGGGCCTGTTACAGATTGGGGGTTGTGCCTTATTAAATTCGACTTCTGTTTCTAGGTACAGACGGTGTGTTCCTGTCGTGGCTAACTTTAAGAAGCGCTATTTGTCAGAATTGATAAGACCATGGCACAAAACTGTGGCGGTTGGATTTGGTGTAACCCTGTGTGCGGTTCCTATTGCACAGGTAAGGTACTATTATATGTAGGGTTTCTTGTCTTAGGGTACCGTCACCTCTTGAAGTCTCAAGTGGACAGTGGAGCGTGGGACAAGCTACCGTAGTTTTACCCAGTGCTGCCACCCCTTCTCCACATGATGGTATACTGTCTGCTGTACCAGTATCTTTCCAGAGTTGAGCAGATATATTAATATTCCTATTGGTTGTCTCATGTAGTAGGAACAGCACATCAAGTTGTATAAAGAGGGTAGGGAGGCCGGGCGCGGTGGCTCACACCTGTAATCCTAGCACTCTGGGAGGCCGAGGCGGGTGGATTGTTCGAGCTCAGGAGTTCGAGACCAGCCTGAGCAAGAGCGAGACCACATCTCCACTAAAAATATAAAGAAATTATATGGACAGCTAAAAAATATATATAGAAAAATTAGCCGGGCATGGTGGCGCATGCCTGTAGTCCCAGCTACTCGGGAGGCTGAGGCAGGAGGATCGCTTGAGCCCAGGAGTTTGAGGTTGCTGTGAGCTAGGCTGACGCCACGGCTCTCTAGCCCGGGCAACAGAGTGAGATTCTGTCTCAAAAACCAAAGAGGGTAGGGAAATGAGAAGAGCGTATTACAATCAATAAAATGCTCTTTTATTCAACAGAAATTTATTGAGCAACTTTTGTGTGTCATACACTGAGAATGCAAGAGTGAGCAAAACAAATTTCTGCCCTTGTAAAACATTCCGAGGAGATGAAAGGAGAGAAAATAAATATAAACTGTCAGCTGGTGATAAGTGCTGTGAAGAAAACAAATAGGTTAAGGGAATAGGCAGAACTGTGAGGAGGTGGTTTTGTTTTAGTTAAGGGTGGTCAAGAAGAGCGACTCTGCCAAGGTAAAGTGTGGAGAACTGAATGTTCTGGAAGAGTTAAGCCATGATACTAACTGGTGAGGGGAAGAGCTTGCCAGGCAGAAGGAACTGGGAAGTGCAGAGACCTAGAAGCAGGACTGTGCCTGGTATGTTTGAGGAACAGCAAGGAGGCTAAACTGTGGCTGCAGTGGAATGAGGGAGACGGTAATAGATGAGGCCAGAGAGTGAACTGAGAATCAAATCGTGTGCTTTGTGGGCCATTGTAAGGCTTTAGGTTTTATGCTGAGAAAGAAGCCACAAAGTATTTTATCACAGGACTGTTATGATCCGACATAAATTTTAAGTTTTAAAAGGTTGCTGTGAGGAACTAGGAAGACCAGTAAGGAGGGTGTTGCTATAATCTAGGCATGTGACGATAGTGGCTCGGACTGGGCAAGCAGCAGACGCGGAGGGGAGAGGTTGGCCAACTGTGGCCAGCAGGAGTTGCTGATGGATTGGATGTGGGGTATATAACTTGGATTCCAAGATTTTTTTTTTTTTTTTGAGACAAGAGTCTCACTGTGTAGCCCCAGCTAGACTGTAGTGACGTCCTCATAGCTCTCAGCAATCTCAAACTCCTGGGCTCTAGCGACCCTCCTGCCTCAGCCTCCCAAGTAGCTGGGACTACAGGTGTGTACCACCACACCTGCCTAATTTTTTCTATTTTTAGTGGAGATGGGGTCTCACTTGCTCAGGCTGATCTCAAACTCCTGAGCTCAAGCGATCCTCGTGCCTTGGTGCTAGAATTACAGGTGTGAGCCACTGCGCCCAGCCTCCAAGATTTTTTAAAGGCCTAAGCAACTGAAAGATTGGAGTTGTCATTTAGTGGGATAGAGAGGAGTGAGTTTTTTTATTCATTCATTCATTCATTTATTTATAGACAGAGTCTCACTCTGTTGCCTGGGCTAGAGTGCCGTGGCATCAGCCTAGCTCACAGCAACTTCAAACTCCTGGGCTCAAGCGATCCTCCTGCCTCAGCCTCCCGAGTAGCTGGGACTACAGGCATGCACCACCATGCCCGGCTAATGTTTTCTATATATATTTTTAACTGTCCAAATCATTTCTTTCTATTTTTAGTAGAGACGGGGTCTCACTCTTGCTCAGGCTGGTCTCGAACTTCTGAGCTCAAATGATCCACCTGCCTTGGCCTCCCAGAGTGCTAGCATTACAGGCGTGAGCCACGGTGCCCGGCCTGAGAGCAGTGAGTTTTGAAAAGAAGAAATCAAGAGTTCAGTTTTCGTTCCTCAGAGTTCAGTGGGGCTTAAAAAAAAAAAAAAAAGAGTTCAGTTTTCGAAATGTCATTTCCGAGATGTCTAGGTGGACCTATCAAGCAGGCAGTTGATATGAAAGTGGCACCTAGGCCAGGCGCGGCGCGGTGGCTCACGCCT
>CM052452.1:4438686-4461065 GCA_028533085.1 Varecia variegata
CCCGGGCTGTTTTGTTGGGAGAGTTTTATCAAATCTTCAGAAGCCATAATTCCTACGTTACAGACTGTACTGGTGCATAGAAATGACAAGCCTCGTATTTCAAGTGTATGAAGCCCGATCCCAAGCTGGCCTAGGTAGTGCCAACACACAAAAACTAGTTCAGTTTCACTTCTAAACATAGATGTAAACGAAATGTAGCCATTTACCCTCAAAATACAATGATAGTTCAACATTAACAGATATCAACATAACTCACTACTTGAGATTAAAGAGAAAAGCCACATCACCCATGCAATCATATCAATATATGCCCAAATGCCTTCAATAAAATGTAACACTCATGATTTAAAGCAAAGCACACTTAGCTGGGCATGGTGGCACACACCTGTAGTCCCAGCTACTCCGAAAACTGAGGTGGGAGGACACCCTGAGCCCAGGAGATCGAGGCTACAGTGAGCTCCGACAGCACCACTGCACTCCACCCTGCGCGACAGAGACCCCATCTTAAAAAAAAAAAAATCTAAGTACATTTATGAAGAGAGAATTTTCTTAACATGAAAAACATAATTTTGTGATAACCATCAAAGAGGAGGATGCCTGCTGTTCCCCACTCCCTCTCAATGTTGTACTGAAGGTTCTTGTTAATACACTAAGATAGAAAAGAACAATCCAAATGTTCTGTAGATGAATTGATAAAATATGCATATCTGTATGATGAAATACACTAGCAGCAAGTAAAATGGTAGAGTGCAAAACATTTTTAAATGAAAAAAGTTATAAAATATGGTCAATATCTTATGCCATTATATAAATTTATAGTAAAATATTTTTCTGTGTATTCTATACATATATAGTTACATTTGAAAGATGAAAAAAATACCTCTAAACTCCCAAAAGAGGTTACTTCTGAAAATTAGACATGGTGATGAAAGGGATCTTTGGAAGTTTTATTACTGATCTCTTAATTTGTCAAAAAGAAATGTATGACTTGTGTAGTTAAAAAATTAAATTCAAGGCTGGGCGCGGTGGCTCATGCCTGTAATCCTAGCACTCTGGGAGGCCGAGGCGGGAGGATCGTTCAAGGTCAGGAGTTCGAGACCAGCCTGAGCAAGAGTGAGACCCCCGTCTCTACGAAAAATAGAAAGAAATTATCTGGACAGCTAAAAATACATAGAAAAATAGAAAAAAATTATCCGGGCATGGTGGCGCATGCCTGTAGTCCCAGCTACTCGGGAGGCTGAGGCAGGAGGATCGCTTGAGCCCAGGACTTTGAGGTTGCTGTGAGCTAGGCTAATGCACGGCACTCTAGCCAGGCAACAGTGAGACTCTGTCTCAAAAATAAATAAATTCATAAACGGTCTGTACTAAGAGCCGTACAGCTATAAAGATGATTGTGGGAGTTGCCTTTAGTACTTACAGTGTTAGCTGCTGATGGTTGAAGAGAACTACTGGGGTTTCTGACAATATAGTGTTAGTTAAATGCAGACCTGGACGGTGAGGTGAGAGGTTCCCCACTCCAGGGAACCTGACCCCAAGAGGGCCTCAGCTGACAACCAGGGCGCCCCCAGGCTGTCCTGTGTGCCCCTTCTACCCTGTTGGTGGGCGTGGCTCAGTTGTCCCATCTTTTGGCAGGAGCAGATCAGCCGTGCATAACCGCCAGGAACCACATTCAGCTGGTGAAACTGCAGGTGCAGGAGGTGCGCCAGCTCTCGCAGAAGGCGGAAACCAAGCTGGCAGAAGCTCAGACGGAAGAGCTCCGTCAGAAAACACAGGAGGAAGGGGACGAGAGGGCGGGGGCGGAGCCGGAGACGGAGCCGGAGGCCTACCTGCGAGAGGACTGAGGCCTGACCAACCCGCTGCCCCGTCTGCCTGCTGAGTGGGGAAAGCAGGGGCGGACACCATCCCGTCCAGGGTTGGCGCGACTCCGCGCAGGGAAGAGGTGGCAGGTCCTGCCCTGACCCATCAGGCGAGAGGCCTCTGTGAGCTGAGAGTGCCCGGCCCCTCCCCTGCGGTCTCAGGCTTGTCCTGGACCAGGTTCTTGTCACTGCACCCTGTTTAACACTTCACCCCACTCCGTACAGCTGCTCCCACCGCTGATGTTCTTACCTCAGACCCAAAGCATTCGCCAACCTGGGCCAGAGAAAGGGGTCCTTTTTGGTCGTGCCCTTAGGTTCAGTAGCTGTTCAGCCTCAGCCTCAGTTTTTAATCTTACATTTTCAAACATGATTTAGTATTTGCTAATGTGGGAGGGAGCAATGTGAATTTTGGGGGGAAGGGGAGCCCATTCAGTTAGCAGGATTTCCAAGTGTTTGCAATTCCTTCTCTGATCGGGCCCCACTGCCCTGCAAGGACAGCTCAGGCCAACGAGTCAAAAGCCTGTCACCGTGAAGGGAATGAATGCAGAGTGTTTACCTGGTGCTCTCCACGGGACTGTTCTAACACATGCCTCTCCTTTCCTTCTTTCGAGTTTGTCTGTTGTATCTAAAGGAAAAGAATAAATTTTTTTTCATTTAAAGAAGAAAATGTGTCTGTTTTCTGGGGCCCTGTGCAGCCTCCCCCTCCAGACCCCAGACTGCCAGAGCCCCGGGCACCCCCCCCATCGATTGTGGCAGCGTTTGCTGCGCTTGGCTCCCACGCAACACGCAGACAGGTCAGCCGGGCACTCTTTAATCAGCGCTAACGAGGTGGGGGGGTCTGGGTTACAAAAACGGAGTCAGCGTTTCCTGCAGACCAGCAGGAACCAGATAGAAGATCAACATGAGTCCACTCCTGGGCTGCTGCTCAACCCACCCCTCAGAGCGGGGCTCTGGGGGCAGCTGCACACTTGAGCCCCTCATCTGTCACCAGTGCCCACATGGTCCACATCTCCTGGGGGCTGAGGCGGTGCACCAGCAGGAGCCCTCTGTACAGGCAGGGGTCCAGGGGGTCCAGAGGCGGTCGTATTCCAAACGTCTTGAAGCCAGCATGGTGCGTGGGGCTCAGCCCCAGCTTCCTCAGGCACATACCCACAAAGACGTCATCGATGGGGAAGAGCTCTGCCTCTTCCACGGCTGCTTGGAGGCGTCGCACGGTGGCTCTGGACATGACATACCCTCCACCCCCAGCGTAGGGTGGGTAGTGGCGGGCTCTGTACATGGAGGGTGGGATGAAGTATTTGACCTTGGTGTTCCTGTTGGGCAGGGCCTGGCGGATGACATCTCCCACCAAGAGGTCCTGGGCTGGGTCCCAGCCATTCAGGAAGTCCAGCACATTGGGGACATGGACAAAGACGTCATCATCCCCCTTTAGCATGAAGTGTGCCTGGGGGCAGGCAGCTGCCACCCATCGCTGCAGGTGCAGCTCCTTGAGCGTCAGGTTGAAGAAGTCCTCGGCAAAGTCCCACTGCAGGATGTCATCGAACTCCCCACTCTCATAGGCCAGCAGCTGGGCCAGGGGCGTGGGTCTGCCACCCCCAGAAGGAACACCAGCTTCAGTGCCCGGCCCCTGGCCCAGCTCCCTGCCCGGCCCCATGTGCTGCGGATGGCCGCACGCCGCTCCACATGACCAGGCTGTGACTTGATGGCCAGGAGCAGGAAGGTGTCCTTGAAACAGCCAGAAGGTTCCAACAAGATGGAGAAGTTTCGGCAGTGGCGATAGGTCAAGAAGAGATGGTGACGGGAAGGCAGGGACAGGGAGGCATTGGCCACTGTGCGGTTCGGTGGACACTGGCTGCGGTGGGGCCCTTGGGGAGCCCAGAAGGGCCGGTGGGCCGTGGGGTCCCCGGCTGGCTTTTCCTCCTTCCGCAGGAAGAGCAGGCCACTGAGCAGCAGCACCGCGAGGCTGTACAGGAGCAGCCGGGCCAGCCTGCGCAGCATCGCAAGTCCCTGCAAGGAGACAGCAGCCTCAGGAGGGCCCTGCCCTGCCCCCCTCCCTCACCCGGGTCCCTGTCCCCAAGGGCTGAGCGAGAGTTACCACAACCCAGCAGCTAAGTCCCTGTTGGCCTTTGGGACTTATTTTCAGCATATCCTCTGGCTCTTTCCAGAGTCCCTGTCTCAGAGGACGCAGTTAGCACACCTGCTGTGCCAGCCCTCGCCTTCCTCTGCCATCAGCTGCAGGCTCTTGGGTCGACATTTTCCCCAAATGACTCGCAGCCCCTTCAAAGCTGAGACACCATAAACATTCTTAGCCTTTCCAGGAAATTCAAATACCTGATGAGTTTGAGTGAAAATAGTGAAAACGGCACAGACTTAGGTTAGCTTTGGATGAAATTCACTCATGATGGCCGGGCGCGGTGGCTCACGCCTGTAATCCTAGCACTCTGGGAGACTGAGGCAGGAGGATCACTCGAGGTCAGGAGTTCGAGACCAGCCTGAGCGAGAGTGAGACCCCCCCCCCTCGTCTCTACTAAAAATAGAAAGAAATGATTTGGACAGCTAAAAATATATATAGAAAAAAAAATTAGCCGGGCATGGTGGCGAATGCTTGTAGTCCCAGCTACTCGGGAGGCTGAGGCAGGAGGATCACTTAAGCCCAGGAGTTTGAGGTTGCTGTGAGCTAGGCTGATGCCACGGCACTGTAGCTCTGGGCAACAGAGCGAGACTCTGTCTCAAAAAAAAAAAAAAAAAAAAAGAAATTCACTCATGACACCTGATGCTCGGGGTTCTTGAAGTCTGAAGTCAAATCATTTAAGGAAAAAAAGGTGTGGCGACTGCCTGGTGCGTCTGCAGCCGGCTGTGTTGGGTGTCTCCGAAATGACCAAGCCACAGGCCCTGCACTTAGGGGGTGAACCATCACTGCAGGGCGCAGGTGACTGTGACCACCAGAGAACACCCCCTTCACACCTGCCTCCAGCGGTCGGTTTTGTGGGGAGGAGTCAGTTAACTGGGCTTTAAGACACACACAGCAGGGCAGGAGCAGGAAAGCTGGTGACTTGTACCAGAGATGGGGCCCCAGGCCGCCCTGCACCCCTCTCTTCCCCACCACGTGCACAGTGCTGACTCCTCCCATCAGGTCCCCCAGCCACCCAAAGAGGACAAGGAAACAGAATCCACCAGAGTAACTTGCCCAAGGTTCATAGTGGCAAAGCCAGGCTTCGGTGTCCCACCTTGCCATTTTTGTCCCTCCAGTGTCCCCCTCTCCCCAATGCCCTCCCTCTCCCCTTCACTGCTAACCAGTCTACCTGCAGCAGCCTCACCCCCACCGCTGCCACCAGAAAAGCGACTCTGCCAGGTGCCGGGGATGCAGTGGCAAGACAGGGTCACCGCCCTCCCAGAGAGACAGACCAGCCCTCCAAACTCCGGTGTGAGCCAGACTCATGATGGCCGGAGGTCACTGTCGCCTAAGCTGGTTAACAACGCCCTCCTTAGAGAGGGACATGTGAGCAAGAACTGAATGAGGACGGCGACAGACCGTGACGATCAGGGGAGCCATGCGAGGGCGAGCTCAGCGCAGCGGGAGCACCCGGAGAGGAAGCGGACGGAGGAAGGGGCGGCAGGGCCGCGGGAGAGGCGGGGAAAGAGCCGGCTTCGCCCGAGCGCCAGGCGGATCCACGGGGGCTGTGGCAGAAGCAGTGAAAGAATTTGCATTTTTTTTTTTTTAAAGGTTGCCGCTGTCGCTGCCGCCGCTGAGATAACGGGCTGTGGGCGGCCGGTCTCCCAGCTGGAAAACTGCCCTCTTGCCCGGGACGCCCGGGCCAGGGCGGCTGCAGCGTCCGGGCGGGATGGGCTCCAGGTGTGCGGGACCCGCGGGCGCTCGGCGGCGCGGTCGGCCGAGGAGGGCGCGGTCTGGCCCGGCGCCCGGCTCCCCGCAGGGGGAACGCGGGGCCCCAGGGGTTGCACCTGCTCCTAGGGTGACAGGCGGGGTCCTCGCAGGATTCGGTGACCCGACACGCTACGATGCGGGAAAGGGCCAAGGTCTAGTTCCTTCTTTCAACCCGACTCTCCAGAGAGCTGTTGGGGGACGACAGGGACCGCGGTCCCCAGAGCAAGGACCGACCCCGCGAAGGCCACCCGCCCAGGCTGGCGGCAGCACGACGCGGGACATTCCGCCCCGGCCTGCGGACGACAGCCGAGCTCGGCGCCCACCCGGCCGAGCCCAGGCCCGGCGCCGCAACCCCCGGGGGCCGGTGTTGGGACGCGGGGTGCAGACGCACTGGCAGCCCCGGCGCCCGCGCGGGTGACACGGCCGCCCTCACAGCGGCGGGGCCCAGGCGCCTAGGCCCGGCGCGACCCGCCCTCGGGACCTACCTGGGGGTGACGCCGGGGTCGGGCAGGGGCGAGGAGCTGCGCGGCGGAGCTGCGGCCGCGCGCCCAGGTGCGCCGGGTCTAAGGGTGGGGGCGGGGGCAGGACCCCGTCTCCCCCGCGCTGGGCACGCCCCGGCACGGGGGGCGGGGCTCCCGGAGGGGGCGGGGCGGGCCCGCAGGTGCCGCCCGCAGGTGCCGCCCGCCGGGTCTCCACCGGCCTGCTCGGGTGCACGTGCCCCGCGCCGCTTCCCCGGTCTTTGCACGAGCCCGGCCCGCAATGCGCTCCTCCCCGGCGTCGCCACTCCCGCCCCGGCGCGCGGACAGAGCGAGGCCCCGGTGCCCAGAGTGGCCTTTACTGCCCGCGGCTACACGGCGGACGCGCGCAGCGCCTCGGAGGCCGAGCGGCTCTGGCTCAGCTGGACCTGCACCTCCACGGTCAGCGGCTGCGGGGAGTAGTCTTCGTCGAACACCACGGGAGGCAGGGGTTTTTTTTCTGAAAAACGGAAACACGAGCGTATGAGTCCGGAGCGAGGAGCCGGCAGTTCTCGGCACCGCAAGCCCTGTCCTCCGTCCCACGGGAGCACAGCTGCGGTCCTCGGTCTGTCCCAGGATAAGACAATTAAATCGCAATTATATCATTTAATCAGTCGCACCTGTGGGAGTTGCACGACGGAACTAGCTGCTTTTTTCTCGGAACACCGTTTATACTGGAAAGAACACTGACAAACTGTGTATGTTCAGACTTCGGTATTTGGCAGATATTTTTCTGCAACTGAAGTCATTCTGACACTTCAGGGAAAACAACTGAAAACATTTTGATAAATAAATTTGTAACTTTTGAGCTTTCAGCTCGAAATTGTAATTTTGGAACATTGCATCTGCCACCATGAATTTACCAGTTTCCCAGTACTCAAAGACTTTTCTAATGATAGGGGTGGTGATATTAAACAATGTGATTTTTGGTTAATGTAAATGAATGTGTTAACAGCTGTAAGATCTGCATAACTCAGCCTGTATTTTACAAATAACCAATGCACGTTATAAATGATTATAAAATATCCATTCAAAATGCAAAGTAGACCAATAATCTAACTTATTATGAAAAATTTCAATATAGATTGTTTCCACATCTTAACAACCGTTAAGAAACTACTACCTGTCCAATTTGGTGTAATATTAAAGAATATTGTCAATTATTTGAAAGTCTATTAAAAAATACCCCCTCCTTTCCAATTATGTGTCTGCATGACATTGGATTTCCTTCATACACTTGAATCATCACAAGCAA
This sequence comes from Varecia variegata, assembly GCA_028533085.1. Lineage (NCBI taxonomy): Eukaryota > Metazoa > Chordata > Mammalia > Primates > Lemuridae > Varecia > Varecia variegata. Next base: position 4,446,196 of record CM052452.1, read on the forward strand.
CTGACTGCAGAAGTAGCTATAAAAATTCAGGTGTCTCCAATTAAGACAGATATTGAGAATTACAAAAATGAAAAAAAAGATCATCTTATCCCCACAGACAAGTATGACAAGTCACGTGTCCATATCATGTGTGCGTGGGTCTTTGAAGTCCAGTAGTGTAAGTCCTCCAACTTTGTTCTTCTTTTTCAAAGTTTTTTGGCTATTTTAGGTCTTTTCCATATGAATTTTAGAATATGTTTGCTTATTTCTACTAAAAAATTCTGCCAGGACTATGATTGAGATTGTGTTGAATCCATAAATCAATTGGAGGAAAACCAACATCTTAACAATATTGAATCTTCTAATCCATGTACATAGTGCATCTCTCCCTTGACAACATTTGACAGTTTTCAGTGCACAGGACTCCCACGTCTTTTGTCAGATTTATCCCTATTTCATATTTTTCAATGCTATTATAAATGGCATTTTAAAATTTCAATATCTGATTGTTCACTGCTAGTGTATAGAACTACAATTAATTTTTTTTTCTTTTTGAGACAGGGACTTGCTCTGTCACCCAGGCTGGAGTGCAGTGGCTCGATGGTAGCTCACTGCAGCCTCAAACTCCTGGGCTCAAGGGATCCTCCTGCCTCAGCCTCCCAGGTACATGGGACTACAGGCACCCACCACCACATCTGGCTAATTTTTCTTATTTTTTGTAGAGATGGGGCCTCGCTATGTTGCCCTGGCTGGTCTCTAGCTTCTGGCCTCAAGCAATCCTCCTGTCTTGGCCTCCCAAAGTGCTGGGATGACAGGTGTGAGCCACTGTACCCAGCCTAATTTTAGATAGTTTCTATTGCTTCCAGTTCACTAAACTTTACTTCTGCATTGTCTAATCTGCTGTTAATCCCATTGAGTATAACTGTCACATGACATTGTAGTTTTCATCTCTAAAAGTTTGATTTATCTTCCATGTCATTACTTAACATGTTCAATCTTTCCTCTAGCTTCTTGAATATACAGAATGCAATTATAATTACTGTTTTAGTGTCTTTGTCCACTAATTCTATCACATGTCATTTCTGAGTCAATTTTGATTGATAATTACATACTGCATTTTCCTGTTTTGCATGCCTAGCAATTTTTTACTGGATGGTAGACGTTGTGAATTTTACCTTAAGTGGTGTCTCTTTTTGTATTCTTACATATATTCTTGAGTTTTGTTCTAGGATTCAGTTAAGTTTGATCCTTTCCGGTCTTGTTCTCTCTTCCTGATCAAAATTGGTGGGGTTCCCCAGGGACTGTGTCAACCCTTTTTGTCTGCCCACAAAAGCTCATGTGTACAAACCGATCATTTCATTAACTCAATGTTTGTAGATGGCCTACTATGTGCCTGCTATGCTGGTGCAGGAGACTATGTGACATTACATCATTCAGGCACAACCCCTGCCCTGCTGTAGCTCACAGTGTGGGGGACAAGATAATAATTACATAAGTATACAGATGGATACCTACGGGGTTACCACCGTGGTAAGTACTGCAGCGGAAAACACGGGGTGCTGTGAAGAATGCAGGGGGCCCACCCAAACCCCCAGAGGATCAGGGAAGACATCCCTGAAGAAGGGTCACTGAAGCTGAGATGAGACAGATGAAGTAGTAGCTGAGCGAACAGCGTGGCTAGTGCAATGTAAGTGTTCTAGGTGGATCTCTCAGCGCCTTCATGGAAATAACGGATTTTGTAAAGTGGCCACCAGGAAGTCACGGAAGAACAGAGTCTCGTTCTGTCACCCAGGCGAGAGTGCTGTGGCGTCATCATAGCTCACAGCAACCTCAAACTCCTGAGCTCAAGGAATCCTCCTGCCTCAGCCTCCCAGCCCTAAGATTCTCCCAGGAAGAATCTTAAGCAGGGCAGTGACTCAACCTGACTTGCAGCTGTCTGGGGACTCAACCTGACAGCGGCTGCAGGGGAGGAGGGAGGTCTATATGGAGGCAGGTGGATTGTCTGGGTTCCAGAATATTCTCATCACCCCAAGTGGACACCCTGTCCCCGTGAGACAATCACACTCTCCTTCTTCCAGCTCCTGGCCACCACCAGGAGACCTTCTGTCTCTGTGAACTTACTTGTCCTGGACATTTCATACAAATGGAATCATCTATGTGGCCTTTTGTGTCTGACCTCTCTCACTCAGCACCATGTTCTCAAGGCTGGTCTACGCTGCGGCATGTATCAGACTTTAGTGCCTTTTCGTGGCTGAGTGATATTCCGTGGTACGGATGTGCCACGTTGTTTATCTATTCAGCAGCTGATGGACATTTGGGTTGTTTCCACTTTTTGGCTTCAGAATTATGGATAATTCTGCTATGATCTTGCCTTATTCTTTTACAACAGCCTCCAGCTGGTCTCTGTCTCCTCTCTCTCCCTCCAAGCCAGGCAGTTCTTTCTAAAACTCAGATCTAAAACGTGCCTGTTTCAGACACTTCAGCAGCTTCCCACGTGGCAAAGTAGGGCCGACGACCTGAAGCCGACGCCAGACACCTGCCGAAGGAGGACCCTGGGCCGAGCCTGGCTCTGAGCCCCTCCGCGATAGGGCGCCTTTTCCCGAGGTGTCAGGACCCGCAGCGGCAACGTGGTCTGGGGGCTGCAGGGAAGACCCAGGGACGGGTCCTGAGGGTGGACGTGGCCCCCCACGGGCCAGCAGACAGGACTGTCCGCCCTTCTGTTCCTTTGCCCCGTCAGGGCTGCCCTGCAGGGCTCCGTCAGTCACCAATTCCAGTGCTTACCTTTTTTGGCAAGTTTCTTAAGCTTCTTCAAATCCTGAGAAGGAACCACAAAACGAGGTCTTTACTAGAATGGGGAGATGCTGGGGAGGGGCGTCTCTGGGGGCCCCATCCCCTCCAAGGCCTCTGGCTGGTCCAGCGGGCCAGGGGGTCTCCCAGTGGGGAGGGCGCCCACCCCAGTCCACACCCTGCGTGTGGCCCACAGAGGGGTCCCCACGGGTTCCACCCAGGGAAAGGCCCCGCCGGGCCAGCCTTCCTCCTCCCTCAGCCCAGGCAAAGTTTCCTTGGGGAGGGTGAAGGCAGAGGTGGGGGCTCACTGTGGGGGCCCCGCTGTACCCTGGCAAATGTCAGCTTGTCAGATTCCAAGGTGCGGATCACCCCAAAGTCACGCTCTATGGACACCATGGGCTCCCCCGAGAGCAGGGGCTCCAGGGTCACCGAGCCGCTGCCCAGCACCCGCAGGATGGGTGGGTCCTGGCGCAGCTCCTTGGGAATCTCTCTCTTCTTGTGCATCTTCCGTTCCTGGGGAAGAGGCCAGGGACGTGGGGCGGGACAGGCGAGGGCCTGTGGCTGGGCGGCCCACCCATCCGCGGGGCCTGAGCGCCTCGGGCCGGTCCTGCTGGTACCTTGGCAGACTCCTTCTCCTCCTTCCCTGCCTTGTCCTTCCCCTTCTTGTTTTTCTCCTTCTTCCCTTTCTGGTCTTTCTCCCCTTTTCCTTTCTTGGCAGGCAAGGGGATGTCGACAGTAGGCGGCACTAAGGGCCAGGAGACGATCTGGGAACAAGAAAGGGCCCCAGGTGAGCAAAGGTGCAGGTGGCCCGGGGCGGCCCCAACCCCCGTTCTGGAAAGGCGCAGACACCAGTCTAAGGGGACAGCGGCTGCGAGAAGGGATGGGATGGCCCCGTGGGATCTGGAACGGGGCAGAGGGTGGGAATGAGTCAGCCTCGGGGAGGTCCAGCCCCCGCCCCCGCCTGCCCACCTTCTCCTCCACGATGGTCACAGTGGTTCCCGTCAGCAGGAAGGCCTTGAGCAGCACCAGGTCCTTGAAGGTGTGCTCCATCTCATAGTTGCAGGCAATGACCTCAGCCCAGGGCATGTGGACGGTGCTGAAGAGGACTGTCCTTGGGGAGGGGGAGATCAAGACGTGGGCACCATCACTGGGGGCTGTGGCCAGGCACCAGGGACAAGGCTGTGAGGGGACTTCTGAGAAGACCTCAAACATCAGAGCCCACGCACAGCGTGAGACTGGGGACCTGGCCACTGCCTGACAGGGCAGAGGGACCAGAGGGCCAGGCAGGAAAGTGGGCACAGAGGAGAAGGCAGAAGAAATGCAGAGCGTCCTTCCGGGGCATGACTGTGCCCTGCACGCCTCGTGGAAACCAGCCAGACAGGACCAGAAGCTTAAAACAGAGCTCAGCAAAGCAGCCGCAGAGGAGTAGAGACACTACAAAGTCGTGCCCTAGTGGCAGGCAAAATTCTACTGGGATATGTCCTGGGGCTTGACAAACGGAGTGTGGGAAGGTACCTGGCAGAGAAAGCAAGAAATCCAAAGAATCCATTTACAAGAGAACGACAGGGACTGGAACAAATACTGTGCTGTTCTACTCACACCAGGCACCCGGGGTAGTCACATGCACAGAGACACACAGTAGGATGGCGGGTGCCAGAGGCTGCGGGGACAGGGAGGACAGTGAGTGCTTACTGGGGACAGGGGTTCAGTCTGGGAGGGTGGGAAGAGTTCTGGAGATGGATGGTGGTGATTGTTGCACAATAATGCAAATGCCACTAAATTGTATACTCAAAAAGGACTAAAAAGGGGACAATTTTATGTTATGTGTATTTAACACAATACAGAGCTAAGGGTTCTGTCAATGGTGAAGTCCAGGAATGTACTGGCACGCCAAAAGTGATATTCTGTGAATAAACAGATTGATCAATAAATGAACAAGTTATTTATGCCACTGGATTGTAAAGTATATCAAAAACCAACAATCCCGGAACAGCGAGATGCTGGGTCCCAGGCGGAAACCACTCCGGCCACGCCGCAGACTGGAGCACAGGCCGTGTACCTGGGGCTACGTCAGCGTCAGGACACTGTGGTGACCCGGAAGCGGCGTTAAGCTCGGGAAGTATTTAACATATATTGTTTTAACAACTTGATCACAGAAGTAAGAAGAATTCATAATATACTGTAACAAAGTTAAAATATGCCCAAGTTAAATATTAATAAAAACCAGATGAAAATCGAATAACTCACGTATTCTAGCGCTGAGGAGGAAGGGCAGCGAGGTCAGAGAGAAAGCGGGGGCTGCGGTGTCACAGCTGGCCGGGCCAGCGACACAGCGGGGTCAGCCCAGGGCTTGCAAAGGATGCAAAGGAACTGAGCAAAACCACTGCTAGAAGGGGAACATCAAAATGGGGGAAATGCATGCGACAATAAAACATAGGTGATTCAGTGATAGGATACATAGTAAAATCTCAGATACAATGTGAATAATTGTACTTTCCCAGGTTAAAGAAGTTTTAGAACTTCCTGAACAATAAAAAAAAACCCACATTGAAAAACCCCCCAAACTAGTGATAACATACTGTGTGTAAATGATACAGATATGTAAAGGTTAACACTCAGAAATCTACTGGAGAAGTGAGTGGGGAGTCCACACAATCTATTTCACTGTCGTCGCTTCCCGGAACGTAACCCTGACCTCGTTACTCCTCTGCTTAAAACTTTCCAGCAGTTTCTCCTGGGGAGGAAGGAGGCTTTTTCTCTATCTATCTCTCCAGCCCTATCTCTTGCCAATCCCCACCCTCCGTCTCATTCGAACCTCTTTCTGCTGTTTCCTCCCACATCTGTGCCCGCCTGGGCCTGCCGGAGCGCTGGGATCACAGGTGGGAGCCACGCGCCAAAGGTTTCTTAAATAGGAACGTTAATAATGAAAACGTCTGTTCATCCAAAGACGGTGTTAAGAGAGTGAAAACGCAGGCCAGAGAACGGGGAAGTTACTTGCCATGCATAACACCGAGAAAGGCTTATATCCAGATTATATGAGGAAACCCTACACATGAACGAGAAAAAGATGGACGAGCCAATCAAAAAGATGGGTAAGAAAGTCAAGAAGGAACTCCACAAAAGATGAAATCCTCATAGCCGATAAACATATGAAAAAGTGTTCAACGGCATTCGTAATCAGGGAAAAGCACATTCAAAGCACCCTGAGATACTGACACGCACCTATGGAGACGAGGTCGCGGAGCAGGCGGGAGCTGCTCTTCTTAGAGAGGCGGCTTGCAGTGGGCCCCTGCCTGGCGTCTGGGAAGGGTGGTAAGGATCTTCCACACCGTCAGAATATTGACAGATTCTGGGGGGTTCCATCATTCTCTAACTGGTAAGAGCGGCTCATCGCTTCTAGACTGTTTATACAAACATGTTTCATGCTGCACGCCGGCTTTCCTTCTGGGAGGCTGGAATTTTGGTAGGTGCCTGCATATGACCAGCCCCCAGTAAAAACCCCCGACTCCTCGACTCAGGTGAACTTTCGTGGTAGACACTGTACAAGTGTTCTCTCAACTTGCGGGGGGAATTAAGTGCATGCTGTGTGACCCCATGGAGAGAGGACTCTTGGAAGCTCGTGCCCGGTTTCCTCTGGACTTGTCCCATGTACTTTTTCCTTGCTGATCTCGCTCTGTGTGCTCTCACGGTAATAAATCATAGCCACGAGTGTGACTACAGGCTGAGTCCCGAGAGTCCTCCTAATAAATTACTGAACCTGGGGGTGGTCTTGGAGACCCTGACAAAACACTCAACAGAATAGCTAATATTAAAAGACTAACAAGAGTTAGCAAGAATGTGATGCAACTGGAATTCTCATATACTTTTTGTCAGAGAGTAAGTTGGTACAACCACCTTGGGAAAATGTTTGGCAATATCTCCTAAAGCTAAACATATACATATATATATTTTACCACAATTATACTTCAAAGAAAAAGAAGAATGTTCCTATGAACAGCAGATTTACTCATTATAGCTCAAACCTGGAAACAATCCCAAAGTCCAATAATAACAGAATGGACATAAAATTCGGTATATTCATGCAATGGAATACCGCACAGGAAGGAATCGGAATGACCTAATGCCACACACAACATGGGTGAATCTCATGAACAAAATTTTGAGCAAAAGAAACTGGACGCAAAAAAGTACTGCATGGTTTTATCTATCTAAAGTTCTAAGACAGGCGAAACTAGTTAATGGTGTTAGCAGTCAGGAGAGATGATAGTGGCCTTGGGGAGACGGGGCTGGGACTGGGATGGAGCATCGGGGCCTTCGGAGGGGCTGTTAATGCTCTACTTCTTGTCGGGGTGGTGCTTACGTAAGTGTCCTCGCCACTGAGCTGTGAGATATGTATACTTCTCCATACATGTTACACTTAAATTATTTAAAAAAGAACAGGTGGATATGTCTATGCCACATGCAGAATCAGCAAATTTCAAATCAATACATAGAATAAATTATATAAATATATGTATTCTATATATGTATCTGTTGAAGAAGAACTAGGGAATTACATACACAAAACTGCTAAGAGTAATTAATTCTATGAGATGAGTTAGGTGGATGGAGAGAAGGAAACTTTTATTTGCCAATTTACCTAATGTTTAAAGTGGTAGAATTATTTGTGACTCTTACTTTTTCTGTTAATTTTTCCAAAAATTGAAAAAAAAAATAAGTCCTCCGCTGTGATTCACCAAGCACTCTCAAAATCGGCTGGTTCCATTACTGTCCTCTCTGCTGCAGCAGGGACAGTGGCCGCCCATGTCCCGTTACCAGTGGGAACATCAGCGCTGAGACGTGGGGGGGACCAGCTCCCCACACTCTCAACAAGCCTGTAACATTTACTTTCACCTGAGGTTTTAAAGTAACCGTTAGCAGCAAAACCTGCATGAGGTCCAGTGAGCTGGAATCCAGCCACTTTAGCATCTTTAAATATCCAAATCGTGCCTTCTGCCCTCTGGTAATGAGAAGGCTCAAATAACCACAAAAGCTGACAGCTGGAAATTTGTAAAAAAATAAATAATTAAATAAAGTATGCTGCAACTGTTAATATACAGGCTGTAGGGAAAAAAATAAAGTAAGATAAATAAACCAAAACAAAGCTCAATATTTTGAGATTAGTACAAAATCAGAGCCTCAATACTCTGTGAAAACTGACTGTAAGTTCCTGTGAAATTCTTCATCACCAGAATAAATTCTTTAACAAATAAGGTGTGTGATACATGTGAAGTCCATGAAATGGACCAGATCGGACTTATTGAGGACAGGAAGAACACAGCATCCGGGCTGGAAGATCCTTCCCGTACTTTCTAGGCCCGAACACATTCCACATGGACTACAAAGTTAAACCGAAAGGTTTTCAACCCCAAGGGCTGAGATGAAAAGGGTGTCCATTTACCGTCTCTCAGTCAACTCACGACATTCAATCGTTCAGAAACCCTGGGCTGCTCAGGGAGATGGGGTTTAGCTGCACTTTGGTGGGAGTCAGGACTGCAGGAGATTGGACCCACCTGGGATCGAACCCGCGCAGCTCACAGCCCGGGGGCCGGAGTGGGCTCCGGGGCATGGCTCAGCCACCCAGACCAGAAGGGGTGGGCGGCAGTGCTGTCCCGGCGTGCTGGCACCCCAGTGACCCTACCTACCACTTGCTCCGGGTCAGGTTCCCATCCTTACCCCGGGGACGGGAAGAGCCGGGGATCCACGGGAGGCCGCAACTTGGCCAACTCTTCCGCGGAGTCTATCGACCTTGGCACCTCGACTGACTCGGCCGAGACGAGGGTCGACTCCGAGTCTACGGAGTCCGCTGTCCCAGACTCTGCAGACTCTTCTTCTTCAGTCTCTTCCACGAACTCTTCAACAAATTCCTCAACAAATGATTCCAGGCTGGGAGAAGGCTTGACGATCTGCAAGGAAGACACAGAAACACGTCCCAGGCGGCCATCTTCAGACAGCTCCGATGCCCTGGGAATGTCCACAGCCATCGACCCGGAGGGGCCTAAAGCATGAGCAGACACACCACCTTAGAAGGCAGGAAGTTAAAAAAAAAAAAGAAGCTGGTCATGTTTTTTCTGAAAGTTCTACTTTATGAGCGAACACAGCAGCAGTAACAACTTTTACGCCAGAGCGGGAGACGGGGATCATCACGTGGGTCCCGGTCAGATGGTGTCCTCGGGTTTTCTTCTGATGCGCAGGGAGACGGGAGACTCTGCAGACACTGCAGAATGGGGCTGGAAGTGAGGGGCCTCATTAGGAAACTCCGGGCTGCCCCTCATAAGGCCAGGATTTTGAGGGGACAGAGGGTGTGTGCGCCGTCGAGAATTCCTCTAGCTGCAAGAAAGTGGCTGAGCAGAGGCATGAATGAGAGAGCTCCACGTCACGCATGTTCCTGGGCCCCAAGAAGCAGTTCTGCCCGCACAGGGACCCAGCAGACCCACGCCCGGAGCCACCCGTGCTCCAGGAACAGCCCGGGGCCTACCTCGGCCAGCACGCCCACGTACTCCTCCCCTCTGACTTCCTCCTCTTCCATAAACTCGTAGGTCACGTAATAGTTATAGGTGATGAAAGGGCCTTCAGGCCCCGGTTCCGGGTCGAAGACAGAGGAGTCCAGAACCCCTTTGACATTTCCAAGATTCACCACAAGCTGCGCCTCACGTGCCAAGAAATCTGCAAAGAGGAAAGGGCAGGACTGAGGGACCCGCGGGAGCGGAAGGCGGCAGGCAGACAGCGGTCCCCAGCCCTCTCCTCCACGCAGGGCTGAGCCTTAGAGCTTGGCCGACTGGGTGCACATCCCAGCTCTGCCAAGTTCAACCGGAGTGATGTGGGCTAAGTCGTTACATCCCACTGAAGCCTGGCTCTCCCCATCTGCACAACGGGAGTGCCAGGAGCTGCTCTGCAGAGATGGTTACAGCGAGGGCTGGAGATCAGAAATCTACGTCATCTTAGCAAGTGCCCAGCACACAGCAGATGTAGCGGTTGTCAACGTTTCATCTCGCTGACCTTGAGGGCTCCAATGCACCTTGTGGCATGGGCCACAAGGGGGTGATCTTAAGCCACCACGGAAATGAAGAAATGGCTTGAAAAAACTGTCGCGGGCTCCCGACCTCTTCTATCTCCAAATCCCAATCACAGGGATCAAAACCTGGGGGAAAATCTGACCCAGAGGAGATGCTGGACCTGACCAGGGTCTGGAACAAACGGGGAGCTGCGGGGACGGAGGGCCACATGGACCCAGGAGGGCAGGGGATGGCCAGGCAGAGGCTGGGGCATCCTGTGCCACCTCCTCCCTACACGCCGGCACCCTCACCGCCACTGAGGCTGAGCCCCCGGAACTGATGCTTCTCGTTGGGGGACACGGTGATGTCATCCAGCACGCAGAGCCGGGACAGGGTGTCGATGGTGAAGCCACGGTAGTAGGGCACCAGCGCCAGCGGGTTCCCCTGCAGCACCAGCAGCCGCAGCCGCCTGAGGGTCCTGAGGTTGGCCATCAGGCCCTGCAGGTCTGTCAGATCGTTGAAGCTCAGGTCCAGAGAGACGAGGTTGGGCCTGGAGGGCGAGCAGGACCGTGCAGGGTCAGGAAGCCAGGTGGGCGAGGGGCGGCAGCCCTGTGCCCAGGACGGCAGCCGGAGCCTGAGGCTGAGGACTCCGCCCACCCTCAGCTGCCTCATTCCACCCGGGACCCAAGTCAGCCCTGGACTGGGAACGACCTCCTGGCTCTGCGTCTCCACCGTCTGGTGAGGCCGCCACCCACAGAATGGCCGTCGCAACCTGCCTCTGCCCGACTTCACACCGTGTGCACCTGGGAGGTTCTCCACAAACACACACTGAGATCCCGGACAGCAAGGCTGGGGGAGAGTTGGGGGCAATGTGGGGGCAGGGAGGGGGCCCCTGTGGCTGTAGGGACAAGCCGTCTGGAAGCTGGAGAGCGCTGGTCACAGCCAGAGCAGCACACGACCACAGGACGCTCCCTCCGTGCCTGGAGAAGGGGGCTGGGAAGGGCAGCCTAGAGGCCCGCTGCGGGGTGGGCTTTCCCGCTGCCATGCACTAGAAAGCAAACTGATGACAGCCCTGAGGACAGACGCAAGGGAAACTCGTCGGGGGGGGCACCTGTCAGCACAGCCGTTCACAACCGGCCGGTCGGTTTCCCACTGGTTGAACCCAGGGACCTCACCTCTCGTCCCCAGAGCAGAAGAGAAGGGGGCAGAGGGAACCTACAGTCAGAGAGGGGCCGTCCCTTCCCTACCAGGTCTTCCCCCTGCAGGAGCAGGTACGGTTGGACCCCCCAAGAGAGTGCACAGGTCCCTGGGCAGGGAGCGAGGTGGGCTCGCCCTGCCCCTTCTGCAGTCCCCGGCTGCGAAGGAGGAAACAGCGCTGCCCTGTGCAGACGCTGCCCACGCTGCTGAAACCCGGGACTTCTCACAGCAACCTTTGCTTTGCGAAGCCTGCCCGGCCCGGCTTCCTGTGATGGCCTTTCATGGGTGGCTTCTGACCCCTCACACTTCTCAGATCCAGGATTTTAAGTTTTCCACTGCTCACTCGCCAAGGGGACAACGTCAAACATCGATAACCAGGAGTGACTATTGTGCGCGACTTCAGACAGACACTGGCTCTTCAGTAGCGATGGCGCATCCTGAGCAACAGAGGGTTCTGTCTCCAGGGCAGTGGTTCTGGCTTGGGGCGATGTTGCCTCTCATGGGACCTTAGGTACCATCTGGAGACATTTTTGATTGTCACTAGTGGGGAGCTGCTACTGGCATCTACTGGGCACAGGCCAGGGACACTGCTGACATCCTACCGTGCACAGGACAGTCCCCACAACAAAGGACAATCAGGCCCAAAGGGGAACAGAGCCCGTGTTGAGAGACCCTGCCCTAAAGTATGGCACCAAAGCAAAGAGTCAGACCCACTCCCGCTACCTCTCGGGATCCCTCCCTCAGAGAAATACAGCCCTGGTCCAGGGAGTTAAAGGAAGAGCAAAGCTGAGTTCTCCAAGCCACCAGTGCAGAACCGCCCAAACCTAACACTGAATCCCTCCCTCCCTCTCTCCCTTTGGGTTCCCGAGTTACCAGTGATTGGAGGTGAGGTACAGACTTTCCAAAGGGCCGCAGAGTTTGTTGTGGCCTAAGCCCAAGTGCTGCAGGCGCGGGGGCGGGTGGGTGCACAGACACTCCATGCTGCTGATCTCGTTGCCGTAGAGCTCCAGCACCTGGGAGGCGACACGGAGGGAGATGGTGAGGTGCTAAGTCAACGCTAAAGATTAGGTCCCTTCCTTCTGCCCTGGGAATCTCAGAAGCGGAATCCCAAGTTATTCATGTTTTCCCTCCCTGGGCCCATCTGGACTCCCTTTGAAAAATCCAGGAAGAAAATATTCCTGCAGGTCTTGGGAAGTTTCCTTTCCTTCTGTGAAAGAACCTTCAGGTTTTGGAAAGGGGGTGATGTTGGGGTGGATGGGAGGGGAGATGCGCAACACTTTGGCACCTTCGCAACTCATGGGACTGTCTCTGCGGAAGCCAAAGGGACCCTGGACGGAATAAGGAATAACCCAGAGATAACCGAGAATCCTCTCCCTCGCTCGTAGCTCTCACCCAAGGCCTTACCTGGGTTTTTCTTGAGCCGTGGCACACAGCCACACTCAGGAGCCCTTCTGCCACTGAGTTAACCATTCCCAGCCTCTAATTTAAAATTAAGACCATTTTGATACGCTCAGCTGAAGACTCATGATAAAACCTGGCCTACCCTTCTTAATCTATCTCTATTGGGATAAAATATATATAACAGAACATTTGCCATTTTAACCATTTTTGGGTGTGCGATTCAGTGCGTTAATTACATTCAAAGTCCATCCGTGTTACAGCGTACATCGGTACCTCATCCCTTTTATGAGTGAATAACACCTTATTGTAGGATACACGTTTCTTTTGCTTGTTCACCTGTTCACAGACATGTGGGTCATTTGCACCCTTGGCTGTGGACATTGGTGTGCAAGGATCTGTCTGAGTCCCATCTTCAATTCTTTTGGGGATATAACGAGGAATGGAATTGCTGGGTCACACGGTGATTTTATGTTTAATATTTTGAGGAATGTGGCCTATATTCTAAAAGCCTGGAGCTGGGCCTGAGCACATAGCTGCCCTGGCCACACCCAGTAGGTGGGGAGGGGCAGCCCGGGCTCAAAGATCCTAAGCGGACCCGGGGCTCCCTCACCTTGAGCGTCGGGGGCAGGTTGGCAGCATCGACCTCCTTGATTCGATTGGCGCTCAGTACCAACTCCTCCAGCTTCAGAAACTTCAGGAGGTCTTTATCCACGTGGCTCACCTGGAGGGGAAGGCAAGGAAGCTAAAGGCCCCACCAGGCGAGGCAGCACTGGAGCAGAAGGCCGGTCCACGTTAGGAAAACCACAGCTCGCCCGCTCGGAGGGTCCCCTCCCAGTGCTCCCTCCCCTGTGAACCTTTCCCGCGTCATTCCACCAGGGTTCAAGGGCCTCGTCCAACCCTCGCCCCTCTGCTGCCTGTGGGTGGTGTATGATTTCCAGGTCAGCTCCTGTGCCCCGTGAATCCTCAGTTCTCTGTGGCCCCCAAGACACCAGGAGCCCTTCCTAGCTGGGCCCCTATCCTCTAGGGTGACCAACTGCACCGGATGGCCCCAGATGGAGGGGGTTCCTGGGACGTAAAACCTTCAGCGCTGAAACTGAGAAAGTCCCAGGCAAACCAGTACGAGTCAGTCACCCCCCTCATCCGCTACTACCATGTAATTTCCCAGGTTCTCTGGGAAAAGAAAGCAAAGCGAAGGCCCGGGAAGTCTGAGGCTAAGTTTCTACGCAATGCTGGGCTCTGTTATTGGTCTAGGCAAAGGCTTTTTAGTGACAGAAATGAATACAGGTAGCAGTTTGCCAGCCCTGCCCGGCCCCAGCCTCACAGTTCAAATGCAGTGAGACCAACATGGACCCTTCCCAAGGCCTTTACAGGGCCAGGAGGCTGACCGCAGGTCCGCCAGGAGTGACCAGCGGACTCCCTCCACGGGTGAAGGAAGACGCATGGCAAAGGATGACTAGCAGCTGGCCCTGCGTGGTGGACAAGCTGACGACATTAATTAGACAGAGGACAGGCTGGCCTTGGTGTCAGCCCCCAGACGACATTAATTAGAAAGAGGACAGGTTGGCCTCGGTGTCAGCCCCCAGACGACATTAGTTAGAGGACAGGCTGGCCTTGGTGTCAGCCCCCAGTGCAGGTCCCGAGGCGCTGCAGAGAAGGGCACCCACGCTGCCTCCTCCCTCAGGGCAGCGGCCCCCTAACATGAACCCCACAAGCCGGTGCTCACTGGCACTCACCTCCTTGTCCACCACCCGCAGGGACCGGAAGTAGGAGTAGAAGAAGGTGTCCTTGAGCACCAGTGGGTTCTGGATGGCCAGTTCACGAAGAAAACGGTCTTCCTCACTCGAGTCCGTCAGCAGCGCCCAGGGGGAGTGGTGGCTGCGGACCAGGCCCAGCAGGGCCTCCTCGGTCTCCTCCCCAGGGCTCACCGTGTCCTCCTCTCTAGGGACCAGCTCCCTCCATGTTCGCCAAGTTTGGGGAAGAAAGCGCGACTTGTTCTGCAGGGGTAGAGATGGAGAAATTCCCCAGGTGGGACATAGCCCTCTGAAGGATCGGAAACTCTTAAGATCGAATTCTCGGTTGCCCTTTGGGCCTGATCGTCCTTCGTTGTGGGGACTGTCCTGTGCACGGTAGGACAGTTAGCAGCATCTCTGGACGCCACTCAGCAGATGCCAGTAGCAGCTCCCCCACTAGTTGTGACAATCAAAAATGCTCCCAGGCCAGGCGCGCACGGTGGCTCTCGCCCGTAATCCTAGCACTCTGGGAGGCCGAGGCGGGTGGATCGCTCAAGGTCAGGAGTTCGAGACCAGCCTGAGCAAGAGCGAGACCCCGTCTCTACTAAAAAATAGAAATGATCTGGCCAATTAAAACGCCAATTAAAATATATATAGAAAAAATTAGCTGGGCATGGTGGCACATGCCTGTAGTCCCAGCTACTCGGGAGGCTGAGGCAGGAGGATTGCTTAAGCCCAGGAG
>CM052452.1:4461565-4496490 GCA_028533085.1 Varecia variegata
TTGAAGTTTCTTTTATGGGAAGGGGGACAGGAAAGGGGTGAAAAGGAGTGTAAACAAAGCGCAGGCCCGAGGTCAGCGCCCACTGGAGGCAACCAGCAAAGTGGCCTCGGCTGTCCCCTCACCCAGCCCAGGAGTCCAGGACAGAGGTCAAGGCCAGGCCCCTCTGGCCGGATCACCAGGCAAGATTCCAAAACAAGGAAACTCCTGGGATAAGAAACAATCGCGTCTGCAGCAAAGATACGGCACTGTGGCCCTACGGCCATGGTAATCGTGAGCACCAAGAGAAGTGAATTTACAGAAATATCTCGAAACAAAGATATGCATACACTTAGCAGTCTGCCAGACTGTTAACAGACAGTAACAGGCGCGCGCATACATATACACACACACACACACACACACACACACACCCCCTTCAAGTCTCCTACAACCTAACAGCCTTCAATATTTGATAAAACAGAATCATGAACATTAATTCAGCAAAGGGGAGAGGTAGGCCAAAGGAGCAACAGGCCAATTTTATATCCCACGGAGTTAAAAAAAAAAAAAATTTACTCCCCAGCAGGGGGTGGGGAGAAAATGTTGATTTAGTTAGGAGAGACCTTGGCTCGCTTGGCCAACCACCGCGGTCACGTGCGTGTTTTGCGAAGGCACAGGAGTCGGGAAGGGCTGGGCTCACGGCCCTCCGTGAGGCCCTCACAGCTAGCAACATTCAGTTTTTTTCCTTCCGACCTTAGTGGAATTCTTACCACAGTGGCCCTTGCCTTTGGAAAGGGGACTCCATGTTCATCCTGGGGGTGAAGGATGGATGCGATTACCATTCCCAGTGGGAATTCCGAGGACCAGCCCAGCCTGGTCTCGGGAGCCCGAAAGCCTGTAAACACGTCTCGGGGTGGCGGAGGTGCCCCAGGCTGCTCTAGGGCAGGGCTGCAGCAGGGCAGGGCTGCAGCACAGACAGGGGAGCAGGCTGCTTGGTCAGTGACCTACAGCAGAGGCGGTGGCACGGCCAGGGGCAGGGAGACCCCCATCTCTGTCCTCCATCAACTGAGGCTGAGGCGGAGCTGGCTGCTTCTCGGAGCCCCAGTTCTGTGGCCTCCAGGAGCCAGAGAGCCCCTCTGACTGATCTAAACTTCAGGGGCCGCCTGTGCCCCTCCCCACACGCTCCCAAGCTCACTCCAAAGCCCTCCCCAGAGCTGCAGGCGGGGGTGGGGGAGGTGGTGAGGAGGACAGAGGTGGAGTGGAAGCCTTACAACGCATTCTTCCGTGAGGAGGGACTGGTGGCCGGGCTTCCTGAGTGTTGGAAGGCCCTGCCCAGCAGCCGAGTGCACAGGCAGCCAGAGACAAGGGCAGGCACTGAGACTGCGGCCCTCCTGCTGCCCACTCGCAGCGGCCGGACCGGACCGGACCTGCGCAGGCTCTGGCTCTTTACTGTCCGGTCTGGGGGACGCCCGGAGACAGCCCCGAGGGCCAACTCGCAGAGTTCTGTGTCCACGTTCAGTTTCTTCCTCCAAACACAAGACGGGACAGACATCTTTGGTCTGAAAAGTGTCCTGGTTTGGGGCTCCCAGCGGAACGTCAGACAAGAGGCAGCGGCTGACAGGCAGGAACGTGGAGTGTGACCTCCGGATGCCAGAGCTGAAGGGTTAACCGCTCCCACTGGACGCACCTGGCTTGTCTGCACTGCAGCTCGGAAGCAAGTGGAGAATAAGGGCAGAAGGGCCGTGGCGGTGAGGTGACATCCGAGAAGGCCCTGGGCGAGTCCCCATGGATCCTGCAACACGAGGTGGAAGGGACACAGGACAGATGAAACACCACTGGGAGGGTTTCCAAGCCAGAGCAGCAGCTTTGCATCGCATGTGCTTCCGTTCCCGTCCCGTGTGCGTCCACACACACCGTCTGCCCGTGTTTTGGGGGTCTCTGGAGAAGGCACTTCCCCCCAGCGGCCTGAACACACGCCCAAATCCATCGGGCCAGGCGCTGCCTGAGCTGGGGGAGAAGAAGGACGCCTTCCAACTGCTGCCGGACAGCAGCACAGGGCACCGGCCAGAGGAGCAGAGTGGACGGGACGTGGCGGAGGGACAAGTCCACACATCTCAACAGGAGCAGGCTTTGTCTCCCTCAACCCCCTCACTGGCACCGGACCCTGACAGGCCACCAGCAGGACAGGACAAGCACAGCTGGCACTTCCCTTTTGTCCGGGCTGCCCGAGGGCAGGGAGGTTGGTACTGAGGTCACTGAGTGCGAGTTCACAGCAAGGGGTTCCCGAGGACGGGCTATTGCTGTCGGCAGGCCCCAAGCCTGCTTCAGACCTGAGCGGCGTCCTGACCCGCGCGGGCCGGCAGAGGTGGAGGGAGGCCCTGAGGCTGAGCGTCAGGAAGGGCTAGGGGCGCAGCCTCCTCTCCACGGGCGGAAGGGTCTCCATGGCGTCTCATGCGGCAACATGCCAGCTAAGCAGTTAAGACTCTCCCGATCTCTTGCCGATTCTGGTGACAGCCTCTGACGCCTGCTCCGGCAGCTGGGACGGGTCTGTCAAGATGGAAGTGGTGGTGCTCAGCTGCCGGAGGGTGTTCAGCACCACTGGAAGACAGAGTGGGGCAGTAAGACACAGCAGGGACACGGACCCACGACACACAGTGTCCCTGGCTGCGTACCCACAGCCCTATGTGGCGATTCTCAGGCACCAGTAGCAGCCACAGGCTCAACTGGAGGAAGGAACACCAGGAAGGCCCCACGCTGCGGCCTGGGCACTCATGTCTCTGCCTCCAGTTAGTGTTCCACATCCCAGCAGGAGCCATAAAGAGGCGGAGGATTCTAAGCTGTTCCTGCTGCCACGGGGTTTGCTCCAGCTGATTTACTATTAAGCTCCTATAACCAGAATACGTAGGATTAGCTCTGCTAGTTATAAAAATTAAACAAGGAAATACACCTGGAAGCACCTGATACAGGGCCTAGCAAGTAGTGGGTGCTTAAGAAACGTAAGGTGGATTTGTTGGAACAGACACACTGCTGGTGAGGGGCCTGGGGACCTGTTCCCCGCAGTGCGTCCCTGGTGTCATGCTCACGTCCCCTGCCTGGCTGCTGGCAGTGCAGTCTGGACTTTCTCAAGTGCAATCTCCAGCCCAGGGCCTTCCTCCCTCCAGGACCAGCATGAAGCCCACGGCCCCAGCGCCGCCCCACTCACTTGGCCTGAGGATGGGCAGGGAGCAGCGCTGGTCCAGCCAGGACAGCACCGTCCGGTGCAGCTCCTCCAGGCTGCTGGTGGACACCATCCCCTTGAACGACTCAAACAGCGGCTTGATGATGATGCTGAACTGCAGCACTTGGGTTAAAGGAAAGGCAGGTGTGGAAGTGGCCAGGGGACCCCCGAACTGAGGTGGGCCAGGTCCCCTATCGATTTCCCTGGGGACTGGCAAACGCTCACCCAGAGAATTGATAATGGGGGGACAGAGTGAGAGAGCAAGACCTCCAGGCACAGTGCCTCCTCCACTTGACTGAAACCTTTCGAGCTAACCATCACTGGACAGCAGCTCATGACCACTGAGCAGGCAGGGGCAGGGACATGGAAATTCCCTTAGTCTAGAACAGGTCCCAGCATGGGGATGCGAACATAGTGGTTCTCACTGTTGCCCGGGCTAGAGTGCCATGGCGTCAGCCTACCTCACAGCAACCTCAAACTCCTGGGCTCAAGTGATCCTCCTGCCTCAGCCTCCCGAGTAGCTGGGACTACAGGCACGTGCCACAATGCCCGGCTAATTTTTTATATATATATTTTTAGTTGTCCAGCTAATTTCTATTTTTTTTTTTTTTTTAGTAGAGACGGGGTCTTGCTCTTGCTCAGGCTGGTCTTGAACTCCTAAGCTCAAACGATCCACCCACCTCGGCCTCCCAGAGTGCTAGGATTACAGGCGTGAGCCACCACGCCTGGCCAACACAGTGGTTCTTAATGCATATTGGCAAGCGGAGGCACGAACAGATCGAAAGGCAGAAGCTGTCTGGGTGCCATGTGCCTTTTGTGCTGAACATAAACATGCCATCTCCCTGCAGCTGTGCGGGTCTCCAGGCCCATCTTAGGAAACAAGCTCAGGGAGGCACAAGGTGCATTTTTTTGGGTTTTGGTCCAGGTGATGCCCACAGCGCCCCCCTCTGCCTGACGGTGAGGAACGCACCACTTTACCAAAGCAGCTCTGACTCATCCCAGATGCCACCCAGCCCTGCTAACGACAGGATCACGACCAGGGCAGCAGTAAACAGCAAAGCAAAGCAGGGGACTAGAGCTGGCGCCTGTCATCTCTTCATTTGAAAATCGTCCCTTACAGCACACAGGCACCCTGCCCTGTCCCACTGCCTCGGCAGGGATCCTCTCCCCTGCATGACTGTCTCTCTGTCAGACCCACGTCCCATGCTGCAGCCAACCCGCCACGTGTGCTGCTTACTCAGGCAGAACAGAGGCAGGGTGGGGAGTGGGCGGGCAGCAGCCACCGCCTACACTGCCGTGCTGCCGCTGGACGGCCCAGTGCAGCGCTCAGGTGGACACGCTTCGTTACGGCGTTCCAGGCCACAGGGCACAAATGCAGAGAAGAGTCTGAAGGAAGTGGGTTCAAATCCCACTCTGCCACCGCCACTCAGTGGTTCTGTGAGCCCTGGCTCCCATCTGTCACAGTGGGGGTGGCACTCACCCTCCCTGTCACTACGTGGACTCAGCTGGCTACCAGGCTACAGCAGACCCCACTCCTTCCCCCTTGTAGCTTGTGCAAGTGGCTCTAGCATTGTCCTTATTTCCCAAGGACCCAGAGAGCAAAGCCCACTGCTCTGCCTCCCCAGCCCTGCCTCCAAAGCCCCCGCCCACACTGCCCCAGGACAGACCACTCTCTCCCGAGACAGACGCTAGCACTTTCTGTCGTGACGAGCTCAGTGACAGCCATTTAAAGAGAATCTTCCTGAAGGAACTAGAGCGTCACCATCTGCTGTTTCCGTGCACTGGCTGGGGGCAGGAAGAGCAATAGAACTCAAAAGATACAATCCAGAACTTCCAATTCTGTAGGGTCCGGCTTTTCACGTATTCGTCAAACATGTCTCTCATGTGATCAAACTGGCGCCGGGTGACGGGGACTCCTGTGGCAGGGAGCAGCTGCTGGCAGGAGCTGAAACAACAGAAGGAATCAAGGGAAGCTTTGGAGCAGCCAGTGGCAGATCAGGACCCTGGGACACGAGCTGGCAGGGCCGGCCCAGTGCTGGACCACAGCCAGAAAGAAGAGAGGTCTGGGGAAGGAGGATGACAGAAAGCTAAACTCTGCGACAAAGAGGCACCTGTGAGTGACGAGGCCACAGGGTCCCCCTGCCTCGGTAACATGGGACCGTATGGGACGCGGCACCTGCCTAGAGCCTTACATGATGGTGGCGTTGAGCTCCTCGATCTCCTCCCGCAGCCGCCGGGCCTCCTCCTGCATCTGGCTCCGCTCCTGCTGCAGCTTGGTGATGTACTCCACCGTCTTCTGCAGCGTGATGGCGTGACTGGTCTGCAGGAGGACAGGTGGCTGGAGACGGCAGCAATGCGGCTGGTGGGCCCCACCCGGCGCCGCCCGATGCGCCTGCCCCGCCCGGCCCGGCGCTCTCAGGCCACCCACCAGCTTGGAGCTGTTGGAGATCAAACTGTTCAGAGTGTCGAAGCCCATCTTGATGTTGAAGCGCCTCTTCTGTTCGGCTGAAATGTGCTTCATCTGCCGGTTCTGTTGGGGAACCGACTGGTCACTGAGACACGTGGGCATTGCCGTGGGGTCACATCACCTGTCCCTGCTCATCTCCCAAGCTGATGCTGAGTGGCTGGGGGCAGATTAGGACCCTGGGGCACCTGACAGGCCAGGGATAGACTAGGGCCACATGGGAGGAGGGGACAACAAAAAGCTACTGGCTCCAGTGAGGACAGGGCAGGCAACACTAGAAAGTCATCGTTGCAGAAGAGGACACAGCCAAGGTTAGGGACGGCCGTCAATGCAGCACTTCCCAACCAGCCTCAACCTCACCTCTGCCAACCCCATCCTCCCAGCTGCCACCCCCACCACAAGTGATGGGCGCAGAGCTGTACCGTTTGGGGGATTCAGGGTGGGCTCCTGGGCTTGGGGCCACCCTCCCCACAGGGCTGGTTACTGGGAAGGGGCGGGAGGAGCCCATTTAACCTCAAGGTTAAAGCAGCAGACGAAGGGCTTCTGACAAGACCCAGGGTGGAGCACCACCGGCAGGATCTGTGATTCTATTTTCCAGACACGTGCTCCCCAAAGGTTCCCTGATGTTCCCCCACCCTCCTCCACCTTCCAAGGAAATCGAGGCCCAAGAGAGACACGTGATACCTTCAATGCAGCCATGTTTTTGGGGTCTGCAGATTTCCCTGAGCAGTTGTTCTGGGGAGACTGAGGACTGGGGCTCTGTTCTGACGCACATGGAGAGGCCTGCCCTGAGCTGGGGCAGTCCCGGCCTGAGAACAGAGACAGCCTGAGAAGGGCACTTGGCAGAGCAGCAGCAGGGCCACCCACCCCACCTCAAGGCAGTCCTTACAGACGAAGGAACCCCCAAGACTTGGAAAGCCATCTGTAACCTCCCACAGCCATCCCAGAACAAACGCTAGAGAAATCTTTGCCAACCACTGGGCCCAGCAAGGCCTGAGCCAGAGCGCAGCGGGAAGGTGCCGCATCTGGGGGACGTGGCAGAGGTCAGAGGGAAGGGCCGACTGCTGACTCGGACCCTGGGAGCAACCTCAAGGCAGCCAGGGGGTCCTGCACGGCTCGTAGCGTGCTCGTCCTCACCCTGTGCACTGAGGACACAGCTGTCTGTCTCATTTTTGTTCTTTAAACTGTACACACACGTTTTCCTATACCTTTATCTTACCCACTCCATGACATCTGTTAACTAAAACACCACCCCCTTTTGACCCACACAGAGCATAACAGAGAAGCCCTGTGACCTCCAGGGCCCCTGTTCTAGTCAATGGTGCCTGTTTAGGAGACATCTCCTGAGTGGACTCTGGAACCTTCTCAGCCTGTCTCACTTTACCACAAAAATGCCTCAACTCCCTGTGCTCTCTACTGGACGGTTTTTCCCCAAACTGCCCCGTCAGGCGGCACAGCATGGCTCTCGGTTCCCGCTGGAGAGGCAGTGTGGACTCTGTCCATTCCCTAGACTGTTTCCTGACCCTTCCAGTCTTTCTCTCTCCAGGCTGAAGAGCCCTTACTCTCCAAAACCTGTCCTAGGACAAGTCCCTCTACTGTCCGTCCCTCTGTCAGAGATACCTCCTAACTTGTGTCTTCCTGAGGTTGGGGACACAACTGTCTGCACAGAGACCCAGGGACAGCTATGCCGTGGCTGTACTTAAGAAAGGAGGACATTTCTGCCTCCATCCCAGTAGTGGCATCTGAAAGGAAGGAGCCGAGGTCCTGTCTGCACCCTCCTACCAGCCCCACAGCTGCAGGCAAACTCAGCCCTGACCTATCAGCTCTTTGCCGTCCCTGGGCAAAATCAGTCCTGCCCTGACTGCCTCGTGGGAGGCCCCGGCGTGGAGGAGGCTCACAGCTCTGCGGTGCTCTCAGAGCTGTCGGGGGTGACCACACCGGCGCCAAGACTAGGCTGGGTGGCTTCTGTGGCCACAGCGACCCCCATGCTAATGATTCCTGGACATGAACACAAGGACTGCTCGATGCCTTCTCTGGGGACTGTCAGCACCGAGCCAGGACTTTCGGGGAGGTCAGGAGTGGCCTCCCCGTGCACACAGGCTGCCTACTCAGCTGTGCGCCTGCTACTTCTCGCCCCACCAGCGCTGCCCAGGTCATCCTGCCATCTATCGAGTATACTCCCAGCCTGTGCCATCAGCAGGCCTACGAGACCTCGCCGTGTGTCCTGCAGGCCCTGGCTCCATTCTGGGGAGCCCTGTGGGCGGCCTCCCCAACCCACGGCGGCCCACTCATTTCCCTCATGATGTCACGACCATTCTGCCCTCAGTGAACACTCACTGGGCCCTGCGACAGGGACCTGAGGACTGCCCCCATGCAGTGGGACCTGCTCGCCCTTCACCAGGGAGTCTTGTACTGTGCTTGGAGAGAAGAGCCGGGAGACAGGGCCAGGCTGGCCGCTCGTGCTGTGGCCGAGGTCTGTCACCAGGATGCTGCTGTGGAACTCCGTCACTCCGGGAGCCTGTGGTGACACGGGAGAGAGGTCATCCCCAAACACGGATAAGCAGCAGCAGAGTAGGAGACCAGCTACATCACGGGAGCATGGCTCTGGGGTGACAAGGACACTGCAAGTCTGCCCAGGGCCCTCCTCACCCTGGCGATGGCAGCAGGCGTGATGACCACGTTGGACTGGGACACGGTAGAAGCCAACATCCCTTCTCTCTTCAGAGGGCCCGACGTCATGATCACTGCTTGTGGCTGGCCTGAGAAGGCAGCTGCCGGGACACAGAGAAGGTGAGGCTGAGGCCCTGGGCCACAGGCCCGGTCTCGACCCCGCAGAGGCCGTGGCTATTACTGAACGGGGCTGGCCGCGCCGCAGACGCAGGGCTCCTCAGGAGTGGCACCCACCCTCTGCCAAAAGACATCTTGTTCCTTGCTAAGGGGACAGAAAACAAAACCCCCAGGATACCTAACACTATTTTTGCAACTTCTCCTTGAGGAAGACATACCATGGACCAGGACCATGTGTTTTTAAACTGTGGTTTGAGATTAACTTTAAAAAAAGATATAGAAAATAGAGGAGATCACACAAATGCGTTATTTCTCGACGCTTGTTTCATCTGGGTATGTGCGTCTGCATGTGTGCCCAGGAGGGGACGGGTGGTCACAAGTTTGAAGGCATCTGGGACAGGGAGTATTTCTCCATAGGGGGAAGGGCCCAGGCTGGCTCCCTTCCCCTGACTCACCTGGGGCGAGGCAAGCGTTCTTCAACACCAAGGACACAGGCTCTGGTTTGGGAGCAGGCACTATTTTGGGGGGCTGCTTGGGCCTCCCTCCAGTCACTGATACAGGTTTGGGGGGCACAAAAGTTAACCGAGGCTGGGGAGGCCCAACAGCTGGAGGCCGAGTGACAGGAGACAGCGCCAAGCCACAGGGGGCTGTGGACGGGGCAGGGTGATGGGTCGTGATCACAAGGCCCTGACTCTGGCTGAAGGTGGCAGAGGCGTCGTGGGTGAGGGTGGCAGAGGCTGTGTGGGTGATGACGGAGGGTGACTTGCTGACTCCGGCAAACTTCTGTGGCTGAAGGAAGGCAGGTGGAGCCGGGGGGCTCAGGGCGGTGGCAGGAGGAGGAACCAATGGCAGCGCTGGGGACACAGGTGCTGGGGCAGGGCTGGGAGACAGCAAGGGCATGGTGAAAACCGGGAGGAAGGGCTGCGGGACGGTCAGCGGCGGCTCTGAGGGGCCGAAATCTGTGGGCTGGATAAAGGGGTCCCCAGTCTGGGAAGTGCGTTCACAGGCCTGCCCATCAGCAGGGTCCAGGGAGGGGGCCGTGGGGGGCACGATGAGGCTGTCGGGGAGGCTCACGGTGGGGAGAGTGGTGGTCGGCAGGATGCTCTCCTGAGAAAGGAAAAGAGAAGCCAGGAAGCCACACTGGGCTGAGACAATTCGTTTTCACTGTGCAGCACCGCACACTGCAAAGCCCAGTGACCGACGCCAGCACCTGGACAGAGGGACGAAGGCGGTGTCTCTCGTGCCCATTACTGCTGATCCGGGGAGACGCAGCTCCCTGGGCATCTGGGGGGGTTCTGTTTCCATTAGAAACTAAATGATAACACAGAGCTCAGACAAAGCAAGTGCCTCCACACCGCTGGACAGCAGCCTGGGAATATCTTGTTTCTAGAATCCAGCAGAGGTCCCCCCCAAAGTCTGCCATCTTGTGTTACAGGGCAGAGGCAGCCTGGATCGCAGCTGCTGGGGGTTCCCCCAGGGAAGTTTCACATGTCAACTTATAGCCAGGCCTCCTCTTCCCAAATGGGAAAAGCTATAAGCAAACAATTGTCCAGATCTCAATCTCCACAGAAGAAATTCTTCCCAGAGCCAATTTGAAGAAGAAGGTGCCAGGTTACCATTATCTAACTAGATACGGGGACCTGTCTGAGAGCTCCACAGAGGTGCAGAACTATGCCCTGTTCAGCTCTGTAGCCCCAGCATCTATACCTGTAACCAACTTTTTTGTAAAGTAAAAACTGAAAGAACTATACAGAACTTATTTTTATTAAAGATCCATATTGTTCTTCTTTGTCTAGCTAGTCCTGTCTTAATTGATTAGAACGGAGCCAGCTGCACACAGGTTACCTGGAGTCCCAGGCAGCAGCACCCGCATCCTGGCAGTGTCCTGCCTCATGGATGTCTCGGGATGCTACGGAAAGGGCTGAACTAGCACCTCTGCACGTTGCCCGTGTGCCCAGTGCTGCTCTAGCAATGCCCAGCATTCTGCATGTGACGCACAGTCACACACCAGCCTTGCTCTGGCCGTAGGGTTTTGATGACCAGCCCTGTGCCTGATGCCCCCCCCAACCCCTTCCCGAACATCCTCTACCTGTGCAGGTGGGCTGTTGGGGTCTGGTACAGATGCTGAGGCAGGTGCAGGCAGCATGGAGTTAAAAATGGAGCGGCTGGAGGAAAAGAGGTCTGAAAAACAATAGCAGGGGTCTCTGGAGTGCCACATGCCCTGGAATTAAGACCCAAACAAACTGAGCACTGAACCCCACATCAGCCAGAGGGATGCCATGGCCAAAGGGCATTCCCCTCAGAGATGACCTTTTTCTGGGGAAAGAGGCCCTCTGAGGGGAACCACGCATGCCGGCAGCCAGCCTGGTCTCAGCGGCTCTTGCGAGGCAGGGCCCAAGGCCCCGTCCACCTGCAGGAACCTGTGTGGGAGGTGGCTGTGCCGCCAGCGCCCTCTGCTGCTGAGAGGGAGAACCGCTCACAGTCACAGCAAACCCGAGGCTCCAAGCGGGTGAGAACTCTCCTGAGAATGCCAATTTCCTTCGAGAGAGAACATCATCCCAGAAAAACTTCCCAGACCTTGCAGTTATTGCAAAAAAAAAAAAAAAAAAAAAAAATTTAGTTTTTGAAAAATTCTAAGTCCTGCCCCTTGCCCATTATAACTTCTCTCTCAGAAAGGAAAGCACCCATCTGCTCTGTGCGGGCAAAGGGAGACACACAGTCAGGCTCGCTCGGCCGCCCATCCTCACCCTGGAAAGGCTCGAAAGTATCCATGAAGTCCAGGTTGGGCTGCAAAGGAATGAGCCCCGGCTGGATCATGTCTGCATTTCCCAGATGTGCTGCAAGAATGAGAGAGAGCGCACGATCATTTTGCTTTCTCAGACAACGTTGCAGGAACATATTATATAAAAGGCCTGGAACAGAGCTTCTGGGCCCTGCTCACATTCTAGAGTCTTCCAAGGAGAACTGTAGGCAGCTGGCTGGGATTCTACCTTCTTACAGGTTCATGGCCATTCTGCACCCTCAGAAGGCAGGAAAGAAAGTGATTTTTACAAGAAAGGCAAACTGAGTATCAGGAAACGGACACCCCTAGGAAGCTGTGACTAGCTGGGCAGAGACCCCTCCCACCCCCTGGTCTACTCTGTGATCTGCGGGCTCATCCCTGAGGGGCCAACTGGAAGTCTGAATGCTGTCGGGTGAGAGGTCGTGCCACGGGCGCTTCTTTAGAGAAAATCAGGGCCCAGCCACTTAGGCTCAGGCACTTGTCCTCCACTAAGGGGACAGTATCAGCAATATGGAATTGATTCAGACCAGACCTCACTGCTGTTTTGTCACAGTGGTACCGAGGGAACGGCAGAGGCCCCAGTGAAGATCAATCTGCAGCCCAACCTACTCAATGCATGTGGCCTCAGATGCCACACGAGGCTGGCCAGTCCTCCTTACATACTCTGTCTGCACAGTGACATGCAGCAGCTCGGAGAGGGCCCTGAGGCGAAGCCTGGCCCCGAGGGGGTCTGGCAGAGAAGGCAGCCGGCTAAGTGTTCCAAGTCCCGGGACCCAGGTGTGCCTTACCTATTTCCCGTGGGTTGGGCCAGGCCACGGGCTGGTGAGAAGAGAGTGTGGAGAAGAGGGTGTCGCTGAATTCTGACATGAGCATGTCTGTGTCCAGCAGGGCATCCTCCTCCATGGGGACTGGGGTCTTCCACCCGTCCCCATGCTTGTGCCAATACAGCATGTCGTCATCCTACCACCAACACAGTGGGGGGAGGGAGTCAAAGGGCAACAGTGACCTCAGAATTCCCAAGCCCACCGTGCTGGGAAACACGTCACAAGGACTGCTCCCCGGGAATGAGGGGAGAGGTGCAGAATGCGGAAAGCAGCTCCCTGCAGCCCAACCCGTGCAGAGAGCTGGACTGCTTCCCCGGCCATTCACAGGACCTTCTGGGGAGAATGGAGTGGCCCCCCCTCCGGCCTTGGTGTGGGCTGTGTCCTGCCACCTCCTGCTGCAGTGCTCACTGCTGGGCCACCAGGACTCCCGTGGGGGTTCTCACGGCTCCAAAGCTCACTCACCTGGGCCAGGCTGGAGAGGTCCTCATCCTTGTGCTGCTGCAGCTGTGGGCAAAAGGGGGGTAGGCGTGTTAGTCACCCGGGGCCCTGGGTGGGGATGTGGCCCCAGCCCCACCTCCCCGGGAGGGAGGGAGGGACCCCGCTCCCTGCCATCCCCGGTCTGATGCTGGCACAAAGGAGACTCCCACCCAGTGTGTGTGGAATCAACAGTGCAGTTCACAGATGGGGAAACAGAGCAAAGACAGTATGACCAAACAGGCGGTCGCTTGGGCTGGGCTGGAACCCCGGGTCCTGGCTTTCCTCCTTGACGCCGCATGCCCATAGGGTAGCACGGTGCCCACCACAGCCTCAGGCCTGCGTCTGAATACGGACTCCGCTCCTCCCCTCCCCTACGGGCCTTCTCCAACACGCCCCTGTGAGGGCCCAGCAGATACCCTTTTCTTGAAGTAGGTCCTCCACTTGTGATACTCCCTGATCACGATCTCAATGCGGCTTTTCCAGTACTTCCCTTCCGTGGTGATGGCCTGTAACAGAGACACAGGCAGGATCAAAAGAGATGTTTTTGCTCGATTAGCAAGACTCACCCATGAACAAAGAAGTAAGTGACAGGAGAACTGGGGCTCAGGCCATCCAGCTCAGAAACCCCTATCCTGTGGCTCCACTGTCACTCACAAAGTGCAGCCCATCTCCTCTGTGCCACAACTGGCCTCTAGCTAAAAACGCACTTTCCAGACTTAAGGTAGCCAAGGGGGCTTCCGGGCCTGGGTCCTGAGGCTCCGCACAGGAGCACGGCAGGGGAAAGCAGAGAGCCAATCACAGGAAGGTTCAGGTGGAACGTGACCTCCAAGAGCATTAATTCAACCTTCCCATGATGCCAGGCGTAAACACCTTCCACAACAGCCTTGAAGAGTGAGAGGGACCAGGCAGCCACCTGTCTGACAGTCCACATCACTGTCAGATCTCATAGCTCACGTCATTTTACCCACAAATACTTCACTGTGTGTCCTGAATAGTGAGGGATCTTTAAAAACAAAAATAGGATTACAATATTATTATCATACCCCACAAAATGATATTCCTTGATACTGTCTTAATATCAGATCGTGTCTGTCTCAAAACTATCTTTCTTTAGGTCACTTTCTTGTTTCTCTCTCTTTCAGCGTAACATTAAAACAAGCTTTGACAAAACTGAAACAATGCAGAAGGAGCATAAAGTGAAGAGAGTCTGGCGCCCCACCCCAATCCCACCACTGAATGATTTCTGTATATCCTTCTAGGTGTTTCCCATGCACACGTAATCACACAGACACACACTTTTAAAATTAACATAAAGACACTAAAAAGACTGCTGTGCCACTGGCTTTTTTCCATCTATTCTTTTTTTTCTTTTTCTGAGGCAGTCTCGCTCTGTCGCTCCAGCTAGAGTGCATTGGTGTCATAGCTCACTGCAACCTCAAACTCCTGGGCTCAAGCAATCCTCCTGCCTCAGCCTCCTGAACAGCTGGGACTACAGGCGCGCGCCACTGCACGCGGTCCCTCATTTACTCTTTCTTCAACCTCTTTTCACCTCAGTTTTTAAAGATCTTGAGGTCCTTCTTCAATTGTTAAAATTGTGTGCCTTGTAAGGAGCCAGAATTTCTCCCTGTTGACTTCCAGAAGAAACACCAATTTTAAGTAAAGTGGAGGGTAAGTCTCCATTATTGAATCCCTCCGTCCTTGGGCCAGCCCATCTGAGAAGGGGGATCCTCTAAAGCCTGGGGGCTGTCAGAAGCCCCCTGGGCCCCCATGCCTGTCCTTTCTCCCGTACTGCCCCCGAAGTCTCCCTGCAGGATCCAGCCCTTGGTGAGCTGTTCCTGTTGAAATGAGGGCAGTTTTCCTTTCTCAGCCACCCTTGATCACCTGCCAAATACCTCTGGTCGGCGGTGCTCATCCACATCAACAGAGCCATCCAGGGGAGTGACAAAGTGACACACGGGGTTCTTGCGCTTTTCCAGATCTGGGCAGGGAAAGGGTGAGATGTCATCACTACAATCCAGACGCCCAAAGGAGCCTGCTCTATCTGTCCACACACCCCAAGTGGGACCTTCCCAGGGAAATAAAGGGGTCCAGGTTAAAGGGAAAGAATGTGTCAATAATGCACGACCCAGAAAGGGAACCTGGCTTATCAAGAGGAAGGCCAGCCTAGCACCAGCTCGCCCCAGCCCACTCCTCTCTTGGAGAAACCCCTGGGGCCACCAGCACCCGCGCTGGAGCCCGGAGGACAAGGCTGCACTTGCATCTCCTCAAACCTGCTCCCAACTCTTCAGATGTCACCTCTCTGCTCCACCCTTCCCGACTCTGGCCCAGGCATCCAGGATGACACTGAGCACACGCACTATGGGGAACCGTCTCACATGTCAGTCCCCTCCAGACCCTGGCAGCTTCTCAACAGAGGCCACTTTATCGGCCCACTGGCCCCGAGGGCTGGTAGTATCCAGTTCCCTAGGGTTTGGCTTGGGTTTCCCAGCTCCACAGCCTGCACAGAGACCTCTGCTAGAAACACGGTGTCCCAAGAGTAGGCTCTGGGCCCACGGTCCCGTCCTGCTCCTGGCACTTACACTGCATGTACCACGCCCGCCAGATGGCATTGTTGAGCCGGATCTTGTCTCTCCACTGGAGCTTCAGGCCCTTGAAATTCTTCCACTTTGGAGACACTAACTTCCCACTGAAAGGCAAGACAAAGCGGGAGATTCAGTGGTGCCTCTGAAAATGAGGTGAAATGACAATGTGCTGCCCCATCATTCCAGGCCCCCAAACTCCTCACTGGCCCATCACTAGCCACGGGCTAGGCTTGGTGGAATGCAGAAGTCGCCCTGGGATTGCCTCAGAGCGACGTGGCGGCGACGGTGTCAGGTTATGGAGGAAACGGGATCACCCACAGGGTGCAACTGCTTGTGGGGTTCACTGTACTCTTTGGTCTACTTTTGCATACCTTTAAAATTTTCCATAATTAAAAATTAAAAAGAAACCTGCTGACCACTGAATGAAGACCTGACTCTGGCCCCCCTCCTTTGCCACCAGATCCCGAGAGGCGCTTGCAATCCAGACACGCGTCCCGCTAGCCTGAGTGCTCGCCAGGCCCCTCCTGGCTCCAAGAGCCTCGAAAATGTGGTGCTCACTCCTGATGGCACCCTGTCCACCTGACCACCAGCTCGTCCTTCCAGACGCTGCTCCCACACCATCTCCCCTAAGCCAGCGCTGGCCTCTCCCAGGCGGTGGCCGATTCCACCTCTGGGACAGCACTCGTGCGCACTCGCCACGGCAGTGTCTGCACACATGCACCTCCCCACACGTGAGACTGTAGCTTCTCTAGGGAGGGGCCCTTTAGATATTTTGGCACGTAGCAGGGGCTCATTTAATAATTCTTCACTGAGTAAGTGAAGAGCACTTGCAAACCAAGCTGGGAACAGGCAAGGAAAGCTCCTGGTGGTACAGCCTTCTTGGGCAATTCAGTTTTCCAAGTGCTATGCCAGGAGTCACCTCTGAGCAGCTGGCGTAAGGTTTCTCCCCTTCTGATGGCTCAAGAAGGGCAAGGCACTATTTTTGGTCCATATCAAAGCGGGTTTGGGAGTTTTATATGACTGCAGGCCATAGCTCTGGCTCATTCTCCAACCCCACTTCAGAAAGGCCATGCGCTGGGCAGGGATATGCCAACAGCTGCCGTCTTCAGAGGAAGCTCCCACACAATAAACATTAAGTGAACCTGAAAACTTGGTTTATAAAGCAAAAGCCCTGGCTAAAACCTCATGCCTATCCCCACCAAACCCAACAAGGAGCCAAGGCTTTGGATAATATGGGCCAGAAGGCTGCGACCTCCAGAGAAAATGTCACAGCACAACCTCTTGGCATACGAGGTACACACAGCCAGCAGCTGTCTCTGTCCAAAGGGTGAGGGGTCTCAGAAGTCGCACACACACCTTCTTCTTTCCTTCCCTCCCCAGTTGAAAGGCATGTCTAACCCACCTCCATGCTGACTGTCAGCCTCATCTACGTCCTGGAGTCAGAGCTGCAGCCGCTCAGGGCTGCTACCGCATTACCACACACCAGCAAAATCCGAATAACACCCCCTCCTCCAGTGCATGAACAGGGGTTAAATGAGAGCATGCGTGTATATGTGCAGGATATACATGCAGATACACACATACAAACATAGATAATAATAACCACCTCGAGTACCTAGATTTAAGGTATCACTGAAAGGTGATTTTTTTAACACCACCACGTGACTTAAGAAGTCCTTTCCTTGATGTCTGCCACGTTGCCATTTGGCTCCTGCTCGCCCACATGGAAAAAGGGAACACACATGCCCCGTCAATACCAGCAGGCAGAGGTCGGCCCATTCGCCACCTGGAGCCCTGCGTCACTGCAAAACTGAGGGCTTCTTGAGTGCTTCTCATTTACTCTGTCGACAAGCACTAAGCACCTACTCTGTGCCATCGAGAGCTAAGAACTGAGGAAAGGGACAGAGGAGGCAGCTGAGGCCCCCCAGGGGCTGAGGCACATGTCACGCCCACATGCCAAGCGTCGGGAGGACAGAGGGCTGTGGGCACGAGGCAGCATAACCAAGCCAGCCGGGCAGTCAGGAGAGGATGGGAAAGCTGGCTCAGCCAAGGTGGGAAGGCAAGGCCCACGCTGCTCCTTCTGCCTGGCCTGTGGTGGCCCCGGTGAGCAGGAACTCGGCCTGGTCGAGGCAGCAAAAGCCCCCAGTGTGGTCAGACCTGGGATTGGGGGAGGACAACACCAGAGGGCAGAGGGTGTCCCGGAGGATGCTGGCTCCCACCTCTGCACAACGCCAGCCCTCTTTCCCCTTCTCTGCAAGATCGTCCAGCCACTTGATGCTGGCCAAGCAGGTGGTTCTAGGAATCAATACTGTCCTCTCTTATTATTTCCTTAAGGGGGAAAAAAACCTCAAATAACCAAAAAACTCCCACTTTACTTATACTTGACACACCGTCCTCACACTGAAGCCCAGAATCCCAGGGCCACTTTCTCCGTGTGTTCAGCAGGACCAGATCCTGACCGAGCGACTGCTGCCCGCCATGGTGGCTGCAGAGGAGCAAAGCAGCAGGGATGTGCTGGGAATTGTGTTTGCAACCGTACCTCTCTGTGCTACTGAAGAAAAAGGGG
Organism: Varecia variegata; assembly: GCA_028533085.1. Classification (NCBI taxonomy): domain Eukaryota; kingdom Metazoa; phylum Chordata; class Mammalia; order Primates; family Lemuridae; genus Varecia; species Varecia variegata. The sequence goes on from CM052452.1 coordinate 4,479,244, forward strand.
CCAGTGTGAGCACAGAGCATCTTCCCACAGGAGCCAGATAATACCAACAGCTTCAATTACGCACAACGAAGGGAACAGGAAGACACAGAGAAATTAAACCTTATAGGCTAGAAACCAAATGTGATAGGCTTTGGTTTGAGGATTCCTGTCTTCTTCCTCTCCACTTGCTGAAATGTTTCCCTTTTCCTAGATGTTTATGTCAAATACAGTAAAACTTCAGCACGAATGAGCCGATTTCAGAACTCCTAACTGGTCTCACACCATCACCCCAGGATTCTATAATATCTCAAGAGCCAAGAGGTGGCGCTCAACAAACACAAAGAAGTGAGTCCAAATCCAAACCAAAACCTAAACCAATGCAGTGTGAGCACTGCAGTGTGAGGTAGAAGGGATGACTGCTCCCCGCACCCCACCCTGACCCCTACACCTGTGTAGCAGCTTCAAGCCAAGACCTAAGGAAGCAACACGCGTGGTTCTATGATGTCAAGGTGTTACAAAGAAGAAGGGATACGCCTACACAAATTACGTTAGCAAATGCTAGGGCAGGTTTCCGTAAATTCCTTTTCCTCATGGGCCCCTCAAAGCCTTCAAGTTGCTAATGTGTGATGTCGATGTCCAAGGAGGGAAAGAGAAGACATTTCCTATGCAGACAGCCACAAGGACCCAAAGTCTAGTTTTCCACAAAACACACTAGGAAAAGCTGCTCTAAAAAGTCCCACAAGGGAACCCACAGCAGTGGAGGGCAGCTCTCATGGCAGCGCACGGGCAACACCCCAGAAAGCATCGAGGGTCAGACTCCAGCTCCCCCAGCCCTGCCCAGCTGAACTCGATCTTCCAGATGTTGCTGACTGGGATGCTTCTTAGTCTAACTCAGATTGGGGCCTTATTCCTTCTTTAAAGCACAACCAGAAACACACTGTGAACATTTCTCTGAGATCACTGGCTTCCCCAACACTTACAGGGCCTCTTCCAGCCTCAGCCTTCCAAGCCATCTACCCATGGGGTTCCTGGGGCCACCCTGGCCACCCAACCCTCTCCTTCCTACTCTATGGCAAGGCCAAGGTCTAGGGCTGGCTCACCTCGGGGTTGTCAGCACAGTGCCTGGCACATGGGAGGTGCTTTTACATAAAGAATAATTAAATATATGCTAAACTTTTCCATGAAGAACAATCTTCACACCACCCTGCCATGGCCGTCCTTCCTAGAAGAAGGAAGGTTCTTGACATGAAACAGGAAATTCTCAGAACAAAGGTCTCTCTCAAAACTTCTTGGATCAAACTAGCAAACTATAAATTCTTCAGAGGTCTGGCAAGAGACTGCTTTGGAATGGAAGGAAATTAAATTGCCAGCCTCGCACAGACCAAGCCGGAATTAAGAAGAGCAGGGATGGGAAGAGAAGAGGGGCGGGGCAGGAGCGGGTTAGGGATCCTGGGTTCTGTTGGTCCCAGGCAGGATTAGCTCCTGACTCCTGTTCAGACCATTGTCTCCAAAAGAAAGCAGGCAGAGGACTCTGCTCTCAGAACACTGGTGGCATCCATCCAACCATATTTGATTGACATGGGGCAACACTTATTCGCCATTCCTGATGCTTCCTGGAGGGACATCCATCAGCTGAACATCCCTGGCCCGCCTCTTCCTCACTTTCCTGCAGACAGGTAGAACAGGGTATGCCACCCATGTTGCAGGAGACCTGGGCAGGGGTGGGTAGGCCCCTCCCCCCTCTCCTCTGGGGAGCAAGCTGCCCACAGTCCTCCCACACTGCTCCTGGGGAGAGGGGGTGGGGAGGAAAGTCAGTCTGGGCTTCGTTTACAAGCTACATCCTTAGCTTGATTGACAACAAAGGTAACATTTTTGCCACTATCATCCAACTTTTTGAAATTGTGGAAAAATACATACAACATAAAATTTACCTTTTTTTCACGCAGAGACAGGGTCTTTCTCTGTCACCCAGGCTAGAGTATAGTAGTCCAATCATAGCTTACTATAACCTCAAACTCCTGGCCTCAAGTGATTCTCCCACCTCAGCCTCCCAAGTAGCTGGGACAACAGGCACACACCACCACACCCGGGTAATTTTTTAATTTTTTTGTAGAGACAAGGTCTTGCTATGTTGCCCCGGCTGGTCTCAAACTCCTGGCCTCAAGTGATCTTCCCACTTTGGCTGCCCAAAGTGCTGGGATTACAGACGTGAGCCACCACACTGGCCCCATTTTAACATAGACAATTCAGTGCTATTAAGCACAATTCACAATGTTGTGGGACCATCACCACTACCTAGCTCCAGAACTTTTTTTTATCACCCAAAAAGGAAACTCTGTGCCCACTAGCAGTCACTCCTCCTTACCTCCTCACCCCAGCCCCTGGCAACCACCAATCTGCTTTCTGTCTCTACAGATTTGTCTCTTCTGGACATTTCATACAATACGTGGCTCTTGGTGTCTGACCTCTTTCCCTTAGCATTATATTTCAAGGTTCACCCACACTAACCATTTCAGAACATTATTCCTTTTTAAGGCTGAATTATATTCTGTTGTACGGACAGACCATGTTCTGCTTATCCTTTCATCTGCTGACGGCACCCGGGTTGTACACACCTGAGGCTACTGTGAACAGCGAACTGCTTTGTTCTATTTCTCAATCAGTTCAGAGCTCTGGCAGGGAAGAGGTCTCATCACTAAGCTGGCGCTGGGGATACAACGATGGGCAAAAACCACTATGAATCCTCCTGGAGGGCGAGTTGACAACTGTCTATCACTATTGTAGGTGCACATCCCTCTGACCCACAATTCCACTTCTAGGAATTGATTCTACAGACTCGCTTGCACAGGAGTACTAAGACATAAATAGAAGCACATTAAACCACAACAAAACGCTGGAAACAACTGGGATGTTCATCACAGGGACCAGTTAAACTGTGGCATCCTCACACAGTGGAACACTATGGGGTAATTTAAAAAACAACACATTTATATGTGCTAAAAAAGCAAGACCTACAAGATGCACTGTTAAGCAAAAAAAACAAAAACAAAACCAAGGTGCAAGATATACAGCAGAGCTACCATTTGTCTTTTTAACAGGGAGATAAACACACAGACACACAGGAAGGAAGGGAAGGAGGGAGGACGAGAGACGGCCAGCCAGTCTCAGGATGGATACACAAGAAACAGGCAACAGTGATACAGCAATTTCTCCTTGCAGAGATGAGCTGGAGAAAAATTAAGGGGTTGGGTGTGAAGGAGTCTTCACTGTCCACAGTTTTGTATTGTTTAAATATAACGTAGGAATGTACAGCAGTTCCCTCATCCGCGGTTTCACTTTCCGAGGTTTCAGTTACCAGCAGTCAGCCTTGGTCCAAAAACATTCAACGTAAAATTCCAGAAGTAAATAATCCATAAGTTTTAAATTGCACGCTATTCTGAGCAGCGTGATGAAATCCCGAACCACCCTGCCCTATCCTGCCCTGGATGTGACTCATCCCTTTGTCCAACAAGTCAGGTATGTTTGTGTTGAAGAGTTATTGTCCTGGTTCTTTGGCTCCTTGCTTGGAAGAATCACAAGCAGGGCTGGTACCACGGAATGAGGACAAACATGAAGCACTCCACAGAAGCAGCCTTAATTGCAAAGTCAAGGATACAAGGCAAAAGTGTGTGCTGGAAGAGAGATGGGGGTCTGTCTCAGTGAGTGGAGAAGACCCTGGAGTCTTAACCACACTTCTACTTTTATGTATACCTTATGATATGCTAAATGGTGAGCAGAACATTCATTATTTTTCTGGGAAAAGAGTGGAGAATTCCTAGAGCTAACAGTCCTCCCCTATTGTATCCTTATAGGGTAACTTCCAGGAGTTGCTGTGACATTTGTAAACTGTCATGGCATTGGTAGGTGTGATTTTTACTATGCTAATGTATGTTAATGGGAGAAATGTTACCTTTGGACATAAGCTCCTAGTTTCTCTGCATGCTCGTGGCTGGGAAAAGCCCCTAACCTCAAGTTCCTGTTGGTGTAGGTTTGGTTCTAGATGCTCACTGGCCACCTCATTTTTGCCCCCCTCCTCTTTCCCTGTGGTTTAGCACTGCCAACCTGCACCTGTCCCTAACACCCGTGATTCACTTGGCAGCCCTCTGGGTGATCAGGTCAACTGTTCAGGTAACCCTTATTTTATTTAATTACGGCCTCAAAGCACAAGAGTAGTGATACTGGAGATTCAGAAATGCCAAAGGAAGCCGTAAAGTGCTTCCTTAAAGGGAAAAGAAGAAAGTTCTCGACTTAGTAAGCAAAGAAAAAAAATTGTATGCTGAGTTTGCTAAGATGGTAAGAATGAATCTTCTACCCGTGAAATTGTGAACAGTATATTGCTGTAATTGTTCTATTATGTTATTGCTGTTAATCTCTTACTGTGCCTAATTTATTAATTAAACTTTATCATAAGTATGTATATATGCAAAAAAACACAGCATATATAGGGTTCGGTACTATCCATGGTTTCAGGTATCCACTGGGGGTCTTGGAACATAGACCCCTTGGATAACGGGGGACTACTGTATTATTTTTTCAAAATAAACAAGGAAAAAATATGAGTCAATGTCCAAGATCTTACAGGCTTCCAGTTAATTTGGGAAGGCAATTAACCACAAAACAGACATAAACTTGTGAATCAGCCAACTTTGTACACAAGATCCAAATGTGGGGATAATGGTTATTAAGTGATTTTAATGGGTGAGTGGAGGAATAATGTTCCGTCTCTCTCTTCTCCCCGACTCCAATTCATTGTCTTCAAGAGCAGTCTCCATTGGCTCTTCCTGGGATCTGGGCCTGGTCCCACAGGCTGCCTCGAGCCAAAGCTAACAGGCTGCAAATGGACAAAGGTTCATTGAGGAGCTGGGACCTGGGGCAGAGTCACAGCCAGTGGCATGGCAGGAGGAGGGCAGAGTGTGTGCAGGCCCCTTTGTCACAGGCCACCCGCCCAAGCTGAGAGAGCCCGGGAGGTTTGCAGGCCCTGCTCCCATGCCCAGGTGTGGGCATCTCTCCTGTACCTGAAATTCATCCTCCTCGTGGCTCCCTTAGCATCTTATTTCTTCTTACATTCAAAGAAAGTCCCATTGGAGAAGCAGGCTCTGAAGGGCTGTGGCAGGAAGCAGGAATACAGGCCCCTGAGGTCCTCGCTCCAGGTCTGTCCCACTGACAAGGTGAGCAAGTTGCACTCAGCACGTGCGAGTGCGTGGGTATCTGCCCATGTGAGTGCCGGCTTGCTTGTGAGGATTATGCTCACCTTTTCTGTGTAAAAAGCAGGAAGTAACCATTTCCATGACCACCAAAAAACAAGGGCAACGTGAGGGAGTGAAGACAGGCAAAACATGCCTCACTATGATGGTGACTTCTTCCCTTGCTGTGACCTCCAGTAAACTGAGGCCTTGCCGTCCCCTTGGGGACACCACCATGCTTATATCACTTCTAAGCCAACAAAGAAAGTAGAGTAGCTCCATTTCTGGCCAAGCCACATAAGCTGCCTGAGCCCACCTTCTGCAAAATGATGACAATGTCCACCGCGTACAGGAGGTTTAGAAGGGTCACAGCAGGTGTGACCAGTCATTCTGGACACGTTCCTGAATTTTAGGTGATTCTTGGGCATGTTCGTGAGTTTAAAGCCTGGAGTTGCCTGTCAGATTTGAGCTGTAACTGGACTTTCAGACAGGGGCGGGGGCCCCTGCGCAGGGTACCATTTAAAGCCTTATTTCTAGGTTTACTTGCCAGGAGAGTAAACTCCGATCAGAACACAGGGTGCTCCCAACTCCTCTGGACTGGGAATGGGACCAGATTTGCAACAGGAAAAAGGGGGTGTCTCACTTCAATTTGCATCATTTGTTAGTGAAATTTAATAATTTAAAAAAATCTGTGCATTAGTTGTGTGTCTCTTTTATTTTCTGAGGTGTCTGTCCATGCCTTTCATCTTAAAAAAAAAAAAAAACTTTTTGGGCCGGGCGCGGTGGCTCAGGCCTATAATCCTAGCACTCTGGGAGGCCGAGGCAGGTGCATCGCTCAAGGTCAGGAGTTCCAGACCAGCCTGAGCAAGAGTGAGACCCCGTCTCTACAGAAAATAGAAAGAAATTATCTGGCCAACTAAAAATATATCTAGAAAAAATTAGCCGGGCATGGTGGCACATGCCTATAGTCCCAGCTACTCGGGAGGCTGAGGCAGAAGGATTGCTTAAGCCCAGCAGTTTGAGGTTGCTGTGAGCTAGGCTGACGCCACGGCACTTACTCTAGCCCGGGCAACACAGCAAAACTCTGTCTCAAAAAAAAAAAAGAAAGAAAAAATAAAAATGCAATGAAGAGTCCCATGTACCCTTCACCGAGCTTTCCCAGTGATAGCACATTATACAGCTGTGGTACAATATCACAACCAGGAAATTGGCATTGGGGCATTACTAGTAACTAAACTACAAGTCTTATTCAGTTCTTCACCACCCATTGAAATGTTAGTTGGTTTTTTCTTGCCATTTTATATTTGTAATATTAAAATATTAGTGATACTAACACTTTGTGATGTTTTCGAAAATGTCTCTGTGGAGTTGTGTTTTTTTTTAAATAGAGACAGGGTCTTGCTATGCTGTCCAGGCTGGGCTTGAACTCCTGGGCTCAAGTCCTCCTGCCTCAGCCTCCTGAGTAGCTGTGACTACAGGTGCGCACCACTGCAGCCAGCTCTCCCCTGGGTTTCCAACAGTTTCGTACTTATTTTGATAGCACGTCTCTGATTGTAGCTTATGTATTTTTGTAGTCAACTCGACTAGTCTTTGTATCTCTTGTGTCGCTCCCCTGCCTGCCCACTTGTCCCATTCAGAGATTTAGTTTTCATTTTTATCTCCTTTTTAGCTTTTTTAGTCTTATTGATTTCTTTAAAAATTACATACCTACATTGAAAGAAAATTCAAAACATAAGGAACAGTAGAAAGAACAAAGGCAAAGTCACCTGCAATTCCACCACCTAGAAATAACTATTGTTAAATTTTGGTGATAATACTGTGTAATAAAGATGTAACCTTACCCAAGGAGAGGTCAGGCCTCTACCCTTGGCAACCAGGAGGTGACTTCTAGCCCCTGGAATGTCCTGCCTGATGGGAGTGTCTGTGTTTGCCTGGGGGCTTTTGCCACAGCACAGCCTAACACTAAGGTTTACCTGCAAAGGGAGGGGTCAGCTCCAACTCTGGAGGAACTGATAACTAAAGGTCTTAGCCAGACCTGTGGGAGGGGCTGGAGACTAAAGGTCAGCCCCAGTAAAAACTCTGCTCTTGGCTGATTTTAATTTCAATCCTTTCCCTGCAATATCCTATAATCATAAACATAACCATTTTTGGTGAGTTCTGTTAACCCCCCTGGTGAATTAGTGAGTCTGAGGATGAGTCTAGGAACCTCCCAATATGTAACTAGTGTTACAGGTGATATGAACCGTTCTAACTCTGTAGATGGCCCCTAAATCCTCCGACAATGCATTTATCTAACTATGTATATATACAGATGAAGATACAAATATATGAATAAACATAATGTTTAAACATGTGGGATCACATTTTTGGTTTGGGGGGGTTTTTTGTTTGTGTTTTAGAGATGAGGTCTTGCTCCGTTGCCCAGGCTGGAGTACAGTGACATAATCACAGCTCACTGCAGCCTCCAATGCCTGGTCTCAAGCCATCCTCTTGCCTCAGCCTCTAAGTAGCTGGGACTACATGCGCGTGCCACATGACTCACATAAAAATATGCCTTGCATATTTCGTTTTAAAACCCACTTTTCATGTATATATCACAGACATCTTATGCCAATAAATATAGTTTTATAATATTTTTATTGGCTACAGAATATTCCACTGTACATATTATCGTAATCTACTTAGCCATTTCCCTATAGAGGTATGTTTATATCAGCAGATACATGTTGTTTCGATTTTTCACTATTATAAAAGATGCTGTGATGAACATCCTGGTACTTAACACCTTTGTGCAAGTGCATGACTGTTTCTGCAAGAATAATTCCTAGATACGGAAAAGTAGAATCAGAGGATATGTATATATTTACAATTTTGTGACAGTCAAAGAATCTTTCAAAATTTATACTAATTTATACTCCCACAAGTAGTGAATAGTGCCTATTTCCTCAAACCATTACTCACACTAATTATTATTAACGTTTGCTAATCTAAAAAGCAAAAATTTAGGTCGCTGATATTTTGATTGCCATTTAGCAGTATCTTTTATGTTTATTAGCCAGTGGGTTTATGTTAAATGTCTGCACATCTTTTGCTCGTTTTCTGCTTCTTTTCCTTGCTGTTTTACAAGCTCTTTGGTGGCAATGTCTCCAACACACGTGACAGTTACTATGCCCCGTCCTGACTGCCAATCTTGGTCTTGACTATTTAGGGTGTGCTTAGTTTTGGTTTTGGCTCTACTTAACTTTTTTTTTTTTTTTTGAGACAGAGTGTCACTCTGTTGCCCGGGCTAGAGTGCCGTGGCGTCAGCCTAGCTCACAGCAACCTCAAACTCCTGGGCTCAAGCGATCCTACTGTCTCAGCCTCCCGAGTAGCTGGGACTATAGGCATGCGCCACCATGCCCGGCTAATTTTTTTTATGTATATATATTTTTAGCTGTCAGATCATTTCTTTCTATTTTTTTAGTAGAGACAGGGTCTCGCTCTTGCTCAGGCTGGTCTTGAACTCCTGAGCTCAAACAATCTGCCCGCCTCGGCCTCCCAGAGTGCTAGGATTACAGGCGTGAGCCACCGCGCCCGGCCTTTAACTTTTTAATATATGGTGGGTTTTATTGTTATTTCTAGTAGAAATTTTCAATAATGTAGTCAAAATTTAAAAGTCCTTTATGTTTCTTTTTGTGCCCTATTTAAAAAGGCTTTTCCCACCCAAGACTGTGAAAACACTTGCCTATGTTTCTTTCTAGTACTTTCACAGCTTCGTTTTTTACATTCAACTCTTCCCTCCATCTGGAATTTATTTTGGTGTAATGATGACATAGGAATGATACAGGAATCCTGCTTTAGGATCATACTAAATAATCCACCTTTCCCCTGTTAAAGTTCCACCTTCATTGTACACCACCTTCCCATATATATACTTGGTATCACATGTGAACGCTGTGTCTTATGGTGTTTTGTGCATATGTTTTTAATGATTTCACTTTTTACATAACTGATTCATTTGGAGGGAAAAGAAATTTAGTTCTTCACACAGCTCACCAAAATAAATTCAGACTACTTATTTGTCTCGTCTTCCCCTACTCATTTATGACACTTCCATTAACATATATTAAATCATAACATACACTGAGGTCTGCTCTGGGGCCTTGTGTCACGAATGTGTCCAATCCTGCGCTAGTATCGCCATGATTTAATAATTACCACTTTGTGATATGCTTTACTGTCTAGGTAAGGTTAGTCCCCATCATTTTTTAAAACAAATTTTAGAATTCTAGCCTATTTAGTCTTCCATGTGAACTTTATAGTCATATCATCAAAAGAAAACTATTCTAGTATTTTGACTGGGATTGTACTTAACAAATTAATTAATTAATGTGAGCAGCACTTATCATCCCAATTGGGCCACCTCCACCTCAAATTAGGGAATGGTTCTCTACTTATTCAAGCTACTTCACATATTTAAAAAGAAAGAGAAATCTGAAGCTGTCTGGTTTTCTATAATTTACTTCATGTGTACGCTTCACATTTCTGATCATAATACTTTCATAACATTTTAAAATTATATAAAAAGAAAATTTAGAAAGAAAAACCAGCAAAACAAAACTGAATCACACAGTTACACCACCCAAATACAAGTACCATCCACCTTGTACTGTAGTCCACACAGACCCGCCTCTCTGACAAGGACACTGCCACCCTCACCCTGACCAAGCGGCTAAGCCACAGATACGAGAGAAAGGTTTCTATTATATTCAGTACTTGAGATAACTACCCCCAAACAATACAGCTTTTCTCTAGCACCTTCATCTACCTTTGTGAAAAGATAATTAGTAGGTTGAAATATTCACCAAGGTAAGATTTTTATGTAAAGAATGAAAAATGGCCGGGCGTGGTGGCTCACGCCTGTAATCCCAGCACTGTGGGAGGCCGAGGCGGGCGGATTGTTTGAGCTCAGGAGTTCGAGACCAGCCTGAGCAAGAGCGAGACCCCGTCTCTACTAAAAATAGAAAGAAATTAGCTGGACAACTAAGAATATATAGAAAAAATTAGCTGGGCATGGTAATGCATGCCTGTAGTCCCAGCTACTCAGGAGGCTGAGGCAGTAGGATTACTTGAGCCCAGGAGTTTGAGGTTGCTGTGAGCTAGGCTGACACTACGGCACTCTAGCCCGGGCAACAGAGTGAGACTCTGTCTCAAAAAAAAAAAAAAAAGAATGAAAAACCTCTACCCTATTGCAGACATCTGGCTTAAAGAGAAATAAGTCAAGGAACAGAGTTTTCTGGCCAGAGCACACACCTGGGGTTAAATAAGACCTAAAACTGGCCACCAGAGATACAACAGAAACAGATCATACTTGCAAACGTTTGTGAGCTCCTTCGAAGACTGACAAAAACCAAATTTGTTATTATCACCCTTATTAGTCATTTCGAGGCATAGCCAGCTACATAACCTACTGAAAAGTCAGAGAAACCTGAAGCTGTCTGACGCATTCAGAGGACAGATAAGATAACATTGGCCAGGTAGCCAAGACCTATGATTAAGCTTTAAATGGGCTTTTCTCTTTTTCAGATGAGAGAGAATTCAATGAGCTTATCCCAAACTCCTCTTCAGCTCTGACAGTCTGGAATCGTACTCCTCCCCAGAAAAGGAGATGCTGGCCCTAGAGGTCCCCAAAGCAGGCTGTAGTCTCAGAAAGAACAGACAGATCTACAATAACTCCCCACAGCTTATCTCTGAGGACGGGGATTCAAAACAGCACACACACAAGCAGACAACTTTCTACTGCCCTTGTCACTTAACAGAAATTCCAAAGTAAAATCTGTTTTCCAAATTAGCCAGGCACGGTGGCGCATGCCTGTAGTCCCAGCTACTCAGGAGGCTAAGGCAGGAGGATCGCTTGAGCCCAGGAGTGTGAGGTTGCTGTGGGCTAGGCTGATGCCACGGCACTCTAGCCCAGGCAACAGAGTGAGACTCTGTCTCAAAAAAAAAAAAAAAAAAAAAAATCTGTTTTCCTTTTGCCTGCTGAAGATGATTTCCCTCCCATCCGCTGAGAACTGGCTGTCATCCTAAATCTCTCCCTTTTTTTGTCCTCCCCCATGTGTTTTTTAATCCATTTGTTAACCTTCCAAGTAGCAGAGGAGTTGGGGGCGGGGGGCAGGAGAGCTGGAGAGCAACCCACTAAACTGAAGGCAAGCTACGTAACCTCAGTCAGACCGGCCTCCATTTCATAAACGCTGTAAATCTGCACAGCTGACCCAGCGAGATGAAACAGCCCTTCTGTCTCCATCTTCCGAGACATATGAATGGATCGCATCTTTGTCAGTATTCCAATACCTACATTTCTTTCTTTGTGATATACTCATTTTCACTGACCTTTCTGTCAAAAGCAACAATTCATTATTTGTAAAATCAAACTTAAAAACAGAAGATAAAGTTTCAGTTTATTATCAAATCCCAATTTTAACCTCAGACCTTTATATATTGTTGACCCTGATGCAGAGGTATTTCTCATCCTCACTGCTAATGCAAACGCATAAAAAGAAAAGTGCTTTTTTTACACCTCCATTCAAGGAGGAGCACACCTTTAGTTACCACAGTGCTGTGAGAAGCAAGGTTGCAGTAACTACAGTCTCTCTTTTCCATTTACCCCTGCTTCAAGGCCTCCTAGGAAAACAGACAAAAATAAAATGAGAATGCCTAAGGCACAGATAATTTAAGAAAACAAACTAGGGAATAGAAAAAAGAAGTCAGCACAGAAAGTGATGGTCATTTATTTTCCCAACACTGACTCCTGCTATGCTGATTTGTTCCTCCACATTCACAAATGCAACCAGAAACCCCAGGGCACACAGGCCTGGCTGGAGCCTGAGCTATAACAAAAGGCTCTGAACCAAACGGGAAGGAGCTTTTGTGCCTTTTTTTTTCTTCAAAGAGGACAGGGTACCCAGTCCTGGAGCACAGTGGCGTGATCATAGCTCCCTACAGCCTTGAACTCCTGGCCTCAAGTGATCCTCCCGCCTTGGCCAAAGTGCTGGGATCACAGGCGTGAGCCACTGCGCCCGGCCCTGTGCTTTCTCATTCCCGCAGATCTTTGGGGACCGGTGTTCCTTTTTGGGGGGAGGAGGTGAGTAGGGAGAGAGGTACTTATGAACAAAACTTGAAACCAACCATTTACGCTGACTTTTTAACTGTAAAGTTTCAGTCTTTGTGTTATTTGTAAGGGCCTGCTACACTTCCTTGGCATATGGAAAAATGATAACATTTGATTCCTCTGAAGTCAAAATCCCAGATTTTACAGAGGAAATCTGATTCTGTCCACTGTTTCTGTCCTGAGGTCATAAAAATTCATCGTATCCATCAGCAGACTCTTCCACCAGGCCACCCTCCACAGGGGGAAACACAGGATGTCTTCCAATCAGAGCTATCTCTGAGAGACGCTTTCAGAATCACGGTCACCTGCCAGCCACAGGAGAGCTGGGAAGAAGGCAATCACCGTCCCCACCTGCCAGCTCTGCAGACTTGCAGACACTCGGCCTTTCTGAACTTCACTTCTTTAGGCAAAAAGAAACCTATTCCACAGAGTTGCAGTAAGAATTAAATGAAGTCAGGTATTCACGCTCCAGGCTGGGTACCCCGTCCTCTTTGAAGAAAAAAAACTGTCTGGAACACAGGAGGTTATCAGTACAATGAATTTATGCATTCGGCTGACGCTTGCCATGATGCTCACACTGACTCACTGTGCTGTGGGAAGGTACAATTAAAGACCTGTAGGCCCATGCAGCCAGGCCTCCCCGTGACTCTGGCCAGGGATGATAAGCAAAGGTCCTGGAGAGAACCACCAGGGAGAGATTAGATGTGTCAGTGAAAATGCAAAGGAATCTCACCAGTATCACGGCACAGATAGAATTCTTTCTTTTTTTCTTAGCACCAGTTCACACTCCACTACAGCAGAGTATCTACATAGCAGAAAAGCCTTAGCTCCTCACCAGGAACTGTAGTTGGGGTTTCACAGCCATCCCATCACCTGCACCTCCAGCTCCTTCAGCAAGAAAATGCTGCCAAGGGACTGAGTGCTGCCTGCAACATCAGCTCTTAGGCACACTTCACAGCAGTGTCCCCTATCAAGCACCACTTAGTCAGGCCAGAGAGTGGCAAGTCTGTGAGAGGGCGGGAGAAGGAGAGAAAACACAAGGAGGACGCTGGTGATGTGCTAAGCACTTGCCAGCTCCAGGAGGAAGCAGCAGGCCTGAGTAGATTCCTGTCCTTGGCCATGTAGCTGGCTGCTACGCCTCTTGCAGCTCTGTGAATCTATAGCAATAAAGGACAGCAGAATAAGAAATGGTTCCCCTAGAATGCTGAGAAGCCAGCTCTGGGGCAGGTGCAATAGTTACAAAAGGAAAGGACAAAGGGTTTTCATTCCTTGCCTATTTATAAGGTATACATAAGTGTTTTGATTTAAAAAAAAAAAAAAAAAAAGGCCTGTAATTCCATCTTGCTTTCACCACTAGGACTCAAATGCATCCATACCACACAGAAGAAATCATCTGCAGGCCAAGGCGTGAAACATGTCAGCGACACGTACCAAGAGCTGGCAATACGTCAGGCTCTGCATGGAGGACCGATGACAGAGCCAGTCCCTGGCCCCTACCCACAGGACCCCATGAGCTAGAAGACAGACATGTCTTCCTTTGAATGAGCAAAGGCATGTGTGGCTGTGCACTCAACGGCATCTTCCTTAACTAGGATGCCCCTGAAACAAGTCTCCAAGAACAGGCAGAAGTTTAACCAGGGAAAGGAAGGTAGAGAAAGGGGTTTCAGGCAGAAGCAATAAGGAGGCCTTTTTCAAGATATAAGCAGTTTTGGCTTCTGGCCCTTTCTCTTCCCTCCCTCCTCTATCACCACCATAAAGGGGTCCTTTGCTTTGAAGAAAAAGGAGTTAAGATAACACCACTGATTGTGTGGAGCCCTCAGGGTCAAAGTCTCAGCCTTGCTGCTGCTGTCCCCAGGTGGGAGGGATGGCGTCAGCAACAGAAGTCAAGTTCCCGGTGGTGGCGCCAGGGCTCATGCCTATAATCCTAGCACTCCAGGTAGCCAAGGCAGGAGGCTTGAGCTCAGGAGTTGGAGACCAGCCTGAGCAAGACGGAAACCCCGTCTCTACAAAACATAGAAAAATTAGCTGGGCATGGTGGCACACGCCTGTAGTGCCAGCTACTCTGGAAGCTGAGGCAAGAGGATCGCTAGAACCCAGGAGTTGGAGGCTGCAGTGACCTATGATGACGCCACTGTTCTCTACCTGGGGTGACAGAGTGAGACTCTGTCTCAAAAAAAAAAAAAAAAAAAAAACCTATAGAACGTACACTTAATAGGGTGGATCTTATTGTTTATATATCTCAATAGAGCTGATTTAAGTTTTAAAATTATAGTCATGACATAATTTTGGGGAGAATGTGCAGAAATGGGCACTCTTATATACTGCTACCGAGAATATTAATTGGTAATATTTTTTGTAATAGATTTATTAGAATAGAATTCACATACCATACCACCCATATCTAGTTTAATTTTTAATTTTATTTATTTACTTATTTATTGTAGAGATGGCCGTCTCACTATGTTGCTCAGGCTGGTCTTGAACTCATGGCCTCAAGTGATCCTCCCGGATTGGCCTCCCAAAGTGCTAGGACTACAGGCATGAGCCACCTCATCCAGCCTAATTCACATACCATACCATTCACCCATTTAAAGTGTACATTTCAAGGGTTTTTAGTATATTCACAGAGTTGTGCAACTGTCACCATAGTCTATTTTAGAACATTTTCACTACCTCAAAAAGAATGCCACATTCCTTAGTTACCACCCTCCAACTGTAAGAACTACTGATCCACATTTTGTCTCTAGATGTAGGGACATTATGGAAGTTTCACATAATCGGAATCATATAATATGTGATTTGTGCCTGGCTTCTAGCACTCAGCACGATGTTTTCAAGGTTCGTCTGTTTTGCAGCCTGTGTCAGCACTTCCATTGCATGGATAGACCATGTTTTGTTTAATCCACTCATTAGTTGATGGGACATTTAGATTGTGTCTAACTGTTGGCAGTTATGAATGAACATTCATGTACAAGTTTTTGTATAGACATGTTTTCACTTCTCTTGGGTAGATATCTTGGAATGGAATTGCTGGGTCACATGGTAACCCTATGTTTAACTTTTGAGAAACTGCCAGACTGTTTTCCACAGCGGCTGCACCATTTTACATTCCTACCAGCAGTGTGCGAGGGTTACGATCTCTCCACATGCTCATCAACACATATCACATGCTAGTGGGTGTAAAACAGTAGCTCATTATGGTTTTAATTTGCCTTTCCCTAATGATTAATGGTACTGAGCATCTTTCCATGTGTTATTTTTTTTTCCTTATTTTTAAAAAATTTTTTGTAGAGACAGGGTCTCACTATGTTGCCCAGGCTGGTCTTCAACTCCTGGCCTCAAGTCATCTTCCTGCCTTGGGCTCCCAAAGTGCTAGGATTACAGGTACGAGCCACCACATCTGGCCTTCCATGTGTTTATTGGTCATTTGTATATCTTCTTTGGAGAAATGTCTATTCAAGTCCTTTACCCATTTTTTTAAAAATGGGTTGTTCCTTTATTTTTCAGTTATAGAGTTCTTTATATATTCTAAGTATACAATCTTTATTAGATGTACGATTTGCCAACATTTTTTCCCATTCTAGGGGTTGTCTTTTCTAATCAATTTAACTTTTGAAAACCACCCTGGCAGTATATATCAAAGATTTCATTATGGATACCCTTAGATCTTACAGTTTCACTTTTAAGAATGTCTCTTAAGGAAATAAGTTATTTCCTTAAAAAGTGTAATGAGAAAAGCTATAAACAAGGATATTTATCAAAGGACTATTCAACTGAATCTCAACCCTCATCTCACATCATATACAAAAATTAACTCAAAATGGACCACAATCCTAAATGTAAGAGCTAAAACTATAAAACTTCTTCTTTTTTTTTTTTTGAGACAGAGTCTCGCTCTGTTGCCCAGGCTAGAGTGCCGTGGTGTCAGCCTAGCTCACAGCAACCTCAAACTCCTGGGCTCAAGCAATCCTTCTGCCTCAGCCTCCCAAGTAGCTGGGACTACAGACATGTGCCACCATGCCCGGCTAATTTTTTTTAATATATATATATATATATTTTTTTTTTTTTAGCTGTCTGGATAATTTCTTTCTATTTTTAGTAGAGATGGGGTCTTGCTCTTGCTCAGGCTGGTCTCGAACTCCTGACCTCAAGCGAACCTCCCGCCTAGGCCTCCCAGAGTGCTAGGATTACAGGCGTGAGCCACCGCCCCTGGCCTATAAAACTTCTTGAAAAGAACATAGGAGAAAATCCTAGAGACCTTGCGTTTGGCAAAAATTTCTTTAATAGGACACAGAAAGCATGAAAAGAAAAAAAATAAAACATAGCACACTGAAATTTATCAAAATTATCAAAATTAAAAACTTTTGCTCTTCAAAAGACATCTGAAAATGATGGTGCAGGTCTACTTTTATCTACTATGCACAGGAAACTGACAAAACAACAGGGTGTAACTCTGAGAGGAGTGTTCCAGAGGATTCTGCACTTTCCTTCCTATCTTTCCAAAATGTCTGAATTCCCCATTTGACAGTAAATATGTATCTCTATATAATGAGGCAAAAGTAGGGGGAGAATCTCCACAAAACAATTTCCATTTGGAAAAGAGGGAAAAGTGAACATCCATATATTTAACAGAAAGAAAAATTCAATTAGCCAGTGGACACAGTTTGTCCTGTTGATTGGATTTGAAAATCATACTGTAATTTTTTTTTTTTTTTAAGGAGACAGAGTCTCACTCCTTGCCTAGGCTACAGTGCAGTGACATCATCATAGCTCACTACAACCTCAAACTCCCAGGTTCAAGTGATCCTCCCACTTCAGCCTTCCAAGTAGCTGGTACAGATATACACAACCACGCCTGGGTTTTTGTTTGTTTGTTTTTTTTTTTTTTTTTTTGAGACA
>CM052452.1:4496990-4570743 GCA_028533085.1 Varecia variegata
TTTTTTTTTTTCAAAAAATGTAGTTCCTGGATTTTTTTTTTTCAATACCATAATTTTTCAAAGAGTTCAGGCACGTGTGGTGGTGTGCATCTGTAGTCCCAGCTACTCGGGAGGCTGAGGCAGGAGGATCGCTTGAGCCCAGGAGTTTGAGGTTGCTGTGAGCTATGCTGATGCCACTGTACTTTAGCCCAGGTGACAGGAGATTGTCTCAAAAAAAAAAAAAAAAAAAGGTTTCGTATCTTTGCCCTTCCACTTGATTTGCAGATAATTTCTATCACATACAGGTTAATCTGGAAACAACTTTCAGTGATATTACTGGATAATAATGGCTTCAGATTATCCTGTAAAAGAAGTTTATATGTATAGCATTATCTCACAATTATCTGGAGCTCAAATTAGTTATCCAGAAGTAACTAAAAATAATTCAAGATACATAATAAAGGTCTGTGCACTTAACTTTGAGGAGAGTCTCTAATCCTCACTAAGTTACTTACTCTTATTTTACACCCAATTTAACAAGTTATGCAAACCAGTAGAAAATGGGAGATACTAGACAGACAGGGAAACTCACTGCAGAGCAAGTGGCAGCCAACAGCCTGGAGGAGACAATCCTTAAAGATTTGAAAACACGACTCATGAGAGAGTCTGGGATCCCTGAGTAGAGAAGCAAATATGCCAGAGCAGTGGAAGATGCCACAAAGTTATTATAATAATATAATAAATAATATTCAGAAATAGGTTTTTCAATAATTGAAAGTTATGTTTCATGTGTTCAAGAAAGCAGCAGATTATTACGCATGAGAGATTTCTACTTCTATTAAACATGGTTAATTTTATAAAAGAGATGACTAATAAAATAAACAACAGTGATCTAGAAATTCTGCTTATAGGCCAGGTGCAGTGGCTCATACCTATAACCCCAGCACTCTGGGAGGCCAAGGCGGGAAGATTCCTTGAGATCAGGAATTCGAGACAGCCTGAGCAAGAGCAAGACCCTGTCGCTATAAAAAATAGAAAAATTAGCCAGCCATGGTAGCACGTGTCTATAGTCCCAGCTGCTCAAGAAGCTGAGGCAAGAGAATAACTTGAGCCCAGGAGTTTGAGGTTGCAGTGAGCTATGATGACGCCACTGCACCCTAGCCGGGGCAACAGAGCAAGACTCTGTCTCCAAAAAAAAAAAAAAAGACAAAAAAGAAACCGGCTTATATCCAAGGATATTCCTCAAGAGTGGGGCACGTAAATGAGGTATTTTTACAAACATATTTTAATAACAACACAACTTTAATGACATAAAACTCAAAGGACTGACCTTTCAACCTAAAGCAGTCATTTTAGATCCATTCAAAGATTATTCTGTGCTCCCCAAATAGTACCATGGAGGTGGTTCCCAAGTCTGTCTCTGAGTAAGACTAACCCTGCGGATAAGGTCATATGGTGATATGAAAATATCACCATCCTACCACCTGGCTTTGTCCTCCAGGTATAAACTCCTGCTTTTTGCACCTTCATCTTTGAGAAAAAACACGGTAACTTGGCTGTCTGAGACAAGGAACTTAAAAAACTTTGTTTTCACGCTCTGCACTTTCTCTAAGCTCTTCAAAAGTCAGTCTGCAACCACACTGCATTTGGAGAGCTAGTAATCGAAATGCAGAGAAACTAAGTTCCTGGCCTGGTGAGCAAATGGAGTCTCAATCTTTTTACTACGAACACCTTCCTCTGTGAGCTATCTCCACCCCCAAGGGAGTTCCTAATGTCCTCAATCCCTACAGGGCTGGGATTTCCACAAAGACATCTGGGTATGACGAATCTGACCGCACAAATGTGAAACCAAACTGAGGGGTAGAAGTTAGACAACGCAGCCTAAGTCAGCATCCAAAAACCAAAACATGAGGCTCTGCTCCCTAGTCTTGAGGGAGTTCAGCCAGAGGATTTTCTCTCTTGCTAAAAACTCTGTAGCTTGAAGCATCACACACATGATAGGGACAGACACCAGGCCAAAAAGGTCACGGGGGGGGTCAGCCAGGGCAGCAGTGACAGCAGGTGGGGAACCTGGCCAGAACAGGTGGTCTCATGTCTGGAAGAGTGAGGCCACAACAAGCAGTGTAACTCCTGGAAGCTCAGTGCCCCTAGGCATTATCAAGAGGTAGCGATGGCTGTGACCCAGCTGGGGTCTGGGATCAGCCTGGGATGCCCACTGGGCCAGGAGACAGCCGTCTGCTCTGAGATGTTTGACTAACTGCCCTGAGATGCTGCTGCTGAGCAGGGAGGGCCGAGGGAGTCATTGCTGCCCTCTGGGGCTGGTGGTCCTCCTCCCAGCTCGCCCCCAGCAACAGCGGTGGAGGTGGGAGAAGAGAAGCCAGTTTCAGAGCACCACAGAGCGACTCAAATCAAACCAACTGGCACTTTATTCAAAACAATGATGGCTTTGTCAAGCAACAGCCCAACAAGAGCCGGCTGAAAAACCTGCTCTCCTCTCCTAATTTCTAGTCTCAAGTCCCCGTGACTTTGAGGCACAATGTTAAAAAGGAGGAAAAGAAATTACACACATACACCAACATTGGCCAAGCCATGTGACCCGACAGAAGGCAGGCCAGCTGCCCTTCAGGGGTGACACATCACTGGAGCTGGCTGCTTTGTAGCCCTGGATCTCCTACCCGGCAGCCCAAGCTCCTAAGACACATTTAAGCTTCACTTACTGATATATTTCCAGTGATCCCAGCCAACAAAGAACAAAGGGCTGAAACACCAAGTTTCTCTATAGTTGTCTGGGAGGGCAGTATACCCCAGACCTCAACTTGAGCTACCCAGCAGGGGTGGCTGTCCCCCATCTTTAAAGGAGCCTAAAAGCTGCTATCCGGGGCCCTCTAGGACAGGAAACAGAAGGAAATGGCCCGCAGGGAAGAACTGGGGGCTGGGGAGAAGCAGATTACAGTATTTCTCACACCACACCCTGCCCTGCTCACTTCATCCCTATTTTGCCAATCGGGGCAATCATCGCCAACGCTGTCCAAACACACCCATAGCTCCAAGGAGCCAGCAACAAGCACACAAACAAAGATAAGCAAACAAACTTATCAGACAAAAAGCAGCTGGCTCCACACAGGCCATGCCAGCTCCTGTATCCACGGGTCTCCAGTAGGCTGCTCTGAGAAGGATCTAGAGGAGGCTGGGCACAGCACAGGTTGAACTTTACCTGCCTGCCGGCTCTCAGGGACCACACAAGGACAGGGCCAAGGACAAGCCAGAGCTGAGCTGATAAACGAGTTCTTTGCTTTTGTGAGGGCAGGCTTCCTTATGAACAAAGGCTTCTGCCAAGGTTTCTCATGGGGAAAAAAAAACATGGATTGCAAGACTAAAGGGGAACAGATGGGTGCAGCAGATAAGAGGCCAGCCTAAGAGAGCAGGGAGCAGGGAAATGGGCCCCCACAGGAGCTCCCAGCAAGAACACAGCAGGTGGCACCCAGCCTCCATACAGTCAGACCTGATCAATTTTCAATTTCCAAACATAACCAAAGTCCTCGTGCCTTCGATCAGCAGCCCCTCCACCAAGCCCTCCTGCCGAGGGTGCAGGTGGCAGGGCAGATGGATCCACAGAAGCCCACAAGCGAGCAAACTGACGGCAAGGCCGCCAGAGCCAGAGAGGAGTATCTCCAGCCCTTCTGACAAGGAGGACTTAGACTGTTTCCCAAAACGCTGAGTCAGCTCTTCCTTCCACATATCAAGTTATACCCCGGCTCTGCAACACAGGAACATGCATGCATGCGTTCCACCATCGCATGTGAGCTCTCGCCAGCTGGGAAGGCTCACACCTGGAATCACAACCTTCCACAAACTCTCGCTCTCCCTACCCCTGGCGCAACAGCCAAGGGACAGCAGTCACCGTCACTGCAATCATGGCCCCAGAGGTCTGACAGCCAGCAGCGCGTCCCAGGACGTGCAAGCTTGAACCTCAGTCCTGTGAGCACACTGCTGACCTTCCATTATGTCCCCCGCCCCACTGGAGCATTCAGAAACAGAGCCCACAGCGCCCGAACAAGGGCCAGCTTTCAGCTACGCACCTACTGGCCACCATTCCTCCACACGTACCTGACCAGTAAGGGTGGGACAGTAGGACAAGGTACCTAATGTGGCAATAGGAGTTGCTGCCTTTTATTAATGAGCCCTAGAAAGTTCTCAGGATAAAGGATCCTGTCAGGAAGGAGGAAGAGGCAGAGAGATATTCTCAGAGAAAGTAGCCAAATCTGGTGTATGACAACAGAGATGAATGGAACAGGGCCCAGAAACACCAGAGGGAGTTACAAAAAATACCATGGAAACATTCTCCATGATCAACAAGGAAGAATTATATAAATAATATTACAGCCACAAAATAAAATACTATCCACTAAAAGCACTGCATAAGCTGGGCATGGTGGTGCCCGACTATAGTCCCAGCTACTTGGGAGGCTGATGGGGGAGGATCACTTGAGTCCAGGAGTTCGAAGGTGCACTCCAGCCTGGGTGACACAGCAAGACCCTGTCTCTGGGAAAAAAAAATTGTAGATGAATATTTTAGGGCTTAGAAAGATATGTGCAACCTATTAAATGGAAATATATATATTTTTTCACTATGCAAAAAAATAAAAAACAAGGGCTAGGCGAGGTGGCTCACACCTATAATCCTAGCACTCTGGAAGGCTGAGGTGAGAGGATCATTTGAGCTCGGAGTTCAAGACCAGCCTGAGCAAGAGCAAGACTCCATCTCTACTGAAAAGTAGAAAAATTAGCCAGGTGTCCCGGTGCACACCTGTAGTCCCAGCTACTCCAGAGGCTGAGGCAGGAGGATCACTTGAGCCCATAAGTTTGAGGTTGCAGTGAGCTGTGATGACACCACTGCACTCTACCTGGGGTAACAATCAGACCCTGTCTCAAAAAAAATAAAAATAAAATAAATTAAAAAGAAAGGCCGGGCCGGGCGCGGTGGCTCACGCCTGTAATCCTAGCACTCTGGGAGGCCGAGGCGGGCGGATTGTTTGAGCTCAGGAGTTCGAGACCAGCCTGAGCAAGAGCGAGACCCCACCTCTACTAAAAAATAGAAAGAAATGATCTGACAGCTAAAAATATATATATAAAAATTAGCCGGGCATGGTGGCGCATGCTTGTAGTCCCAGCTACTCGGGAGGCTGAGGCAGTAGGATCGCTTAAGCCCAGGAGTTTGAGGTTGCTGTGAGCTAGGCTGACGCCACGGCACTGTAGCCTGGGCAGCAGAGTGACACTCTGTCTCAAAAAAAAAAAAAAAAAAAAAAGAAAGGCTGGGCGCGGTGGCTCACGCCTTATAATCCTAGCACTCTGAGGCGCCGAGGTGGGAGGATCGCTCAAGGTCAGGAGTTTGAGACCAGCCTGAGCAAGAGCGAGACCCCGTCTCTAGTAAAAATAGAAAGAAATTATCTGGACAGCTAAAAATATATACAAAAAATTAGCTGGGCATGGTGGCACATGCCTGTAGTCCCAACTACTTGGGAGGCTGAGACAGAAGGATTGCTTGAGCCCAGGAGTTAGAGGTTGCTGTGAGCTAGGCTGACGCCATGGCACTCTAGCCTGGGCAACAGAGTGAGACTCTGTCTCAAAAAAATAAATAAATAAAAATAAATAAAAAACAAGGTCTAGAAGGATAAACACTAGGGAACTGACAAGTTATCTCTGGTGTTGGAATTTTTTTTTTCTTTAGCTTTATCTATATTTTCTAATTTTTCTATGATATTAATACAAAATACAACTTAAAAGGAAAAGGTTAATTTTAATTTTAAAATGTAAAAACAAAAAACTACAAACATAGAGAAATAATGATAAGTGAAATCTGGAAGGAGGTCTGGAAAATACAGCCAAATTCCAAAAAGTAAGGTCCTAAGCTTAGAAAAGAATCCCCCAACTTTTCAGTGAACATGTCTCAGCAGAGGAAGCATTGCATCTCTGATAAACATAAATTCTATTTTAATCTTGCTTAGAAGCAGATGTTATAGTATTTAAGAACCATAAAGCTATTTGCCAACACTTTTATAAATCAGATCAAAAAGAAAGAAAGAGCTAGAAATCCTAAGGAACATGTGCAAGGTGCACAAGCAGTACTTCTGCATGCGAGAATGTGTATGGCAGAGAGACGGTTCTAACTCGCAAACTCACTGCTTCCTTAGCCACCCCAAACACACACACACACACACACACACACACACACACACACACACAATGGGAAAGCAAAGCCAGAGATATGTAACATAATGTAAAATGTGCAGGTTAGAAACTTTAAACAAGAGCCAAGACAGAGGCCTTTTCAGTCTAACCCAGAGTTATAATTTTGTTTCAACTATAACCAAATCAACTATCTGGAGTTAAGTCAAACTATCCTCCCTTTCTTCCATCCCAGAACCACCCTAAGAAAACAGCCCCACCCTAGTCAAGTATGGTGAAGATGAGGAGTAACAGGTTGAAATAAAATGTAAGGCTAAGATTAACATATCATATAATCCAAGAATTTCATAAAATGGAGACTAAACTATTTGCAGGACAAGATTTTTCAAAATCATTGCCCCAGCTCCTCATAACTCAGATTAACTGTCTCTAAGAACTGCAGTCCCCAACCCCCAGGCCACAGACCAGTACTGGTCCATGGTCTCTTAGGGACCGGGCCACAGAAGCCTGTCTCCCGCCCCCTCTCCCCGCCCCCACCCCCGCCACATTCCCACTGTCCGTGGAAAAATTGTCTTCCATGAAACCAGTCCTTGGTACCAAAAAGGTTGGGGACCACTGTCCTAGGAGCATGCATACCCTGGAGGTTACCAGGCAGACAGTCTTAGATTTGGTATTCAGAGTGTTATGGTCTGTGACTTTAAACAGAGCAGGGGCAAGAAGGCCAACATGGCAGTGAGAACACCTAAAAAAATTGTCCTTTTGCCAGAGCTGACCTGTGGCAAACAGCACACCACCTTCATCTCTTAAGCCAAGACTCACTTCTAAACAAGATTCAACCTAGATTAAATTCATTTCCTCAGAATACCTAATACCTGAACTCAGACTTTAAATTATAACCTAACTGAACCAAAATTTAAAAGTAGAGTTCACATAAAGATCCAGATTTCTTCCAATTTTCCAAATACACCAGATCTCACAACACTGGGCTCATATTCCCAAACGGCAAGCAAGAATCAGCCGGAGTTGAGTGATGGCTGCCTCTCGGGTAAACACTCTGCAGGTCACCACAGTCCCCACCACTCCCTATTGCCTTTCTGTCACTGAGGCCAAGTCGACCGCAGTTGATGCTCACACAGTCTTCATGATAAAGAAATATTTCTCTGTAACCATGATTTTATCAAAAGGAGGAAAATAAAAGATAGAAAAGGTCCTCTTGGCCTTACAGATGAACTATTTTATTTCCTGGCCCCTGTGAGCATTTAAGTTTGTCACCCCTGACCCAGATAAACAATGTTAAGAGAAAAAAAGGTTTTACTAACTTTACAGAGGGTAATTTGGCAAGTTCTGACGCAAGATGGAGAAACCAATTCCCAGGTCGTTTCTGACCTAGGGGAAATGCTCAGGGAAGGTCACTTTCCCAAACACTCCTCCACTCACTGGACACAGTGGACATACAGAATCATAGGATTTCCAGGCACTGACACATTTAGGATCTTTAAGACCATCTGGTACTGCACTTCCCAAGTCAGATTTCTTGAAGATAATGTTGAAAATCTGAACTGTTTTCAATATTAAAAAAACAACAGATTATTGGCATACCATAAAATTCTCCCTTTGTGTTCAGTGCTTTTTAGTGTATTCACAGAGTTGTGTAACCATCACCATTCTCTAATTTTAGAACATTTTCATCACCCCCTCAAAAAAACCATACCTATTAGCAGTGACTATCCATTCTCCCCTCTCCCAGCCCCGGGCAACCACTACTCTATACTCTACTTTCTGTTTCTATGAGTGTGCGGACATTTCATACAAATGGATCACAACATGTGTCTTTGTGTCTGGCTTCTTTCACCTGGAATGATGTTTTCAAGGTTCATCCATGTTGTAGCATGTAACAGTACTTCATTCCAAAGTTGTTTTCAATATTTTTAAAAGTATTTGCTCACCCACGACAAAGCCAGTATTGTCATTCTTTCAATAAATGCGATTTTTCTCATTTTTTCTAACATCTTATTACAAGAATTTTGAAACATACAGGAAAGGTGAAAGAATTACACAGTGAACACTCATGTACCCACCACCTGGATTCTACAATTAACATTTTGATATCTTTACTTGATCACTAATCCATCTCTCCCTCCATTAATCCATCTTATTTTTTTTTTAAAGCGGTGGTTCTCAAAGGGCCCCTGAGACCTTTTTGGGTGTCCACAATATCAAAACTATTTTGAAAATAATACTGAGAGGTTACCTGCCTTTTTCACTTTTATTCTCTCCATAGTGTATGGTAAAGCTTTCCAAATATGTGCTATCACAAAGGATGAATGCAAAAGCAGATCTGAACATCCAGCTACCTTCTCAGCAAACATCAGCCAAACATTAAAGAGATTTGCAAATGTATAAAACAATGGCATTCTTCTCAATTCTCTTTGGAAAATATCCATTTTCCATAAAAATGGGCTATTTATGTTAACCTGTGATGGGTTATTTTTATAATGCTTCAAAAATATTTTTAATTTTTCTCAGTTTTGATTTCTAGTATGGTAAACATCAATAGACATAATCAATATAAACAAGCTCTTTGGGAATCTTGATATTTAAGAGAGTAAAGAGGTTCTAAGAGCAAAAAGTTTGAGAGCTATTCTAAAGCATTTCAAAGATGCAGAAACCAGAACACTTCACCCCAAACACCTCAACATGCTTATCATTGACCAGAGTTTAATATTTATCAATGGTTCTTTTTGTTTTGGGTAAGAATTACATACAATGAAATGGACAAAATCTGAAGTCTGCCATCCAATGAGTCCTGACAAATTCTTGACAAATGTATACTCATCCCCTACCAAGATGTAAAACATCAGCATCACCCAGAAAGTTCTCTCATGCCTCCTCCCCATGAATCCTCTCTCTAATCCCCCTCAGAGGCAAGTATTGATCTTGCTTTGTTTTTCCTGTAGGTTACCTTAGGCTTTTTTTTTAAACCATAGATTAGTTTAGTCTATTCTAGAACTTCATACAAATGTAATCTTTTGGGTAAGCTTTTTTTCCTTCAACATAATGTTTCTGAGATTCATCCATGTTGTTGCATATACCAGCCATTTGTTTATTACTAAATGTCCTTTGTTTCTATGGTAGTATCTCTCAATAAATAAAGTTCATGAAAGAAAAATAAGGTTGGTAACCATGATTCCAGTCTAACCCTCTCACTCTTGCTTTGTTTTTTTATTTCCTCATGGACACCATGACTTAGAAGAGCTAAGTGGTATGCTACCAACCAGTCACACCACTGTCCTGTGGCTTCCAATCCAATCATCTGTCCATACACCTCACAGCTATTTCCTTATGCTCACCCCATGAGGAAGTTCCTGATGCTACAAGAGAAATTTGTTACAGGAAATCAATACCCAAATAACAAAGGTACTAAGAGTCCCCTCAAAAACATGTCTGTCAATGGATATGGAATGGAAAAACAAAATGTGGTACATCCAAAAAATGGAATACCATTCAGCAATAAATAGGAACAAAATACCTGACATGTACTACAACAGGGATGACCTTTGAAAACATGATGCCAAATCAAAGAAGCCAGACACAAAAGGCCAAATATTGTATGATCCCGTGTATAGGAAATGTCCAGAGAAGGCAAAGCTATAGAGACAGAAAGCAGATTAGTGGTCATCTGGGGCCGAGGTGGGAACTGTGATTAAATGCGAAAGGACAGAAAGGATCTTACTGAGGGACATAATGTCCCAACACTGGGTTGGGATGATGACTGTACAACTAAAAAAATCACTGAGCCGTACACTTACAATGGGTGTATTGTATGGTATGTGAATTACAACTCAATAAAGTTCAAAAAAAATTTAAAAAAAAAAACTTGTCTGACTACAAATGGATAAAAGAGTTCTACTCCAAGGCAGAGAAAGATCTGCTTGATAATTTAAACACAGGAAGCAATTTAAAAGATGCTGCTACTCAACTAGACAATAGATGTTTCAAACAGCAAGTTGATATAACTATATACTATTTTAAGAATTCACTGCAAGTGTTTTATTTTAATAAATAAAAGGGGCCGAGTGAGCACAATGGCTCATACCTATAATCTCAGCACTTTGGGAGGCCAAGACAAGAGGATGGCTTGAGGCCTGGCATTTGAGGCCAGCCTGGGCAACATAGTGAGATCCCATCTCTACAAAAAATTTTTAAAATTAGCCAGTCATGGTGGTGCACACCTGTAGTCCCAGCTATTCTGGAGGCTGAGGCAGGAGGATCACCAGAGCCTAGGAGTTGGAGGTTGCAGTGAGCTATGACTACGCACTCTAGCTGGGGCAACACAGCGAGACTTTCCCTTAAATAAACAAACAAATAAAGATTTATAAATTAACTTTCTCTAAAAAGCTTAGTTTCAAGCTATCTAGGCAGGATCCAACTGCCAATCTTAAGATAAGGCAACCCATTTCCAAGACGGCCAATTACTACATGAGTATATGAAGAGGTTCCTTAAAAAGCTAGAATGCTGGGTGAATATCCAAAAATCAAGTTAATTTTCCTACTTCCTACATAAGAAGCTGTTTTTTGTCTTGGTGCCTGAGTTGGTCTCATAGTGGCAGAACAAAAGCAGCCACCCTCTGTCCCCATGTCCACAAGCCTGGGACGAAGGAAGAGTGAGAAGCTTTCAAAGCTGCTTCTCCTACTCAGAATATTCCTCACCAGTGAAGCTGTACAACCAAAATCTCCATGGTTTCTCCTCTGCAATGCAACAAAATTCCCCAAAACCTTTGCTTCTGCCAACAGCCTAATTCTCTGCTCCATCTTCTTTCGGGAGCCTTAGCTCTTCCTCCTCACTGCTTCCCAGTTGAGATCCTTCACGCTCATGTCTCAGACTCAAAGGCTAAAGACATGAAATGCTATTTCTGGAATTATTTCTCTAGATTTTGGACCCCCCTTCTGCAGCTACCAAAATCACCCCTTCTCCACTGCCTGCTTCTAGAAGATTTTTTGCAGTCAAACCCTAAATACATCAAGAATGGAGGCTTCAGGGAACACAAGCCCAGACAGTATTCCTCTACCACCCACCAGACCCATCTGAGGAAACACACCACACAGGACACATGGTAGTGCATGTCTCACACCACTCAGAATGCAAGCTCCAAACTCCAAAGCCTTCCTCCCCAACAGCCCCCTCGAGAGGCCCAGCGGAGCTCAGGGGACAAGACAGAGCAGCCAGACAGAAGGGGGAACCCAGGGCACCTCACGGGGCAGGGCGACGTGGATGGCTGTGATGCCCACCACGAGGACAGCCCCTCTGAGGGAAGCTGCCTGCTCGCAGCTCGGGCTGTCCGGGCGGCGCTGGGCAGCTGAGCTTTGTGCACTGCGGTGCTCCCATCACACACCAGCCCCACAGCTGACTGGCCCTTCCCCAGGGCTCCTCATGTCAGGAGTGGCCCCCAGCTGCTCAGGCCTAAAACCTCAGATTCATCGTTGATTCCTTTTTCTTTCATCTCCCATGTCTAACTCATCAGCAAGTCCAAAGACTACCCTGAGCGATCCATCCACTCCTCACCACCTCCACTGCCACCACCCCAGTCTGAGAATGGAGCTGGACAGCTGCCCAGTGGCCATCCTCCTGCCACCGGCCTCTGGCCTCCCGCAGACAAGCCACGAGCCGCCCGTGGAGAGGTATCAGTACCTCCTCACTTCCTGCCCCAGCCAACAAGGCCCCTCACCTCTTCCACCTTCTCTCCCGCCACTCAGCCTGCTCTTGACACCCCTGCCACGCTGGCCTGCTTCTCGGCCCTGCACTGTGCCAAGCTCACTCCACCTGGGCCTCTTCCCCCGCCTGGAATGCCTGCCATGTCTGGCTCCTACTCGCCACTCGGGTTTCAGCTCAACCTTAAATGTCACCTCCTCAGAAGACTACTCTGAGGTTCTTCACTGCACTCAAAATATATATTCTGACTTGCCTACAGACTCCCCCACTAGAATGTAAGATCCATGAGAGGAGATGACATATCTGTCTTGTTTACTACTGTGTCCCCAAAGGCTAGAACCATGCTGGCACACGAGAGAGGCCTGGTTCATACTTCTGCAGGGAATGAGCACTTGAGCTAGGGGCAGCTAGACCCAGAACAGAGCCAGCCCATGCTCTGAGGCCCATGAGGTTCCACTCAGAGTGGGCCAGCCAGGCGCCCTCTCAAACATTTGCCTTGGACACCAATAATTAAATTGCCTTGGCTAATTTAATTAGAAACTGGCAAAGAGCACTGATGGCCCAGGATGCTCTAAGTGAGGTCTGTATGGGAAACACAGGCCACAGGCAAGCTCGAGCTGGCGCACGCAGAAGCTCCCATGCCCAGAAGCTTGCAGCAGACGGACGCAGCAGGGCAGTGGTGAGAGGGCAGGCAGAGAGAAGCAAAGCCTGCCGGGGGCAGAGGCTTTTAATGGTGGCCCGACAATAAAGAGTGTCCCCCCCCTGCTGCAGACAGAGCCACCTGGAACCCAGATCCAGTCCCCACTGAAGTCTAGTAGCCTTGGACTCCTGTAATTAGAATGGGTGACCAGCACCCTCCCTGACCCATTCCACAGGCTAGCACAGGAGGGTCCCTGACGTGTGTAGCTAAAGAGCTCTGCCTACAACACAAGCCCTGCAGCCTGGAATTCTAAACATGGACAAGAGAATTCCAACAAAACACAGAAAATAATCACCTATGACCTGGCTGTCTGGACTGCACATTTTACACCCAAGAAGTAATTCAGTTCTGGAGAATGGGAGCTCATGCTCTGATTTTTTCATCAGCCATTATACGAACCCTTAAAAATAAACAAAATTAACTTTCTATAATACCTTATTATAGAAATTATATTGGCAAACAAGGACAAGATCCACTTCACAGACTTTTGTAACAAGGGCCCTCCTGTCACTAGATCCCCCTGCAAGGCGCCCAAGATGCCCAGCATGACACGATGGAAGTCGGGCTGGGCTGCTGTGCTCTCCCGCGGTGGAAGAAGAGTTAAGCCAGACTTTCACACCAGGCTTATGTGCTTAAAACATTTCCTCGAGAAACTTTGGAAACCAGTTGGTTTCCTATCATTGCTATAACAAATCACCACAAACTTGCTGGCTTAGAACCACACAAATCTATTATCTTGCCGTTCTGGAGGTCAGAAGTCTGACCTGGGTCTCAGAGGGCTGAAAGCGAGACTGAGCAGGGCTGCTTTCCTTCTGGAAGCTCTGGGCGAGAATCCGCCCCCTTGCCTTCTCCAGCCTCTCGAGGTGCCCGTACTCCTCAGCTGTCGGCCCTTCCTCCAGCTCCAAAGCCAGCAGCATAGGGGCACGTCCTCCTGCTGCTCTCTCTCTGGTTCTCTCTTCTGATTCTCTCTTAATTTTGAGAATGCTTGTGAGCACACTGGTCCACCCAGATAATTCAGATGTTAAGGCCAATAGATCAGCAACCTAATTCCACCTGCAATCTTAACTCCCCCATGCCACGTACCTGATGTGTTCACAGGTTCAGTGGATTAGGACATGGACATCTTTGCAGGGGGACTAATCTGTCCAACACACCAGTCCACGTGGGCCCTGCTACAAACACCACCCAACAAAAGCACTTCTCCTGGGGTCGCCTCCACACAACACGCCCTAAAGCACAGTTCCACAGAGGCCGTGTCTTGTCTGCAGAGCTGAAGATAAACGAGACTTGCCACGAGTGAGTTTATAAAGTTGGCATCCAGGTCTCTGAGCGTCCCTGTTCAATTCCGCAGATATTTCTTAATCACCTACTACGTGCCAGACACTGTGAGGCTCTGTGGGGAAGTCAAAGGTGAAGACAGAAGGTAAGTCAGGTCCCCAGAGCAACGACACAGGCCGAACCAAACAAGGGCCAGCGTTGCAGAGGGACTCCATGTTCATTCACTTTGGGAAGGTGTGCCAGGGCGTCAGGTGCATGAGCTGAGTCTTTAAGGAAGCACAGGAAGGACATGGAGTGGCCCAGGGCACCCATTTTCCCTGCCTGGTCTCCCCGCCTAAGCTCAGGAGAGGAACTGGTACTTTCACCTCCTCCCTAACAGACCTCAGGCTTTCGTGAGCAGGTGAGGGAGGTAACTTTTCTGCTCAACTGACTTTTCCTTGGCTAGGCACAGTGGCTCATGCCTGTAATCCTAGTACACTGAGAGGCCAAGGCAGGAGGATCACTTGAGCTCAGGAATTCGAGACCAGCCTGAGCAAGAGTGAGAACCTATCTGTACCAAAAATAGAAAAAACTAGCTTGGCGTGGCACATCCCTGTAGTCCCAGCTACTAGGGAGGCTGAGGCAGGAGGATCGCTTGAGCCCAGGAGTTTGAGGTTGCTGTGAACTATCATGACCCCACTGCACTCTATGCAGGGTGACAGAGCAAGACCTTGTCTCAAAAAAAAAAAAAAAAAAAAAAAGAGACTTTTCCTTGAACAAGTTGCCCAACTTCTCAGCAACAAAGCAAATTATCTTCTGAGCTTGGGTTTTTCCTCTTTTTTTAATTTGAAAAATGAGGATTCCCTTACCACCTACCTAGAGGGGTATTATGTGAGTTGCTTAAGATTATGGAAAGAGAATCTAGAACATAGTGGCTGCTCAGTTACTGTGCATCCTCTTCCCTCCTTCCACCCTAGCAAATAACCTCCCTCCAACTTCTCTAACCTCTGCCCAGACTCTTTGTTCCCAATTCTCTCAGCCCTTCCTTGCCCCTCCACCATACTGGCAAGTAACCTAGCAGCCTCTACACAAAATGGAAATCTGGTCCTGTACTACTAAAGGGGAGAAGATAGGTAAAAGGAACGTGACTTTCTGATGGAGAATGTGGGTTTTTGTTTTTGTTGTTTGCGTTTTTTTTTTTTTTGAGATAGGGTCTTGCTCTGTTGCAGGGCTGGAGTGCAATGACGCAATCATAGCTCACTGCAGCCTCCAACTCCTGCCCTCAAGCGCTCCTCCTCAGCCTCCCAAAGCACCAAGATTACAGGTGTGAGCCACTGCACCCGGCCTGATCCGTACATAATTTTGACAGTAAACACGGGGAAGGGGGGATAAGTACTAAACCCTCATGTCAGGGGAACCGTCCACACTGATTCTGGTTTTTGTCTATACACACACATACTCTCTTTCACTCACTCAGCCTGGCTTAGACACTGTCCCTGAGCACTGCCATGACACCTGCTTCACCCTGTTATCACAGCCCTTACTAACTGCTCTGAAACTGTCTGTGTATTTGTCCTCCACCCCTCGTCTGTGAGCTCCCTGAGGACAGAGACTGTCTTTTCCATCTCTGCAGCCCAGCTCCCACCTCAGAGCACACCTGCAATGACACACTCTCTAGTGATTAGAGACTAAAGAGCGCAAGAGAAGAAAAACTGCTTATCTCTGGTACAGTTGCAGAAGAGTAAAATTAATTTAGTCATTTGTGTGAATGGTTTCCCTTCCAACTAGTTACCATGCCTAGCACTGGAAGGTTCCTCTACTGAAAACTCCACATTTGGAGGCTACTATAGCACTCTAAACCTTTAGTCCTCCCTACTCCTCCAGTCTGGCACAGACTCCCACCTTGGTCAGGAACACAGGATTACTCTACAGGGCATAAAAATAGAGGGGTTACATCCTAGAAACTAATAGCCCAAGGCTATCTTGCAGGCCCCGATTTAAGTCTTCTAAATATACACTTAAGCAGAAGAAACCCATTTTCCAGAAAGCTACTGCTTATACATTTAAAAAAAAAAAAAATCTCTTACCCCTGGAGACATTCACACCCAGCCTCCCTGATAAGGAGTTACTTAAAAAGGTAGAGAAGAGGAACCAAAACCAACCACAACAAGCAACACACTAGATGTGTTCAGAATCTGCGTGGGGGACGTACATGTGTGACATTCCTTAGAATGTTAAGAGGGCAAGAACCATGAACTATGTTCTAGAGTACATAGCTCCATTGTGGAGCCTTAGAAAGTGTCTGGCCCAATCAAGAATGCTTCTATTTAGTACTTGTCAAGCAGGCATCTGAAAGCGGTGCTAAATGACCCCAGTTAAAGACATTACTTTCTGCAGCTCATACATGACAAATTTGGGCTCCTAATAAATGTCAGATGGATGAGGACGCTGAACTGCAACTCCGCCTGACCCACCTGCGACATTAACCTCATTCCCAGAGGTTATCTCGGTAGATTCTCACTTCCACCCTGCAGGCAAAGTTCTATCCTCCCCATCGCAGGGCAGGAGAGGAAGACATAGACAAGGAAAGCTACAGGCTTCTTTCCCCTTGGGGAAAGGCAACTTCTCCCCTCCAAAATGTCCCAGTAATTGAGTCCATGTTTTAGGACCAAACCAAGACATATTGCCACAGGGCTACTTAGCATCACAGAGAGGGAAGGACATGGACTTTAAAGGCAGCGCCATGAAATAGGAATCCCATCTGTGCTGTTCTGTACCCGGCAGGCTACTGGGCATGCTCACACAGCCCTCAAACACCATGTCCTACCTACTACAGTCAGTCCTGGCCAAAGATCCTTCTGGAGGTAAAGCATTTGCACATTCAGGAGCAGAGCATAGTCAGAATCCCTAGACCACTTCTCAGAACTGGGTGAAAAATAACCACAATTTCCTTGCACTTAGTTCCTCCCCAAAGAGCTGCTGAACCTCATCTGGCAACAGCTGGGAGGCAGCAGTTAACAGGAAACCAAACCAAAAAAATGAGCACAGAATGTACCAGGAGAGTTAGGCAGCTAGAACGAAGAGGCCAGGGGACAGACAGGAAGTTGAAGTTAGAGAGAACCTGGGCCAGAAACAGTCACACAGAAGAGGAGACCCAGCTGGCCTACCTCTCAGCCCAAGCTGGAGAAAACCCAGACAACCGGTGGGGAGGGCTCAAACCCCACAGAATGCAGGTCAGACCATCCCTGAAGTTGTCTTCTTTCCTTCCTGCCCCCATCTCGATCTTACTCCTCTGAAAGCCAGGCAGTGGTCCTAAGCGGGAGAGCTGGGGTCAGAAACTCGCTTCTTTTCAGCTTCCTTCTGTGCCAGAGGCCGCAGCCCAGGCGACTGGGTTTGACTACTCCTGTGTGGATCTGCACTAAGTTCCATACTGCCAGCTAAACTAAGCGCCTGGTCAAACCAGCCTCACACAGACAAAGGGTATCTTCATGAGAAATTACAAGGCAGATTCCATCCCGGGACCTGCAGCAGTAGACCTTAGGTGGCAGCAGACCTCAGGCACAGGGAACAGCAGCGAAAGCAAGAGAGCCAGAGCTGGCGCAGTGGCACGTGCCTGCAGTCCCAGTTACTCAAGAGGCCCAAGGAGTTTGAAGCCAGCCTGAGCAACATAGCAAGACCCTGGCTACAAAAAAATAATTAAAAACATAAAAAATTTATATTTAAAAAGAAAAAAAAAGGACCAGCGAGAGAGCCAGCAGGGTGAGAAGCCCTGAAGAGCTAGGTGAGCTTCTTGCACCAAACTAATGGTGCATTTTGCAATCAAGAAAGTTAACTGAGCAGTGAGTGGCCAGTTGCCAAAATATTTTTGAAAGAAATGAAAAAAAAAATCATTACTAAAATTCTTTGGTATTATTTTAAAAGCCTTTAGGTTATATAAACAGAGTGCAAAAGGGAGACTGGTTTATTTTTCCTTTAATAGAGCTTACTTAGGTGAGACCTTTCTGGCCCATGCCTCCTGTGACTCAATCATGCATTCTCTCCCAGTATATGTAGAAGTTTATATTAAAATAAAGAAGAGGATTAAGTTCTCTTAATAAACCGCATTCCTGTCTTTCACCTCTAGCTTTGTTTGAAAAGGTTCTCAAAGTATAGCATATGCTGCAATCTACTTGGGTTTGTTTCCAATGGACGTGCTCAAAATTTGAGACTGGAAGGCGCACAGGGCTGCAACCTCAATCCCATTTGTTTTTTTAAAAAACAGAACATCTTTATGGGCTCAGTGCCAGCTCAAACTGGCAAGACCAGAGAATCAGAGCAGACTGACCAATGCGTGAGTAAGGGGGATGGGAGGAAGAGCTGTGGGAACAAATCATCAGGGAAACCTACAAGAGAGGAAATGGGGTGGGGGGTGTGTTTCGGGAACATAACAAAGGAACAAGTTGACTAATCATTTATTCCAGAGGGAGAAAAGGCCACCCAGAGCCAAGTATCTGGTATTTTAACTGCAGGTAAATGCATTCAGGGCTCACAGCTCTCCAAAAGAGGGAGGAATATTCCTACTCTTCTTAACAGTGTTGCTGGAGTCTCTTAGGAAACCTTCCCAGCGCTGCCTGCAGAGCAGACCCAAGACAGCCTGGGCCAGTCCAGTTACTAATGCAATAAGCCCAACTCAGCAGAGATCCTATCACGAGCTCTGTGCGGGGTGAGCTGCTCAAGCCACCGTAGCTAGTCCAAAGAAGTTCTGCTGCTGAGGTAGAAAAGTTACCTGAAACAAATACCTAGCATACACACTGGGGAAGAGACAGAGTGGAAAGATGTTTTAACCCCTCAACGGCCAATAACTTCTGTGACTAGCAAAAAAGGGATCTCCACCCAGGATCAATCCACAGGTCAGGATGGTATCTGGGATGCCTGCCCCAAACACTGACATCTCCCTCATATAATGTTTCAGAGCAGGCCAGAAAACCCTCCAACTTGCCAGGAGGACAGACTGCACCTCCAACAGCTGTGGTTTCTAGGAGGCACCCAGGGCCCTCCCAAGAAGGGAGGTGGTATTGGGTTGTGACCCCCTCACAACCCAATAAACGGGTTGTGAGGGGGTCTTCAGGTGCAGACACAGTAAGAAAAGGAGCTAACATTTATGGAGCACCTAACTCTTGCCAGGTGCTGGCATAAGCAATTTACTCATCTCATCACCACGGCCCCACGGCCCCACGAAGGCAGACGCTACTGTCATTCCCTTTTTATAAAAGGGGAAACAAGCTCGGAGGTGTTACACAACCATTAAACAGTGGAGCCAGCGCTCCAGCCACCCTGAACAGGTGGTCTTAACCGCTGCTGGATATTGCTGGAAACACACAAAGCGTTTGGGGGAAGGGGTCGATAGAGTCGGTAACACAAGATGCAGGCAGTTTATTATACCTCTTTCTTGTCCAAAATCGGTGGCCCCAGGACATTGGAGGGGAGGGCCTGGATGGAGAACGTGAAGCCGAAAGAACCCAAGCACTACTGGCAGGGGAGGAGGCCAGGACCCCGGCCCCTCTCACAACGTTGAGGACCCCAGATCCATAAACCATCCCGAACCCAAAGGGAATGCGTAAAGCCAGGGCTCAGGCGGTCCTGGCCTCCACGCTTGTTTTGTCGAAGGGGGGGGGGCCGCTGGAGGCGTGGGGCCCGGCCGGGGCCCCCGGAGGTCGCCAGGTCCCTACCTGTAGGCCAAAGTCATGCACTCGAAGAGCTTGGTGAGTGAAGCGTCGATGGACAGGTGGCAGGAGCTGGTCTTGCCGAAGCTGTATGTCTGGCACGTCTGCTTGTTGACCGTGTCGAAATCGTAGCCCTTCTTGGGCGGGTGCTCGCGGTGCGGCGACGACACCATGAAGTGGCCGCTGTGGATGATCTGCTGGCGGCGCGGAGGCTCCTCGCGGCCCGACCCGGCCCGGGGCGGCGGCGGCGCGGCGCTCGCGTGGGCCCGGGCCGCGGCGGTCGCGCCGGAGGCGGGCGGCGGGGACGGCTCATCCGTGTCCGAGTCGTCGTCGTCCTCGGGCACCTGGGGCTTGAGCAACACCGGGCGGCCCCCGCTGCGGGGCCGGCGCGGGGAGCACATGAAGACGTCGGCGGCCATGAGGGGGACCCGGCCGGGGGCATCCCCCGGGGCTCGGGGCGACGCGTGAGCTAAACTGAAGGCGCCGGCCCGGCCCGCGCGCGGACTGTCCGCGAGCGCGCGGCGGGGCGGGCGGTGGAGGGCGCGGGCTGACGGGGCCGCCTCGGCGCCGGCCCCGACGTGACGTCACTGCTGCGTCTCGGCCAATCGGCTGCCCGTGTCGGCCTCTTAAAGGCGCAGGGGAGCCCTTCCCTATCAAGGAGGACAAAAAAAAAAAAAAAAAAAAAAAAAAGGACCCGGAGGCCGCGCCTCCCTGCCCTCCCCTCACCGCCTCCTCCCCTCCGGGCGGCTGAGGGTGCTGCGGAACACCGTGGCCTGGCCGCGCCGCCGCTGGTGGCGGGTTTTGGGAGAGACGTCCCGCCCCGCCCCGCGCTCCGGAGTTGCCTGCGGCCTCGCCGCGGCCGGGCGGCGCTCCACGTGGTGGGCGGGTGGGGGTGGGGCGCCCTCCCCGCCCAGGCCCTGCAGCGCCCGGAACTGGGTCTTAATGGCTCAGTCCTGATTTCGCTGGGCCTGTGGCAGTTGTCCCCATTTGGTTGAGGCGAAGACCGGGTCGCTGAATGCCAAAAGGATTTCGCTAACCCGAAAACAAGATCAAGAACACGTCTCACTGAGAGCTCGCGTCCACCGCGGTGGAAACTGGCTCTGCCAAGTTGAGGCGCTTTCCCGGCGCATCACAGCTGTTAGTGGCAGAGCCCACGCGAGCCCAGCTGTCTGCCGCCAGGTCCCAGCTCTTTTAACTGCAATTCGGAATGCCGGGGCTTTTGTGGTGTTTTTTTTAAGTCTGGCGGGCTAACTAGCCCCAAAACGACTCCAAAAGGGGAAATTCTGAGCCATAGTTTTCTTCTCCGTCAAGTGGGGAACAATTCCTGTGCTTCAGAAAGTTGTGACGGTTTCAAAATGGCTTTAACGTCCTCCAGTCCTGATTTTGTGGGGGAAAAAAATGGCTATAACGTGTTTAGCAGCGTGGCTGGCAACAGACTGAGCGCTAAATAAATGTACTATGTAGCTATTTAGATTGAAGGAATTGAGTCTGCCAGTCCTGAGGTGCCTAGAAATTACCAATAGTCGACCACTTTTTTTTTTTTTTTTGAGACAAAGTCTCGCTCTGTTGCCCGGGCTAGAGTGTCATGGCGTCAGCCTAGCTCACAGCAACCTCAAACTCCTGGGCTCAAGCGATCCTTCTGCCTCAGCCTCCAGAGTAGCTGGGACTACAGGCATGCGCCACCATGCCCAGCTAACTTTTTCTATATGTTTTTAGTTGTGCGGTTAATTTCTATTTTTTAATAGAGACGTGGTCTCGCTCTTGCTCAGACTGATCTTGAACTCCTGACCTTGAGCAATCCTCCCACCTTGGCCTCCCAGAGTACAGGCGTGAGCCACCGCACCCGACCACTTTTTGACCTACAGAAACAGCAACTCCACATGACTCAATCGAACTTCTAGACACTTCCAAGAAATTGTCAACGTTTTCAGCTGCTCAAAGCCAGCGTGAAGTGGGGATGGCAGGGCACTAGGAGGGCGGTGAGGCTCCGGAGCCAGGAGCACCCACCCTAATACCTCCACAGCCACTCCTGCTCTCTGCTTTGAAGCTACGTTCACTTCCAGATTTGGGCAGGGGCTGGGTGTCCTGCCCCACCCTTCTCCTGAAGGGACCAAGGGCTCTTACCAAAATGACTGCACCAGCTCCTTTACAAAGGTCTGCAAGGAGGGTGGGCTAGATGGACTGGCAGCTTCCAGGTGTGAGTTTGAGATGTTCCTTCTTGCCCAAACCACTGTTCCCAATGCTGGTTGCAAATGTTTGAAAGTCCAGCCTTTGAGCTGCCTACCTTTATCTGAAGACCAGTCTCCATTGTAAACTTAAATGCCCAGCCACGTTTAACACACAGCTATCCCACTTTTAGAATGTTATCCCAAGTATATGTGCACAAATTATTGTAGCATCATTTATACTAGTGAACACTAGAAACAATGTCCAACAAGAGAGAATTCCGTTACTATATTATAGCCTCCAATATAATGTAACACTATATATTAAATGATGTATATTTATTGTCATGGAAAGATGTCCTTGATATAGTATTGTGTGGAAAAACAACTTTTAAAAAGTCATCAGGGGCTAGGCACAGTGGCACATGCCTGTAATCCCACCAATTTGGGAGGCCAAGGCGAGAGAATCACTTTAGCCCAAGATTTAGAGAACAGACTGGGCAATATAGCGAGACCCCATTTCTACAAAAAATTTTTTAAAATTAGCCAGC
The DNA here is from genome assembly GCA_028533085.1 of Varecia variegata. NCBI lineage: Eukaryota > Metazoa > Chordata > Mammalia > Primates > Lemuridae > Varecia > Varecia variegata. Next base: position 4,519,241 of record CM052452.1, read on the forward strand.
CATGGTGGCACAGACCTATAGTCCCAGCAACTCAGGAGGCTGAGGCAGGATCACTTGAGCCCAGGAGTTTGAGGTTACGGTGAGCTATGAACATGCCACTGCACTCCAGCCTGGGTGACAGAGCAAGACCCCCTTCTCTAAAATAAATAAATGAATAAAAATATCAGTAGTTTGCTATCAATTAAATAAAATTCATATATTTATGTGTATATGTCAGAGTGTTACACAATGTTAACACCAGTTATCTCTGTGTGGGGTGATTTTTATTTTCCTCTTTATGTTTATCTATATTTTCTAATTTCCAAAATAAACATGTATTCCTTATGTACATTTTTTAATTAAAAAAATTAAACATCAGTTCCTTGGGAGGACATAATAACCTCATAAGCCTGAGGTTGCCAAGTGGCAACCGGAGGACCATATTCAGTGCAGAAACATGCTTTGTTTAATCCTCACTATAAATTCCCAAGACCCTGTATTAGGGAAGAAACAAGATTTGAGAAAAAGCTCAGTTAAAACTGGGGAAAGCAAAGACCACAGAGTACGTGGTCCTGTCGTGGAGGGTGCTCCAAGCTCACCATCCATGGCGGGAAGGACAAGAAGGTCTCAGGAGGAGTTTTCAGGGAAATGTGAAATTGCTTGCAGAGAATCTAGGCTGGTGGTCCCCCACCTCCCTTCCTGCTGAGTAAAAGGCAGTGTCAGCAAGTGTGCAGAGGCTGGACACATATGGAGTGACCCAGGGAGCTAATGAGCCCCGTGGAGAACAACGAGGAGTTCTCATGCCCAGACAAACCGCAAGAAAACAGAAGCTCACAGGGTCGCCATCTCTTCTCCAAAAATCAGAAGAAACAATTGTGAGCAAATTAGTAATCAGGCAAATAGGGATTCCCGAACACAAAGGATTACAGACTAGCAAGTCAGCAGGCAATTAAAGAAAGCCTGCAGTCTGGAAGAAAGCTAAAAGCTAACAAGTAAGGGGGGAAAATGAACAGAACAAAGACTTTAAAAATAATTAACAGTCCTAGAAAGAACACAGAAGTTTCAGGCAGATGCCAGTAACGAAGTAAAAGTAAAAAAAAAAAAAGAAAGAACACAGAAGACTCTGCACCCACTAAGCAATAACTCATTATGAGAAAGAAGCAAATAGGGGTCTTGGTAAATAAACACAAGTATATAAGTAGAAAAATATGATTTTTTAAAAAAATCTGAGTTAAATAGCAAAATGGAGAAGGCTGAAAAATACAGCAGTAAACTAAAAGATGGAACTGAGAGTTTGTCTCAGAAAGCTGCCAGAAGGACAAAGGGAAGTTGTGACATGGAGGACACATCCAAAAAGTTATCGTTCCAGAAAGAAAAAAGAAAATGGGGGGCGGGGGGATAATCAAAGTAGTAAGAAAAGAATATTTCCCAGTGCTAAAAACACAAGCCTTTTTTATCTGTAAATATAGCTGATTGTGTTGTGATAACAAACCACTCCCAAATTTCAATGGCTCAAAAACACATAAAGGTGTATTTATTGCTCATGCGACCTATCTATTGCCTGCGTGTCTACAACAGGTTGCAGTGGGCTCTGCTGGTTGAAGTCACTCCAAGACTCAGCCTGGTGACAGAGCAGCCACCACCTTGCATGTTGCCCATCCCCCTGGTGGAGGGGAAGACAGAGCTCAGGAGAGTCTCACGTTGTCAATTAAATAGCCTGACCCAGAAGTGACATGTACTTGCAACTCCTTGGCCAGAACTAATTACATGGCCTCACCCAATCACAAGGAAGCCAGGAAGTCCAATCTGATCATATGACCAGAAAACGGCCAGCCAGAAATACTTGGGGAATGGTGCCTGAAGACTATAACTTTGGATTTTAAAGGTCCCCTGTAAGAGCAACCCCAGGAATGACTCTCAAAAGCACTGTGCTAAGTCAAAGAGGTCAGACTGTTTGATTGCATTAATGTGACCTTCTGGAAAAGGCAAAACAATCAGGAAAGAAACCAGATCACTGGTTGCCAGGAACTGGGGACAGAGGATGAGGGACAATGGAACTGACCACAGAAAGGCATAAGGGATCTATTTAGGGTGATAAAAACATTCTGTCTCTTGTCTGTGGTGTGGGTTACGTGACTGTGCAAGTTTGTCGAAATTCACAGACAGTACACCTCAAAAGAGTGAATTTTACTATATGTAAATTATACCTCAATACATTTTGGAGGATAAAAGGTTAAATGGTCTTTTCATCCATAGTCCATATTTGAAAGAATTACTAGAGGCTGTTCTCTCCAACAAAACAAAAATGATATTTGAGTAAGAAAAAGGTATGGAACACAAGAAACAGTGCAGAGCAAAAAAAATCAAAAAAATGGGTTTTCAAAATTATGATAAAAAAGAAAAGAGTTTTTAAAAATCAAGCCATGTTAGAATTTTAATTAAAAATAACAGTCCCGGCCGGGCACGGTGGCTCATGCCTGTAATCCTAGCACTCTGGGAGGCCGAGGCGGGTGGATTGCTTGAGGTCAGGAGTTCAAGACCAGCCTGAGCAAGAGCGAGACCCCCCCCCCCTCCGTCTCTACTAAAAATAGAAAGAAATGATCTGGACAACTAAAATATATATATAGAAAAAATTAGCCGGGCGTGGTGGCGCATGCCTGTAGTCCCAGCTACTCGGGAGGCTGAGGCAGAAGGATCGCTTAAGCCCAGGAGTTTGAGGTTGCTGTGAGCTAGGCTGATGCCACGGCACTCACTCTAGCCCGGGCAACAGAGCGAGACTCTGTCTCAACAAAAAAAAAATAACAGTCCCCTATCTGACCACCTACATGCTTCTGCCCCTTACTAGCAGACCAGAACTAGTTATATGACCCTACCAACCACCTCCCCAGAAGTAACCACTTTCAAATTTTTTAGTTATTACTTACAGCAGTTATTTCTAAATTTTTAAAAATAATCATATATATTCTAGAATCTTCAGTTTCAGAGATCACCTATTGACTTATTTGTTGGAATTGTTAGATTTTACTCTCTTATCTACCTCTTTCCTCCCCCATTCTAACATAGATAAATCAAACTTTGTTAAATTCATATTTAATGTTTTCACTACTTTGACTAAAAAAAGTGTGTTCTTCAGCCAGGTTGTACACTATGATTTCTTTTCCTTTATTGTTCAAATTTTTGTTTTTCCTGGAGGTAACAATTGCCTCACTTTTTTCCCATCTGCTTTGCTTTTTTGAAGCTGCAGTTAAGTCTCCTCATCCCATAAAATAGCTTTGTTAATTACCTCTCAATATAATTTTCACAGAGTCAGCCCTGTCAAATCCTATCTGTCCCAATTTTTCTGCCTTGAGTTTTTTATCCTACTTCTCTAATCAAAACTAATTATTCTCTAGGCCTAATGCATAGCTGTTGTCTTAGGGCTTCCTTTTATCATCCTACGAATTCATTTCATTTCTCTTGTGTCAAATCTACTATTTCTTAGATCCTTTGCCTTTATCTTTCTCGGTGTACTTCCTTGTTTTGCAGAAGTATATCCTCCAGAGGCCTTTTCAGAAAGGTTAGGGGAAGAACTTTTGAAACCTTGCATATCTAAAAGAGCTTTCACTATACTTGCACAGTTATTTGATAGGTTGTCCAGGTAGAGGAATAAAGTTGAAAATCATTTGCCCTCTGAATTTGAAAGGTATTATCTTCTTGCTTTGGAGTTGTCTGATGTCATTCTTATGCTAGAGGCTTTCTCTGTGACCTGTTTTTTCCTCCAGGAGCTTTAGAATCTTCGTGAATTTCATGATTATGTGTGTTGGTGTGGGTCCTCTTAAAATTATTATTTTATTTTATTTTTTCATTGTGTTTGTTTTTTGTCTTGTTTCTTTTTTTATAAGAACTCTTAACAAATCTTTTAATATTAATGGGCCTCTGTGGGCTCTTTTAACCTGGGGGTTCATGTTTTCAGTTGAAGAATATTTTGTTATATTATCTAATTCATTATTTTCTCCCTTTAATTTTTTCTATTTTCCTTCTGGAACTTCTATTTGATGTTGGACCTGTTGAATAAACTCACTATTTTTTTCTTTTTTCCTTTGTCTTTGAGACAGGGTCTCACTAAATTACCCGGGCTGGTTTCAAACTCCTGGCCTCAAGTGAATTTTTATTATATTTTCTGATTTTTGTCTTTCTGATCTACTTTTAGGAAAATTTTACCAAAATTTTTAATTATGGCTCAACATTTTTTAATTATACCTCACTTAAAAAAATTTCTTGGAGATCCTTCTTATTTTCTGAGTGCTCCTTTTTTTTTTTTTTTTTTTTTGAGACAGAGTCTCACTCTGTTGCCCAGGTTAGAGTGCCATGGTGTCAGCCTAGCTCACAGCAACCTCAAACTCCTGGGCTTAAGCGATCCTACTGCCTCAGCCTCCCGAGTAGCTGGGACTACAGGCATGTGCCACCATGCCCAGCTAATTTTTTCTATATATTTTTAGTTGTCCAGCTAATTTCTTTCTATTTTTAGTAGAGACGGAGTCTCGCTCTTGCTCAGGCTGGTCTCGAACTCCTGACCTTGAGCGATCCACCCACCTAGGCCTCCCAGAGTGCTAGGATTACAGGCATGAGCCACCGCGCCTGGCCTGAGTGCTCCTTTTTTTAAAAAAGAAAACATTCTATTCTTGTTTCATGGATGCCATATTGTCTCTTATCTCTCAATAGTATTTTGGGTTTATTTGAAGTTATCTTTTGCTCCCTGAGTTGTGTATATTTCTATTTCTTTTTTTCTCTTAGTTTGTTTTGACCTCTTCATGTTGGAAGCTTTCCTCAGAAGTCTGGAAAGGAGCCCATTCGGATGACTGATAGGAACAGAGTGTATGGCAGGAGCGTGGCCCATCAGCTGGTGAGTCAGCGGGTGGCCAGGCAGCTTCCTGGTTGGAGGCTCCCGAACATCGTCTTCTCTGCGGGTGGTTCCGGTTGTCCAGGGGAGGACCCCCAGTTGCCTTCCGGACAGGTGTGAGTCTGGCTGCTGAGTCCCTAGAGTAAAGCCAGGGAAGGGGACAGTAATCTTGCGGTTTGCTCTGCCCACTGCCACTAACCCTCTCTGCGCTGAGCCCCTGGCAACTCACTCACTCCCGGTACTCAGTGCCCACTGTCCCCAATTCTAGAGCCCCTCTGATTTAATGTCTCCAGAAGCTAAACCTGGAGTGAGAGAGGGATCATCAGCTGAGACTGCACAGGAAGCGGGGTGGAAACCTGGAGGTCTCACTGTTCCGTATACAGACTTTCTGCCAAACTTTGTTTTCAGTCCCCTGCTTTCCACAGAATTGATGCCGCCAATTCCTGAGACTTTGTGGGATCGTGGGGAAGGACTGGCCTGCGTCTCGTTGGGGTCTGCTTCTGCAACAGTTGGGTCGAACCTTCCTCCATGTGCAAAGCTCATTTCTGTTCCTCTCTCCGCTTTCCCACTTTCGTGTTTGAGGCTACAGATGTTGCCTTATTTCACTAAATATGGCTTTTCTGCTTCTGTTTCTTCTCTTCTTATACTTTCAGGGCAATTTTGGAGAAAAAGAAAGGGGTGAACATGTCTTTAGTACAGTAAACTGACATCTAAATAGTTTTTTTTTTTAATTTTGACTTATTTGCTAACATTTTAAAAATCATGACATTTCATATCATATAAACCTTAGAATGTTAGGATTTTCTTGAACTATCAGAAGACCTGACAACCCTGGGCCCTTATTTCTACATAGCAGTAGTGGGAACTCAGGAGTGACTTTCCTCTTTAGACAAAGCATGAAGCATGTGTTCTCCAGCTTTCCACAATCCCCACCCATCCCTATTGCCCCAGCTCAGGGTTGGGCAACCTTTTCATGTTGGAAGGCCACATTAATTCAGCTATAATCAACTAAGTTTCTAATTCAAGAAACTTCAATTAGATTTACTTAAAAATGTACATTATTTTTGTAAAAATCTACTATGTACTTAATAATTTCAAGAAATTAAAAAACTATTTGCTAATCTTAAAGTTAACTAACCTTTTAATGACTTTAATGCTTTTTGTTGGAGAGCATTTGAATATTTGGTTGCAGCATGGAGGTCTGCAGTTTCAGTTGATCCGTGACCTTAAGTGTGTCTTGATTGGGGTTAGGTAGGAGAATATAGATTTGCAGCAATAAGTGGCTGAAAAGCAAGAAAGCATTTTTCGGGCATGTTGCTGAAGTTGTGGGTATTCTACTGCATTATTCCATATTTCAATTGGATCTTCTTAGCATCAATCAATGACTTTAAAATGTCATCTACTGAGAGTTCAAACAATTCCATCTGTAGTCCGTTAGGTGCCTTGGTGATATCAATACGGTGAGGGTGAAATGCTAATTTGAGTGTGATGTCATGATTCTCAAAGTCAGTGAACCTTTCATGGTCTTCTCCAATTAATAGGTCGATAATGGCTGCGTATTCTTCAAATGATTCCCGTATATGATCCTGTTCATAAATGACCTTTGCTAACTGGAGAAAATGTTCATCCGAAATTTCCTTTTGAAGAAGAAGTATTTTGAAAAAAGATAGCTTTTTCAATAATTCACATTGCTGATTCTGTTCTTCATCAGATTTAACTATCTATTCTCACAGAGATAAAATTTTGGGTAACACCTGTCCCTGCGATAGCCAATGCATTTTAGAATGATATGGCAAATCCACACTGAATACCTCATCGATCAACTTTAGCATGTTACGAAGCTGACTGATGATGCTGTGTTGCATTTGCAGAAATACAGTTAACAATACTTAAAACTAGTTGCAAAGTGTCACTTAAAATAGTAGCTATAGCACTCAGATTTTGCTGATGCTAGATACAATGAAAAGAAATGGCAGCATCTGGATCTGCTAATACTTTTGTTTTGTTGGAGACAGAGTCTTGTTTTGTCACTGTGGCTAGAGTGCAGTGGCATCATCATAGCTCACTGCAACCTCAAACTCCTAGGCTAAAGCCATCCTCCTGCTTCAGCCTCCCGAGTAGCTGGGACTACAGGTGCGTGTCACCACACCCAGCTAATTTTTCTATTTTTTGTAGAGAGGGGGGTTTTACTCTTGCTCAGGGTGGTCTAGAACTCCTGAGCTCAAGTGATCCTCCTGCTTTGGCCTCCCAGAGTGCTGGGAGTACAGGCGTGAGCCACCATGTCCAGCCATGTTGATACTTTTTTTTTTTAAAATCTGTGCAATAAAGCCTTCATGTTTTCCTGTCATGGAAGGTGCTCTGTCTGTACATACATTCACTAAATTTACCAAATTCAGTCTAACATCACAACATTTGTCTTGAAAGTTGTTGAAGATACCTGTTCCCTGTGTTCTCTTTGCAAGAGTGCCCAAAGCGAGTAACATTTCGTAGCAAAGAAAATCTTCTGTTATGACCCGAATGAAGTACAAAACCTTTGCCAAGTCAGTAGTATCAGTTGATTCATCCAAAGCGATTGAATAATATGTATTTTCCTTTTGAAGTATTGCATGAAGTTGTTCTGATAATTTGAAGCTAATTCATGCTGCCAGTCAGCTATGGTTCTCCTTGAAAGATGTAGTTGTTGGTGCTTTGAAATGTTATCAGGGTCTAAGCATCCCACAGTTCTGACGATGCATTCTTTCACAATTTCTACATCACTGAATGGCTTCCCTTTATTTCCATGGGTATATAAGCTACTTTACAAGTTGCTTCAGTGGCATTATTTCCAGGTTTTATTGCTGCTTGAAAGAATTATCTTTGGCCGGGCGCGGTGGCTCACGCCTGTAATCCTAGCACTTTGGGAGGCCGAGGCGGACGGATTGTTTGAGCTCAGGAGTTCGAGACCAGCCTGAGCAAGAGCGAGACCCCGTCTCTACTAAAAATAGAAAGAAATGATTTGGACAGCTAAAAAAAAAAAAATATATATATATATATATATATAAAAAATTAGCCGGGCATGGTGGCGCATGCCTGTAGTCCCAGCTACTTGGGAGGCTGAGGCAGGAGGATCGCTTGAGCCCAGGAGTTTGAGGTTGCTGTGAGCTAGGCTGAAGCCACGGCACTCTAGCCAGGGCAAAAAGAGCGAGACTCTGTCTAAAAAAAAAAAAAAAAAAGAATTATCTTTGCTTTTCATCTTTTAATGTTTACAATACAACCTTTCATGCCTCTCCCTCTGATTTAAAATAGTTGTGGTACTTCCAAGTGTTATAATGCTGATGAGCATTGAATTTCTTTAATGTTGGTATTACAGTATCACAAGGCAAGCAAATCATCTTATCTTTAGCAGAAACAAGATAATACCGCAATTCCCAATCCTCATTTAAAAAAAATCTGTTTTCTTCCTTTAGCATTCTCTTGGTCATCTTTGACATGATGGGCTGTTAAGCAGACAGAATTAAAAATACAGTCGAGCTGTGCAACTATTCACAAATTCCACTTCCAACATAAACACAGTACTCGACCCCCACAAACTCTCGCCAACCAGCCTCGTGCGGTGATGGCGCCAGTGGCGGGGGGCGGGGGGAGAGGGAGTTAGAACTAAACCATGAACATAGCAGGGGGAAGGAAACTAAAGAAGGTGCGAGGGCTTTGGGGACAAAATTTTCATAATTCGGGACAATTACTTCATAGGGTTGTTGTGAGGATTGAGTGTGTTAATATGTACGTAAACCACTTTAAATAGTGCCTGGCATTGAGTATGTGGTGCTATGTTTGCTGTTATTATTTGTTTTGCTTTGTTTTATTAAGGTATAATTTACATAAAGTTCTCTCTTTTTAGGGTGCTATTCCAGGAGTTTTGACAAACACACACAGTCAAAACAAACATACACAATCAGCATAGAGGACGGTTCCCTTTGTAGTCAGCCCCTGGCGACTCCTGATCTGTTTCTTGCCCCATTAGTTTGCCTTTCCCAGAATGTCATATAAATGAGTCCTTCCAGAAGCCACCTCGAGGCTGGCTTCTCTCACTTAGCATAACACATTTGTTGTTGTGTGTATGGGTAGTTCATGCCTTTTTATTGCTGAGTAGTATTTCATTTTGCAAATGTACCATAGTCTATCCATTCACCGGTTGAAGGCCATTTGAGTTGTTTCTAGTTTTGGGTGATTATGAATAAGGCCACTGTAAATCATTCCCATCTAGTTTTTTGTACATTTTCTTACTTTTCTTTTCTATTTCTTTTTTTTGTTGTTGTTTACCTCTTAGGTAAACACAGGAGTGGGACTGGTGAGTCGGATGGTAAGTTTATGTTTAACTTTCTAAAAATCTGCCAAACTCTGTTCCAAATGGCTGCACCTCTTTACGTTCTCACCAGCAGTGTGAGGTTCTAGTTACTATGTATCCTCACCAACATTTGGCATGGTCAGTCTTAGCCATCCCCCCTGGACACGGAGCGGTATCTCATTGTGGTTTTAATTTGTGTTTCCCTAGTGACTAATGACGCTCAACATCCTTTATGTGCTAATTTGCCTTTTGTACATTTCCTTTGATGAAGTGTCTATGCAAATGTTTTGCTACATTTTTTTCTCTTTTGGTGAGAACTGTTTGCTTTCTTCTTCTTCTTATTTTTTTTCAGAGACAGGATCTTGCTCTGTTGCCTGGGTGGAGTGCAATGGCATGATCATAGCTCACTGCAGCCTTGATCTCCTGGGCTCAAGCGATCCTCCTGCCTCTGCCTCCTAGGTAGCTGGGACTACAGGCGCCACCACCCAAGCCCAGCTGTGCTTTCTTCTTATTGAGTTTTGAGAGTTCCTTATATATTCCGGCTATAAGTCCTTTATCAGATAGATGTTTTGCAAAGGTTGTCTGCCTGTCTGTGCCTTGTCTTTTCCATTTCTTAAGCGTGACTTTTCAAGAGCAGAAGTATTCAATTCTGATGACGTCCAATTTATCATTTTTTTTCTCTTACAGTCAGTGCTTTGATGTCACAAAGATTTTCTCCTATGTTTTCCTCTAGTTTTACATGTTACACTTTGGCTTATGATTTGGAGTGAATTTTGTGATAAGGTGCAAGGTATGGGTTCATTCCTTTTGCACACAGGTGTCCAATTATTCCAGCATCATTTGTCGAATACTTGCAATTATTATTGGTAGTATTGGTGTCCCTAGGGCTCCCGGGGGTAGGGGTGAGGAAGGGGACCCCTGGCCCACTCTGCAATGGAGTCACCTGCCGCAGACCGCCCTCACACCCACCGGCTGCGGCCTGCTGCGGTTCTTTGCTGGCAGAAGACTTTGTTTCTGGTCTCTTACCTCTTCTCTCTCTTCCTGAAATCTCCTGCGTAAAACAAACCATGAAAGGGCAGGGGTAGCCTCGCGGTCTGGCAGCGTCCCTTTGAAAATAAACAAGCGCAGAAACTGAAAGGCAGCAGCCACCTCTGGGGACTACTCGGGAGAGAGTTCAGGGCCGGTGCATCCGCCGCGCGTGGCTCTCCAGCCCCGGCCGGCGGCAGGTCAGAGGTGGCAAAGCCAAACAGGATCCTGATTGCCTCAGATGCCACCTCTGGCCAGAGAGACCCCTGACACCTTTGCAGTGAGCACCTAATCGTGTAGCTGTAGGGGGTCTGGAAGAATTTCATCGCTGAACAGCCCTCGAAAGTTTGCATAGCCTTCCTCAGCCGTCCTCCTCCTCTCCTCCGTCCCCACACAACCCTGCGAGGCAGGCAGGGCAGGGACGGTTGGCCCTGTCGTACAGGTGGGGGAACTGAGGAACAGGAGGGTGAAGAAATAGATGGGAGGGGGGTTGGGATTTGGGGAATAGCTTTATTATTATTATTATTTTTTTTTTTTTTGAGACAGAGTCTCACTCTGTTGCCCAGGCTAGAGTGCCAGGGCATCAGCCTAGCTCACAGCAACCTCAAACTCTTGGGCTCAAGCAATCCTCCTGCCTCAGCCTCCTGAGTAGCTGGGATTACAGGTGCACACCACCACGCCCGGCTAATTTTTTTCTATTTTTAGTAGAGATGGGGTCTCACTCTTGCTCAGGCTGGTCTCGAACTCCTGATTTCTAGCTATCCTCCCGCCTCAGCCTCCCAGAGCACTGGGATTACAGGAGTGAGCCACCGCACCCGGCCAGGAATAGCTTTATTGAGGTCTAATTTATACCCCCTTAAGTGCCCATCTTAAGTGTACAATTCCATGAGTTTTAGTAAGTTCACACAGTTGTGTGATTGTCCCCACAATCCCATTTCAGGATGTGTTTAGAAACCATTGTCTTGTGCCTCTTTGCGGTCAATGTCCACTCCCAGCCCCAGGCAACCCAAGCTCTGCTTTCTGTCTCCACGGTTTTTGCTTTTTCTAGAAATTTCATACAAATAGAATCATACAGTAGCTGGTCACAGTGGGATTTCAAGCCAGAATCTATCAAGGAAGCCAGAGAGCCAGGATGGCAAACACAGCATCACCGAGGGCTCCCACCTGCTGCGTCACCTAATGGGAATCACTGTCTCGGAGCCTCAGTTTTCACACCTTTAACACCAGGTGACAGATTTAGGCCCTTGTCAGAACAGAAGCCAGGGTGAAATGAGATAATGGAGGTCCGATGTCTCCCAGTGAGTATTCATAATCCACCCCCCGACTGGAAACATCCCCAACACCCAGCAGCAGAATGGGTAAGAACAGTGTGGAACATACCCCATGGAATATTCTCCAGCTGAATAGTGAATGGACTGCAGTCACACACGGCAGCATTTGTTTGTGACGCGAACATCCTGTTGAGTTAAAGATGCCAGACGCAGAGGCGCCCACACTGCACGATGCCATGAAGGTAAAGCTCAGGAACAGGCCAAACCACCGTGCAGGGAGAAGTCAGGGAGGTGACGACGGGGGGCGGAGGGGGGCGATGCGGGGTCAGTAATAGTTTCTGGACGTGGGTGCTGGGCATGCAGGTGTGTTCAGTGTGGGAAAATTCATTGATAAAAAATTCAGCAACATCTTGCATGATGCCTGGAACACAGTAGGTAATTTTTATTATTCTTTCAACCGTATAGCATTTCAACAGGCAAGTGTGGCTTGTGGCAAGGGTTGGCACACTTTTTCTGTAAAGAGCCAGGTGATAAATACTTTCAACTTTGGGAGCCACACGGTCTCTGCTGCAATTAGACAATCTCCAACTTGCGATGGTAGAAACCGTGCTTTGAGTATCCGCACAACCATTCTGTTTTTCACTCTCAGTGCCGTATTCAATAAATTACATGAGATTTTCAATGCTTCAGTATAAAATAGGCTTCATGTTAGAGGATTTTGCCCAACTGTAGGCTAACGTGAGTGTTCTGAGCACATTTAAGGTAGGCTGGGCTGTGATGTTCAAAGGCCTCCTTCCCTGAGTCCCTGCAGGACCCTGTTTGGTTGCTGTCACGCTCCGGCCTGAGCTATCCTGTCTGTACAGCGGGGAGGCCGATTCCCTGCTCTAAGCCACCATTCGGGTTGTGGGGAGGTCAAATGAGCTCAGCAGGGAGGGAGCCCTGAGGGAGAAGACGGCAGGATTAAGGGCCTCTTGAGGTTCTCTGATGCAAAGCAGATTGTTTTTTCTGCCTAAATCTGCCCCTAAATCACCCAGTGCACCCAGGGGCACAGTGCCCCAGGGGTACCCCAGAGGGAGAAGGGCACAACCTGAGCGGAAGCCCACCCGGAAACAGGCAGAGGGGAGACGTTCCCGGCTGAGGAGGGGTCCTGAGCCAAGGGCAGAGATTAGATGACACATCCCTGCCCCAGGCGCTGCTGCTTAGGGAGCTTGGGGGCAGCAGTCTCAGAACAGCCTGCTGGAGACTCATCTCCAGTCTCTCTCCACAGGTGTGGGGGGAAGGCCTCTGGGAGGTGAGGACCAGGACCTGGTGCCAAGCCTGTGGGCCCTTCCCTGGACCTGAGCTTTCTCTGCCTGCCCACCTGTCCCCACCCCACCTGCCTGCGGTGCCCAGGGCTTTCACATCACCTGGGGGCACACAGGCCCTCTGGCCAACTGCTGGCCTCCGTTTGGCCTGTCGTCCCGGTTCCCCAGTGGTCTTGCCCCTACCTCTAGTCTGGTCTTTTCCAACCCATGCTATGCCAGCACATCCCTAGTCCCGCAGAGCTCAGAGACCTCCGGCCACCCCTTTGTGTCATCAAAGAAGGAGCTGCTTGGCCCCATGCCTGGGGTTCTTCCACCATCCCAGGAGCCTCCCTGCCCCCACCATCAAGATGCCTGTATCCCTTAATTCCACACTGTGTTGGGCATCTTTCTTGGTGCCCTCGAGCTCACTTACCTGTCTGGAGGGAAAGGGTCAAGTTTGAGTCCTTGCTGCCCAGGGCCCTGCACACAGGTGGTGCTCAATGCATGCCTGCGCTCCCAGCTCCGTGCACAGCTGCTGCTTGAAGGGAGATGGGGGAGAAAGTCGGCTCCACGGAGAGGCAGAAGCCCAGAGAGAGATCCAGAGAAAGTTAAGGGAATGACCGAGAGACAGACCAAGGGGCGTGGAGACCAGAGCCCCAGAGAGACGAGGAACGGACCCGGGTCTCGACAGCGGCCAGCGCAGACACCGGGCAGGACGGCACGGGAGGCCGGGACCTGTGCCAGCTGAGGCGCTTTTTCTGTTAAGCAAACAAGACGCCTATGATTTGTGTTTTGTCAAGCTGAACTTTCCATATCTGGAGTTTATTTAGCTGAGCAACCAATTCTGGTAAAAACACTGGAACATGTTTAAAAGGAGCAGGGTGGGGCGGAGTCAGACAACACAAAAAGAGAACGTTTGCCTCCAGGTCGGCAGGAGGGGGACTCCGCCCCACTCCCTTGGGCGCTGACCCAGGGCTGGGTGAGGCCAGACAGAGGAGGGAGGGGAATCAGCTGAGAGGGAAAGGCCCCAGGGAGGTTCTGGTTCCAGCCTGACCATGTCACTACAGGCCAAGTTAAGAGAGGTCAAGACAAGGTTGCAATCCACCCGTGTGCTGACCCTTCAGAGTCCTTACTGGGCACAGGCCAGAGCCCCCCAGTGTCGGGGAAGCCACAAACTGGTATCCTTGCTGGAACCCAGGCCTGGGGGCGGGGACGGGATTAGGTATAACTTTTAAACCAGGGACAGCCCTGCTGTTTCCTCACCATTACCTGCTCACAGAAAGGAGTGTCTAGTGGCTTGCATGGTACCCAGCTGGTGCTTAATAATGACAGCTCTCACGACTGGAAACCAGCAGTCGCTGTGAGGTCCGGAGCTCGCCGAGCCCTGCATAGCCAGGGCCACACGGCCGTGCAGGGGCCCGAGTGGCCGAGAGGGGCATGTCCACCCTCAATCTGACCTTCCTCTATCTCATAAGGGGACAAAACCACAGGGTATTCATGATTTGAACTTTTTTTTATTTTCTGAAATGGAACCATTGTACATTGTACAAACCATATCTACTGATGGAATAAATAAGTGAAAAATTATACTGCTGTACAACACACCAAAAAAAAAAAAAAAAAGATCTTAAGAGGAAAAAAAAAAATTAGGTAATGGTGAAAAAGGTCTTTATGCCTCTAACCAGGTCCTCGGCGATAATGAACATTCCAAACCATGACACCGTTTGATAGTGGGAGGTCACCACCCTACATGAATCGGTCAACAGCCTTCCGGGTTGTGGGTGTAAGTGCCAGCACTTTGTGGAATGTGTAGCCGCAGCTTCCACGACTTCAAGTTTTGGGGGGAATCAAGTTTGCCCTGGGAGCCCTTGAGGCCCCGGGCCGACGTCCGCGGAAGGCGTTCGCTTGGGACCCCGCTCCCCGGGCTGGCGGCCGCGGGTCGTAGATTCTGTGGCGGGGCAGGCGCGGGGCGCGGGGCGCGGCGGCTCCGCGGGGAGCCCGCGCCGGGGAAGGAAGCACATCGGATTCTGCAGTCTCAGCGTTCCGCGTGGAAGGCCCTCGTGGCCAGCGTGGAGTGCAGGGCCGCTGGCGCTTTGCCTGGCGTGGCCGCGGCCGGGCCGGGTGGCCCCAGCCGCTGGCCCATTCCTACCTTCAGGCACTTCAGAGAAAAACTAGTGACAGCCTCGGTACCGTGGACGTCCTCGTGTCTTCATCCTCAGCCGCGCCCACTCCCCTTGCCCGTCGGAGACGCCGCGCGCAGAAGAGACGCGGTGGCCCTCCCCTCCGCGTCCCTGGGTGCGTGTGTCTCCTTCTCCTTCAGCTGTCTTGGTTGTAACCTCTCGTTTCCCAAAAAAGAAAAGGACGTGAGTACCCAAATTCATCTCCCATCAAAGTGGAGTTTCGCTGCAAAGAAAAACGTTAACTCTACAGGGTCTGGAGGTGACGCCGCGGGGAGACGCGCTGAGAGGGACACTTCTGGAAGCTTCCGCGCCGACCGCGGAACACAGTTCTCGACAAAACTGACTGCCTGAGGGGCAAAACTGGTAAGTACAAGGATTTTTTTTTTTTTTTTAAGACAGAAACCTTTCAGCATTGCTAACTTCAACATTAAGATTTTGCAAAGTTTTTTTTTTTTTTTTTCCCTTATTTCAGGAGACATTTTGCATGAGGTATTTGAAATTCAGGAACATTTTGATTCTTCTTGAAGTGCAGGAAGTAGACAGGCTCCCTTTAAAAAAAAAAAAAAACGTAAGAGCCTCACCCTCAGAAACTCTTAGAAAATGGAATCTGGCAGACGCTTTCCACGGTGGTCAGGAGAAAGATCCACACGTCAAAGGTGGTACCTGAATATGCACCAATTAGCCAAAAAAAAAAAACCAAACAAACAGAAAAACACAACAAAACCCGCAATCCCCCCCCATAACACACAAGTCGAAGGGAGTTAGAACTCCAGTGCAGTAAAGAAAGCTCAGGAAAAGGTTTAAGGTCTGAGGAGTCCGTATATTAAGAGCAAACCAGGCCTCAGAACCGAACAACTAGGCAGCTCGTCCAAGGGGCATCTGGGCCGAGTGACAGGACGTGGTCCCAGCGCAGGCGGGACGGAGGGCGAGTCCGTCTCTCCTTTCGGAAGGGTGTGCAAATCTTTCTAACTCCTGGGTGCCTTGTTTCTGGCCTTCGAGGCCCAACCATCAAGGCCTGCTCCCCCGTGGGGACCGACACAGCACGTTCCGGGAAGGAGACACGATCGGACTGTGGGCTCCGAGAGTCAGAGCGTCACACAGAAGCGAGTGTTGTGACCGGCTGCCGTCCTGCCTCTCAGGGCACGGGCCAGGGTGCGGGGGAGGCAGAGGGAAGCAGGTTCCCGTGGATTTGAAATCCAAGCGACGTCCTATGAGAGAAAGTTCAGCACCGGCTACTGCTGCCGCCTGCTCCCAGCCTCCCCGGCCCGTTAGCGTCTTGGGGAGACAAGCCTTGCAGTCAGCCGGAGAAGCCGTTTCATCCTGGGAGGTCTGGAACAAACTGGGGCTGGGGGTAGGGGCAATAGAGTGGAAGTGCCAGAAAAATCTAAGGGCTTCGCATGTCCATCTGGGCCGCTGTGGGCTCGGGAACACCCAGCCTCAGAGGCCCCGAAGAAGTGAGGGCATATCGAGCGCCCGGTCTGCACCGAGGAGGCCAGCCCTTGGGGACCATGCCCCACACCTGCGACTCCTCGGGCCCTGGAGGCCGGTGCGCACCCCACCCAGGGCTCGAGGGGGGCCGGAGCCCCCTGCACCTGGAAATCAGGTGGGCCGAGGAGCACCCCGCTCCGCCCTGCCTGCCCCGATAAAGTCCTGGGGCACAGAGGAGAGAGGTGAGCGCGGTGGCGGCTGCCGCCCCAATGAACCAAGAGGGCACTTTGCAAAGGAAGATGCAAAACAACCAGGAAACATGCCAGAGGTCACCTCAAGGGCACAAGGCACAAAAACAGAAAGCAGAAGGAATCGGTTGAACAGTGTGAAAAGCCCCGACGAAAAGCGAATTCCTGATCGATACCACCCTCAAATAGCTTATATCGTTAAATAGAGAAGTGGAAAAAAAACACAGCAGCAACACAAACGTGGTCTCGGCTTCCGAGACGTGTGCAGACGCTCCTGGGCTGCCGACCCGCCTCCCCAAGGACAGTCACGCAAAGGTTCGAGTGTTTCGCCTCACAGCAGAGTTCTTCAGTGTCTGAGAAGTTACGCCGTTCTAGGTGTTCTTGGATTTGCACTTGGTAAACTTGAAACATTAGTAGTTCTGTTCGCACCCAAGAGGAGTCGCTCGGGCAAAGTTGTTCTAGAATTAATTGCTGATGTACCTTCCATGAAACATGGACCGGAGGGTTTCGCTTATTGTCTACATTTCTTCGGAGTTTTGTTGTGAGGCCTCCAGTTTCATCTTTTTAGAGGGCGGCACTCCTTCCAAATCCTTGGGGGAAGAAGGAAGAAAAGAGAAACCCGGTTAATACGCCAGGGGAGCGATTTGGGCCGCACGGCCGAAGGGCAGCCTGGTGGTTCAGAGAAAGGCCCGTGTGAGCTTCAGGAGGTTCCCGAACCTAGGGAGACTGTCACACTCGGACTCCTCCTGTGTCGCCCGCCCCCGCCCAGCCCTGCCACAGCTGAACCACGCCTTCATTCAGGACTGGGGGCCACGCTCCCTTCACCCGCCCAGACGGTTGTCAGTCTTTCTACCCGTGATGAACCGCTAGGGTGGTATTTTGTGCACAAGTTTCAGGTTCACCTCTCCAAGTTCCAAGGCCATCTCTCGAAGGCCCAGACTCGAGTTGCCACGTCATAGACTAACTGGGGCACACTCTCAGCCTTTCCTGAATGTACTTATGTGACTCTGGGGGGGAGGGTCTATAGCTGTCACCAAATTCCCACAAAGTCCCATGACCCCAGAAAAGGTTCAACACTTACTCAGTCACCTATCACCCAATCATCCCGGGCATCTCCAACCTAACCTGAGACCCAGTCCTGACTATAGCCACCCATCAGCCTGGGAGAAAGCCCAGGCCCAGATGGCACCCAGCAGCCCTACCTATTAGCAAGTCCCACCAAGCCCATCTCCTTGAGCCCACCCACCCCACTGCACTGCCCAGCGCCCTGTCCACACCTGAGCCAACGTCACCTGTTCTGTTTCTTCAGTCACCCTGTTCCATCCTCTTATAGCGCTTGGTGTGACTCTGTGACCCGTTTGTGTCTACTCTATCCCAGCCCTGCCCCAGACCCCCTGCCCATCATTAGCCCCACGAGGGCAGGGAGGGACCCGGTGCAGCGCCCCGGTCCGAGGCAGGTGCTCAGTGCTAAGCGTTAAGAGGCCCCCGGGCCTGGAGGTAGGACGTGGCATGAGACTCGCAGAGAAGGCGACACGAGCTCCTTCTGGGGCCCCCTGGGAGCAGGAACCACGGGGAGTCAGGAAGGCCTGGCTTTCTTCCCTCTCTCCCCTTTTGCCTTATTTAAAAAGGGACACGAGCTCAACACAGATGTAACAGGAGAAAGCAGGCCGCAGCGCCTTCCAGGGAAGGTGGATCCCACGCAGGTGAAGGGCCTTCTGTTTTGTGGAGCACCTGGCCAAGGGGCGGCTATAGGTGACCTTGGGAGTGAAGCCCGGGAGAAAGAGAGGACACTCTGACCTTCTCAGGGCCACCCAGCAGGGCAGGAGATGGGAGGGGGGAAGGGAGGAGAGAGAAGGGCAAGATGGACCGAGCACAGGGGAGGGCCAGAGGCATCTTCTGGATGCTGGGGTGTGGGCAGCATGAAGAGCATGTGTTTTCTTAAATGCCAGGGGTTTGCTTTGCTGGAATACATCCTCCTCTTGCTCACACGCCTGACTCTGTAGGGCAGTGTGTGTGTCTGCGTGACCAGGAAAATGGCAGAAGAGGTCTGGGTCCTCTGGAAGCAGGAGCGCACATAGGGGGACACAGGAATAGGAAACCCCTGGCCTTTTCAGACACCAGGGGAGGATGCTAGCCGCTCTCCCAGGGTGTGGATCAAAGTATCAAGCTGACCTTTTCACCACTGAGCTCAAGGGGCCGGGAGACCCCAGCCAACAACTTTGGTTCTATTAGGTCATTAAATGTGAAATGTATGATTTCGAATCAAAAGCATAGTTTATTGTATCTCAAACAAGAAGCAGTACAATTAATCAATGTATGCACCTAAACTATCGACACAGTTTTGCCCTCTTAGTGGTAGCTTGTTTATGCCAGCAGCGAAGAAGCCTGGAGAGTGAGTGGCGATGAAATTGTGAAAGGTGTTTTCCACAGGCTTGTTGAGAATTGAGTATTTTCCCTTATAAGAAGTGGTCCAAAGCCTGGAGAAGTGGTAGTCAGTTGGTGCAAGGTCTGGTGAATATGGTGGATGACAGAGAGTTTCCAAGTCCAGACTCTGTAGTTTGAGCAGCGTTGTTTGTGTGACATGTGGTCAAGTGTTGTCTTGCAAGAGGATTGGCCTGTCTCTATCGACCAATCTCAGCTGCTTCATCACAAGCATCCTCATCATTTCGTCCAGTTGGTTGCAGTAGACATCCACTGCAATCAAATGACCAGGTTTCATGAAGCTGTAGTGGATAATACCAGCGCCGGACACCGGACAGACACCATTAGCTTTTTTTGATAAATATTCGGTTTTGGACTGTGTTTTGGCACTTCCATCTTTATCCAACCATTGTGCCAAAGACTTGCGATTGTCAGAAAGAATCTATTTTTCATCACACATAACAATATGGTGTAGAAGTGGTTCGCCTTTATGTCATGACACCAAAGAAAGGCAAGCTTTGAGACGATTCTCTTCTGATGCTCGTTTAATTCATGCAGAACCCATCTATCCAGCTTCTTTACCTTGCCGATTTGTTTCAAATGGTCCAATATTGTTAGAATAGTAACGTCAAACCTTGCAGCTAATTCATGTGTAGATTGAGATGGATTCGCTTCCACTACAGCTTTCAGCTCATCAGTATCCACCTTGGTCTCAGGTCACCCACATGGCTCATTTTCAAGATTAAAATCACCAGAACAGAACTTCTCAAACCATCGACATACTTGTGCGTTCATTAGCCATATTCTTCCCAAACACTTCATTGACATTTTGAGCTGTCTGTGCTGTATTGGTTCCACAATGGAACTCATATTCAAAAGTAAAACAAATTTTTCACTTATCCATGGTTTCACAAAAATTGCTCTAAAAAAAAATCTGAAAGATAATCACAAGCCAAAATGTGCCTTTGTAAGACTGAAGGCTGTACCTTCACGGTAAACATAAAACAAGTGTCAAAGTGAAATGTCAGTGATATCAACGGTCAACTTTGGTACTTACGGAAATCGGACATGTCATACTTATTTACTATACACACCAGGTTTGAATTTGTATTGTTTTTAACCAAATGGGCTCATGCTCTGCCTGCAGTTCTGCAACTTGCTTTTCTCACTTCATGTTGCAAGAATATTTATCAGTACCTTCAAGGTGCAGCCACGCTCTCCTGGGCAGCGCCACACTTGTCTGTTTGACATGCGACCTCGGGTTTACGTAACCAGCCCCCTTTGGAGCAGAGGCTGTGGCTACTTCCTGCCACGGCAAACGCACCTTCAGTCAATGCCCCCTTTGTGCCTGGGTGCTGGTGGGGGGCCCCGCGGGGTGATTTCCCGGCAAGTGAGCTGCAGATCAGAGGATTCTAAAGATTTTAAAGTCTGAGGGACACCTCTGGGGAGGGCCTGTTTTCAGGCTCCGCCACGAGACCCACCACGTCCTGCTGCTTCCCTTCTTTCTGCTGTGACCCCTTGTTGGTTTCCCTCGAGGCACCAGAAGACACTCAGCAGAGTGGGAACCATGTTATTCGTTGAAGTTTCGAGACCTCTGAGTCCCCACTCCTCTTACGGTGAGTCTACAGGATTTGCAGTAATAGTGGTGGCCGTGGCAAAGGACACTTCTGCATCTTCTGCGTCTGGCTCCATGCTAGGCCACATTCTCTCATACAATCCTCACCAGCGCCCTTAAACTGTTCTGTGAGCCCATTTGACAGCTGGAAAGACTGAGGCTCAGAGAAGTTAACTGCCCAGCTACTAAGGGACAGAGGTGGGATTCCAACCAGGGGTTGGCTCTGGGAGGTTTGCTTCTGACCACAGGGCACAGTGCGCGTGCACTGACTGATCCAGACCAGATTCGGACACACAGCTACCAACCAGAAAGGGGCCCAGACTGGGAGGCAGGGTCAGCTGTGACATTCCAAAGCATGAGCCACTTGCCTTCCCAGCCCTGGAGGATGATGACTTTGGGTCGCTGAGACCAGGAGACGCTTCCGTGAACTGAATAGACAAAACGATGAAGCTGAGGGTGGGATTAAGGACCCTCCCTCGTCCTGTACTGAGGACAGGGACCCTGCATTTCATCTATCCCTGTGGAGCCCCGGGCAGATACGGGATGAGGCTCACAGAAAAATGACAGTTCCACGTGTCCAGCAACAAAACGACAAAACACCTTTCAACGTACCCCTGACAACCCAACAGGCTCCCCGCCGCCCGGGCCGCCCCTCGGAGACCCAGATCAAGGTACCTGAGAGATTGTTGACGTCTCTGCGGCCAGACCTGAGTCTCCAGATGGCTGCCGTTCCACTTTCTCTGAACTGTTCGAGTGTTCCATCGAAGACTGTGAATTCTGCTCATCAGAAGCGTCTGTGGGAACAGCAAGGGGACAGAAGCTGTTTTCAGGCACGTGAAACGCAGAGCCAGATGGGCCAGATACTAAAAATACCCGCAGCTGGGAGCTTTGTGGTCGGGGGTCTTAGGGGGGCTGCAGCGGGCTGGATGTGGGTGTTGGGGGGTCTGAGAGAAGCCTCTTATTTCTCAGTGACACTGTTCTAAGCAGCCAGGCCACACATTTGCCCTGAGGTCCCCAGTCCTCTCCGGCACCCGATTAGCTGCCACGTGCCTCAGCCTGCAGGATGCTGTGGGCGCGAGCTGCGTGCACGCGGCGCCCCCTGGTGGCCCCAGCGCGCCCAACAATCATGGCTGAACGTCCCTCCCTCCGGCCGGCCAAGGTGGCTGCGTCCTCTCTCCTTCCAGAGCCTGCCTTCTCCTCCTGGGGAATGTCAGAGGCACCTGGCCCTTTGTAAACATTTCACTTAATAATATGGGTATTTTTCTGATTGTCAGAGCAATGACTGATCATTGCAGGAAACAGGATACAGAAAAAAATAAAGTCACACTACCCAGAGACCCTCCCCTAATGTTTTAGAGATTTTATTTCCCATCTTTCTAGGTTTTTCCTCCTATATGCATATAATTTTCCCCCTCCCCAAACAGGCATCAGCAGTGTTTGGGAAGAATTTTTCACGTCTTTTAACAATTCTCTGACGGCTGGGCGTGGTGGCTCATGCCTGTAATCCTAGCACTCTGGGAGGCTGAGGTGGGCGGATTGTTTGAGCTCGGGAGTTCGAGACCAGCCTGAGCAAGAACGAGATCCTGTCTCTACTAAAAAATAGAAAGAAATTAGCCGAACAACTAAAAATAGAAAAAAATTAGCTGAACGTGGTGGCGCATGCCTGTAGTCCCAGCTAATTGGGAGGCTGAGGCAGGAGGATCGCTTGAGCCCAGGAGTCTGAGGTTGCTGGGAGCTGGGCTGACGCCACGGCACTCACTCTAGCCCGGGCAACAGAGTGAGACTCTGTCTCAAAAAAAGAAAAAAAAAAAAAAAAACAATAAAAAACCCAATTCTCCAAGTACCGGAGCTCCCGAGCCATCCGTAGACCTAGCAGACCCAGGCATCCGGGCGGTTTCTCAGGCCTCGGTCTCCCTGCTGCTTCACCCCAGGTTCCTCCAGCAGCAGGAGGGTACAGGCCGGAGGCAGAGGAGGGGGTGGCAGGGGCCCTACCTAGAGCTTACCGGGCACAGAGCCGCAGACTCGTGAAAAGAGCAGCAAAATCCCACCAGGGCCCCAAAACTGTTACCCTGATTTTTAAAAAGCACACTCAGCTAATCCTGAAGAATGCCCAGCAACTGAGGCTTACTTGCCGGGGCTTCCGAGGCAGAGAAATAACAAAGGGGAGGGAAAAAATCAACCAAGCAACATGGGGCCAAGGGGAAGGGCCGCGACAGGCTGGGGCAGAGGACGAAGGGGCTCCTTCCGGGGGCTGAGCAAGCATGCGGGGATGAGCAAGCATGCGGGGCTATTGGTAGCAAACGCCAGTTGCTCGTCAGGCTGTGAGAACCGATCCCCGCGCAGGGGTCACGGCCGGGCTCTGCGCTGGGCTCTCTTGTGCCTCGGGGTGGGGGTCAGGTGCCCACAGCCCAGGGCGTGGAGGACACAGGGTTTGCAGATGGATCTGGGTTCCAGCACTGCCCACCCCGCCTCTGCCAGACGAGGGGCTCTCAGCCTCAGACATCCCCTCTGTAGAAACCAGGTGGACAACAGCCACCCTGTGGAGTAGCCGTGAGGATTGAATGGAATGACAGGACAGACACCCGAACAGCACAGCCGCCCCAGGCGGGAGTAACTGAGGGATAATCCAGGGCGTAGAGCCAAACTCCCCAAACACCTGAAATTTCTTTGATGCTTTTAGTTTCACCTTTAAAATCCATGGTTAATGGCCACACCTCAAAAAGTTAAACACACAGTTATCCCAGGACCCACCAATTTCCCGCTTAGGTGTGTACCCGAAAAACTGAAAACTGGGACTCAAACTGCTATTTGTACACGAATGTTCCCGACAGTCCAAATGTGAACGGAAAGATGAGCAGACGCGCGCACAGGAGCGTGATCCAGCCAGAAAATAGAACGAGCCACTGACACACACCACGGACGGGCCTTGAAACCACGACGCTGAGTGAGGAAGCCGGACACAAGAGGCCACGTGTTGGAGGACTCCACGCACACGAAACATCCAGAACAGAGATGGAAAGTAGATTAGCGGTCACCAGGGAATGCGGGAAGGAGAAATGGGGAGTGACCGCTAGTGGGTACGTGGTTTCTCTTTGGGGTGATAGGAATGTTCTGGAACTAGACAGAAGTGGTGGTTGCACAACCTTCTGAGTGTACTAAATGCCAGTGAATTGTTGTTCACTTAAAAGTTAATTTTATGTGAATTTCATCTCAACAAAGAAGAAAAAAAACCCATGGTGGTGTTACACTCTATTTCATAACACATATATTTGTTTTAACATAAACATTTAAAATTTTCACTGACCTAAAAAATGTGCCACACCTGTGGCTTTGCATCTGACCATAGTTCCTTTTCTGCTGGCACAGCGGGCTCTTAGGACTGGAGCCGGAGGTGGGTGCCCCAGTTGTAGGCTTAGAAATCACGCAGGCGGCCGGTCGCCCGGGGACTCACGCTGACCCTTGCTGGGCGGAGATGCCCCGGCAGAGGCCTCCCCCGAGAGCCAGGCCCAGAGCTCAGTGGGAACTGGCCTTGGAGCTCGCAGAGTGTTCAACGGCTCGGGCAGCAGCTGATTCTGAGTGCAGTGGTGCTGGAATTCACCCAGGGGAAATTATTTTCCTGGGGACTAAATTTAGTCCAGGGAGCTTGGACGTTATGTCATTCCCTGAACTCACTCGGCAGTAAACAAGTTCAAAGCAAGGTCAACAGCTGGTGGCCGACCTGCCCTGTCCTAGCAGGCAGTGTGCACCCACCTGGGAAGGCCATGTGGGTCCGTCCTTGTGCCCTCTCCACAGAGAGCTCGGCAAGCCCCTGGCAATGGGCAGGTGGGCACTAGCTGAGCAGCACTTGGGCAGCCGTGTGGGCCCAGGGGTCTGGGGTGGCCCACCTGGGTGCCAACACTTCAACTTTTGGTGGTGGTGGTGGCAAGGAGGGGTGGGTAGTAGTTAGTGAAATGTGGCAGTTATGGGAGCATGAGCCTAAAATACAATTCCTGTAGCTGAGTTTTAACCAGCCCTTTACAGCAAAGGAGATGCAGACCCCAAACATGGGAGAAACAAGGCCACGGCCAGAAAGAAACCAGGATGGGAAAGAAGCCAGAACGTGGCTGCAGACGTGGCCCAAACCAGCCCCCAGCACCCCAGAATCACTCCCCTGGCTCCCCAGACCCTTCCTACGCGCCAGGCTCCAGGCCAAGTATCCACAAAATAACCCTGGCAGTGGTCCACCCACCAAGGATGGGAAGGACACTTGCCTTGTCTGTGTCCTAGTATCTGTAGATACCCTGTCTCTACAAAAAAAAAAAAAATAGACAAGTTAGCTGGGCATGGTGGTGTGCACCTGTAGTCCCAGCTACTCAGGAGGCTGAGGCAGCAGGATCACTTGAGCCCAGGAGTTTGAGGTTGCAATGAGCTGTGATAACACCACTGCACTCTAGCCCAGGCAAGAGAGCAAGACCCTGTCTCAATAAAAAAAAGAAAAAGAAGTATCTTAATTTTCCTTTTAAATCTACAATAGGAAAAACAGTCATCATGGGGGAATACATGGCCCTGGGCAGGACGCGGTGGCTCACGCCTGTGATCCCAGCACTCTGGGAGGCTGAGGCAGGAGGCAGGAGGATGGCTTGAGGTCAGGAGTTTGAGACCAGCCTGAACAAGAGCGAGACCCCGTCTCTACTAAAAACAGAAAAAATTAGCCAGGCATGGTGGCATGCGCCTGTAGTCCCAGCTACTCAGGAGGCTGAGGCAGGAGGATGGCTTCAGCCCAAGAGTTGGAGGTTGCAGTGAGCTATGACGATACCACTACACTCTACCCTGGGCAACAGACCAAGACTCTGTCTCAAAAAAAGAAAAGAAAAGAAAAGAAAAACAACAAACAAACATGGCAACTGCCCTTTGGCCTTGGTGCTGGAGAGACAATAGGGAGTGGTGGGGAGTGCGGTAACTGGTGACTACAGGCCATCCCGCCCTCCGTGGAGGAAAGCCACTTCTCTGCTCTAACTGGTTGCTGCCTCATGGAAAAGCAGGCCTACTACTGCCAAATCTGATTTTTAAAAAGAAGTCAGAAATCAACCTTATTCATTTATTTATTTTTAATTTGTTGTAGAGACAAGGTCTTGCTATGTTGCCCAGGCTGGTCTTAAGCTCCTGGCCTCAAGTGATCCTCCTGCCTTGACCTCCATCTCCCCAGTCTGACCACCATCCTCTCCCACCTGGACAAGTGCAGCAGCCCCTCCCTGGTCCCCCCATTGTCGGTCGTCAATCCTTCATATCACATCATCCGAACCCCAACGGCTCCCATCTCACTCATCATAAAAACGTGGGTCAGGTGGTAGCCTTAGGAGACCCCATGCTGGAGGCCCTGCTTCCTCTCTGACTCCACCGTATCTTCCAGTCCCTCATGCACACTCCTCCAACCACGCCGAGTACACGCCTGCCACAGGGCCCTTGCATGGCCCGCAACGCTCTTCTCCACATACCCACTGGCTTACTCCTTGCCTAGTTGAGCCTCATCCGTGCTAACGCCAGCTTCTCAGTGAGGCCTTCCCTGACCAACCTAAAACTGCAACCCCCCCCCCCCCGGCCCCCGTCATTCGGCAAGACTCCCCATTTCCCCTCCCACTGTCTAATTCTCCACCACACTTGGCTTCCAAAGAATAGACTGACTGACTTTTTAATCGCCCACGAGACCCTGTGCTCC
This sequence comes from Varecia variegata, assembly GCA_028533085.1. Classification (NCBI taxonomy): domain Eukaryota; kingdom Metazoa; phylum Chordata; class Mammalia; order Primates; family Lemuridae; genus Varecia; species Varecia variegata. The sequence continues at coordinate 4,545,590 of CM052452.1, forward strand.
AGGTGTTACCTTTCATGGCAGGGCCTCCTTAAACACCTGTCCTCCGACTGCTGCAGGCTGGGTGGAGGCCCCTGGGAGCCCAGCCCCGGAGGGCACGTACCTTCAGCCCCGGGGTGCCCCTTCCCATCGGCCTGGGCCTCGTCCGCCTTAGCTTCGGTGCCGTCGCCAGGCCCTGCCGCGCCGGGCTCGGGAGCAGGGCTGGAGTTGCTGCTATTCTCCTGCTTGATGGGGGAGGCGTCAGCTATGGAGCTTTGGTTGCTGTTATCGTCTGTGCGGGGGGGAACAGAACCAGAGGGTGAGATCCCGCAGCTGCCGCAGACAGGCGGGTTGGGGAGGTTCGGCCTCCCTGTGCCCCCGCGCCTGCAGCCCCACAGGACGCTCTCCCAGGAAAAGGTCTGGGTACTCCCTCCTCTGGAGTGACCCGCACCACCCAGGGCCACCCGCACGGCCTGACCTCCCCCACTACTCATTCACGGAGGAGCCCGTGTTTGGAGGCAGCCAGCTAGAGACGGTGGCCTAACACGTTCGAACTCTTTGGGGGACATGTGGGTGGGGAAACCAGCCATCATGTGCATCAGGCTGTGAAGCCACACGGAGGACAGCGCCGCAGGGTCCGGGAGCATTACTGCCAAACGTCTCATCCTACATCACCGAGCCCCAACTTCCACTTGGTATGAAACAAAGGGGAGAGAACAAGACAGCGGCAGAAGGTGGCACGTTCCAAAGGACACTTGGTCTGATCTCCTCAAGTTAATATCATTTTTATTAAAAAGAAAAAAAAAAAGAAAAAAGGAGGAGGGAGAAACAGGGAAGGTTACCGTGGAGTAAAAGAAAGCTAAGAGACCCGATGACTACACATGATGTATGGAAATGATCCGATCCTGTTTTGAACGTGCCAGCTGTAACATTTTGGAACAAACTGGGAGTTTTGAATACGGTCTGGATTTTAAAAGCTATTAAGGAATTGCTAATTCTGTTAGAAGTCACAATGGTACGGTGGGCATAGAGAAATGGTATTTTTTAGCAATGCACGCTGAAATGTTTAGATATAGACTTAAATGTCATGATGCAGAGAAATTTACTTTAAAACACTCTAGCGCAGGTTGCACGCAACTGTCAGAGCTCCCTGAACTTTACACTCAAGAGCTGCGAATATTTTTAATGTAAATTAGACTTCAATTTAAAAAGCTTAACACGTTAGAAAAACAGACGAGGGGAATACGGCATCGTGTTCACGAAAACCGAGTCGTTGGGTACACGGGGTTCATCTCGCTACTGTTCTCTGCAATGAAACGTCTCACAATGAAAAGAGGGAATCGTCCATTGGCCAGTAGCATTCAGGCTTGGGCTGGGGAGAGGTGGGGAGCCCGGGGGCCCCTCTCCTTGCCTCGTACCCGCTTCCAGCCCACGGAGAGTCAGTTTAAACTGCAGGTGCCCAAGTGGAGATTTCAAAAATACCACCACACTCCGGCACTGCCTTTCTAGGCCACACTGCACCTGGGACAGAGCCATTTTTGCACAATGAGAGACACCCCAACAGGCCTGGGCACCAGCTACATGCCAGGCACTGGGCAGGAGCATTTATGATCACCTCGTTTAATCCTCCCGACGACCTACCAGAAAGGTGCCGCTACCACCTTCGCTCTACAGAGGGGAAGCCGCGGCGCAGGGCAGCAGAGCCCCCAGCCCCTCCTCCACCTTCACCTGCCCGGGAAGCACCAGGCAGTCGGGCAGCCCCAAATGGGCAAACTGGGTCTTATTTTAAGCATACTCTGGGGTGCTCATTACACAAAAGTAGCCTATTGTGAATTCTGGAACTTTAGGGAAAAAAAAAAGGATGTGCACTCTCCCGATTTATCCTTCAAGAAAATCCAAACTTCTTTTCCATGCCAACATACGTGCGCGAGCAGCTCGACCCCCAGGCTCCAGCCTGAGGCTGTGTTAATTAATGACAATAAGCACTAATGTTTAACGAGTTAGCGGTCTGAGGCTACCCTGGTGACCTGGTAACAGGGTGACCCTGACATTTGGGCTAACACCAGCTGAATCTTGTAGACTAAAGGGCCAAATGTGTGCACCCTCTCCCGTCACCTCCTGCTGAGCCCATCCTCCCACCTAAAGCCTTCCAGAAAACTCTTCCCCTGCCGCACGCGTCTCCACAGCCCGAAGCGTGGCGTGGTTTTGGCCGCACGTGGACGAAAATGGAAATGATACCGAGAAGGTGAACAGGGCTCCCGCGTCCAGGGACCTGGTTTGTCAGGCATCCTAGATTTTTCTGGAGCATGGGTCCAGGCAAAAACCTGCACTCAGCCTCTGAAGGACTGCGTGACAGTCTCATCAATGTGACCTGTTAACATGCCACGGCTTTTAAAGGACCATCTTGACTTTACACAGTCGGCACGACCAGCCCTATTCTACAGATAAAACTGAACAAACTCGAAGGCTAGCAGCCACGTAAGTAGCCCAAGATCGCACGGCCGGGGAGGTCCTGGGAGAGTTAGGACTTGAACCCAGGAGGCATCCTGACCTCTCTTCACCTGTAATTCTGTGAGTATGAGCCAACCGAAATCCAGAGCTGGGCCTGGGGTCTCCTCGATCCCCACAGAGGAAGGGGAGCTAAGCAGGGCAGGGAGATTGGTCACATCCCAGCTCATGTATCTATTTCAGAAAATCAAACGTATCCCAACTACGATCCTACGGCCAGCTTGGGGGGGGCCCTCTTGACACGTCAACCAGCAGCCCAGCCCCACGGCGCTTGCCCAGCATTGGAAACTCCAGCAAACCCACATTGCTTTCTGATTTCCTTATTTTGTCACTTATCTGATTCTGCCCCATTGTACTGAAAGCTCGGGATGGTCACAAGCACAAAGACCTGGGAATTAGCATGGAGAGATGGAAAAAGGCGGGGGTTGCAAGCTCCTGTCCCACCAGGCCAGCCAGGTGACAAAATGAGGAGGTGGAGCCAGGTGGGCCTGGAGAGGGCCACACGCCTCCCCCCCCCCCCCCCCACCCCGCTTAAGGGACACTGCTCAGGCTTCACACAGCCGCTGCCTCGAGGGAGCACCCGCTCCGGGGAGCCAGACTGCATTTCCCAGAGGACGGTGGTAACGCCGATTCATAAATATCGGAAGCTCACTCAATTTTTTAAAAAACTTCAGGTTTGAGTCTCTGAGGCGGTTTTCCCTGGAGGGGCAGGGACAGGGGACCAGGAGGCTGTCGGGAGGAGCACAGGGACTGGCTGGGAACGTTCTGCATTCCGACCTGGGTGGGTCAGACGGGTGGGTGCGGTTTGGGAACATTTCATGGGGTCCCACACTTACGATTTGCGCTTCTCCTCTCAGATAAAAAGGTAAAAACAGAACCAAACACCAACAACAGGAAACAACGGCAGACAGCTACGGCACCGACTCGGGTTTGATGGCTGGGACACTGGTTACAACTTCCGTTTGCATTTTGGTGTTTTGTTGTTGTTCTTAAAAGATAGGGTCTCCCTAGCACTCTGGGAGGCCGAGGTGAGAGGATCGCTCGAGGTCAGGAGTTCAAGACCAGCCTGAGCAAGAGCGAGACCCTGTCTCTACTAAAAATAGAAAGAAATTATATGGACAGCTAAAAATATATATAGAAAAAAAAAATTAGCCGGGCATGGTGGCGCATGCCTGTAGTCCCAGTGACTAAGGAAGCTGAGGCAGAAGGATTGCTTAAGCCCAGGAGTTTGAGATTGCAGTGAGCTAGGCTGATGCCATGGCACTCTAGCCAGGGCAATAGAGCAAGACTCGGTATACAAAAAAAAAAAAAAGACAGGATCTCACTATGTGGCCCAGGCTGGAGTGCAGGGATCATGGCACACTATAGCCTTGGACTCCTGAGCTCAGTCAACGCTCCTACCTCAGCTTCCTAAGTAGCCGGGACTACAGGTGGGTTACAACTTTTGAAATAAGACAGCAAAGGAAGTTAGGCTGGTTTCCAGCAAAGGAAAGGCAGTTCCCATGGTCCTGGGGTAATTAACATGAAGTCAGAAATCTGGTTTGGAGCTTCCCAGCAGCCAAAGCAAAATGAGAAACAGAAAACATAGCCATTTATATAATTTATATCTCCCTAGGAGGGAAAAAGAAATGTACATCCCCCAAAATCTTCCTGGGCACACATGGAGCCGAGGGAAACATCTCTGGTGAGGCTTTTGTCACTGGGTGAGGGGAGGGTCTTATTTTTATGTTTCGGGTTTACTTTATACTTCTTGGCTTGGTGCACTGGGAAAAGAAACTTCCTCCCCTGCTTCTCCTTGGCACAGAGGCCTCCTGGTCCTGCCCAGCCCTCCTACCCCTTGCCTGGAATGTGAACAAACCTGCTGAGAAACAAAACACAACTGAACGCATCACCAAGGCCCAGGGACCCGCAGGAGAGGCCGCAGACCCGGGGGCGCTCACCATGCATGTCCATCATTCCCGGGGAGGAGCTGTTCTCTGGAGTGGTCACCTCTGAGCCGCACTTCTCATCTTTGCCTTTTTTCTTATTCTTGTTTTTCTGGAGGGGAAAATGGAGCAGAGACCAAGTCACCAAATCACGTGTGCGCATGCTCACTCGGGCCCCTGGGGAGCGTTATGAATATTTTATCCATCAAATCCACTGGGAGCCCCCAAGCCCCTGGAGGGTTCTCCTTGGCCAGCATTTGAACGTGTTCCACAAGGGGCTACGCTCAGGGCCTTGCCCACTTTGGAATCAAAGAGCCCCTCGGCCGGGAGGATTCTGAGGCTGGCCCAGCTCCGGCACGCTGGGAAATGAACCTGCCTGTCTGCGGGGCGGGCCCCAGCAGCATGCAAACACCCCGGCTGGCAGCAATTGCCTCCTCCTCCCAGGAGAGCATCTGGGGAAAAGGCCCCCATCGGCCCAGAGCAGGTACAAAGTGATGCCAGGTGAGCCCGGCAAAGACAGAGGTGACTCAGTTCCACTAGCTTCGGGCCCCCTGGGGCTGCCTTTCTCAAAGCGTAGTAAGCCGACTTCCAGCACTAAAACGCAGGGGAGTTAAGGAGGAAAACCCGGGGAGGAAGGAGGGATGAAGGGGCTGCTGTGAGCCGTTCCATTTTTTACAATTGGAATAGAATCAGTTGGAAACAATCTGTGTCCACTGGTAACAGACTCATTAAATAAATTATGACACATTCATCCAACAAAATCCAATGCAACAATTACAGAGAATAAAGCAGCTCTTCACATACTAATATGGATCGATCCGCAAAAATATTCACGTATTAAAATATTTCAATATCGCCACGATGTACAAAAGAAAGGTGCAGGACATGCAAATGCCACCATTAGTGGGAAGCAAAGGACACATGAGTGTGTATTTGCACACGTGTCTGTGAGCCCAGGCTCCCTCTGGAAGGATAAACAAAAACTAGTAACTCGAGTTGCCTCCGAGGAAGAGAACTGGGCTGGGTGGGGGTGTGTGTGGGTACGAGGCAGATGTATAAAAAGACACACAGTAACAGAGCAACGTCTGAAGAACACACACAAATCTACAGACAGAACACAGACTGGTTGTCACCAGGGCAGAAGAGCAGGGAAGGGGGAGTAACTGCTAACAGGTACAAGTCTTCTTTTTAGGGTGATGACAATGTTCCGGAATTACAGTGGTGATGGCTGCACATTTACGAATAAACTAACACGGAATTGCACACTTTAAAAGAGTGAATTTTATGGTACATGAATCATCTTAATTAAAAAAACGGTTTTTAAAGTGACATCTGAATTTTGTACCATGTTTTACCTATTTGAAAGGATGAAATTTTCAAGAGTTCTAAAATAAAAAATTGGTGCAACCATATAGTCACTGGGTGTTACCAACAATAAAAAGCTATCCCCCCACAATGCAGATCCTTGGCCCCAACCTTCTAGAGATTCTGATTCAGCTGCCCGGGATGGGGCCCAGGAATCTGCATTTATCCAGCTGCTCAGCCAGGCCGGCACCGCTGCCCTGGGGGGGTGGGGATGGCGTATCGCACATCATGGCTCAGAGACGAAAGGGGAATTAGCATTTCTCGAGCACCGTCTGCACAGCCGGCACTGTGCTAAGTGTTCTCCGTGGTGATATACTGCCTTTGCTCTGTTGCAGAAACCCCGCGAGCTGGATGTTACTGCTCCGTCGCACAAAAGAGGGAACTAAGGCCCAGCAAGGTGGGGTGACCGCCCAGCATCACAGGTCACTCGGGGCTGGTGTGTCCAATGCCCTTTGCCCAGCCTGGAGCTGCCCTGTCCTTCCTGACGGCCCATATATAACGCTTTCTCCTTGATCATATTCCATTTGGCACATCCCTAATGTCTGTTTCATGCTATTCTATAATTATCTTCCCCCAACGAGATTAGAAATTCCTTGAGAGCAGGGACCACGTCTTCTCAAATGCAACCGGCGTTTCTACAACACCTAATGATGTGCAAGGCACAGACATGGGCTGGGGCCAGGCCAGCCTTCGAGGAGCCGGGGGCCGAGACAGACCCAGTCTCCATCCCTCTGGGGAAGGCAGCCCCGGTGCAGCCCCAGCCAGAACCAGAAGGGACAACAAACGCCTAAGTTCTCAGCCCAGCACCGACCCGCCCAGGGGTGAGCATGTGACCACAGTGTCAAGAACTGGCTGAGACCAGGCACAGTGGCTCAGGCCTGTAATCCCAGCACTCTGGGAAGCCGAGGGAGGACTGCTTGAGGTCAGGAGTTCAAAGCCAGCCTGAGCAAGAGCGAGACCCCGTCTCTACAAAAAAATAGAAAAATTAGCCGGGTGCAGGGCTGCCTGCCTGTAGTCCCAGCTACTCGGCAGGCTGAGACAGAAGGATCGCTTAGAGCCCAGGAGTTTGAGGTTGCTGTGAGCTATGATGACACCACTGCATTCTACCACCCAGGGAGACAAAGTGAGACTCTGTTTCAAAAAAAAAAGAAAAAAGAATGGGGCTGAAGCTGAGCCCTGCCTAGAGACCCAGGTAAGTAAAGACAGCAGAGGGAGGCTTAGCCCTGTCTCACGGAGGAAGCTGGACCCGCCGCCACCGCCGCAGTCAGGCAGGAGAGCAGCTCACGCAAAGCCCGGAGGCGGGACCGTCCTGGGTTTTGACGGGAGATGAGAGCAGCTGACCCCGGGGCAGCAAAGCTGGAGAACCTGGCGCTGGGGGTAGCTGCAGGCCATCCGGCCCTCCCCAGCCAGCGCAGCCCCTCGAGTGTCCCCCAGTGGTGGCAGTCAGGATGGCTCCGCCCCTCCTGGAACCCTCCGGGAGCCCCTGCCTGGGCAAATGCCTGCACCAGGCTCTCTCACTCCTGGGGCCACCTGCCACCAGCAGCCCCAGCCGCCAGAAGGGTCTCCAAGAACAGAGAGAACATGCACTTTGGAGTCAGACAGACATGAGCTGGATTCACGGCTTGACGATAGCTGTGTGACTCTAGGGAAGTGACTTCACCTCTCTGAGCCTGTGTCGTCACTTGTACAGAGGAGAGTTGAAAAGATCAACTCCACCGACCCAGTGTGAGAAGTAAATGAGACCAGTGTGAGAAGTAAATGAGACGATGCATGTGAACCATTAGCCCGGGGCCCAGCAGATGGGCACGTGCTCAGGAGCGGAGCTGCACCGCAGGCACCACCATTCCTGCCCCCAACTGTGCTGCCTGGTGTGTGTGTGGAGGGGGCTGGGGCTCTCAGCCCAGAAGACACAACTTGCAGGGACACTCCCCACCTCTCTGAGGGGTGGGCTCTGGAGAGGGATGGGGACAGGTCCAGCAGCCTCTCCAGGTCTAAGCTGGGTCCTTCTGCTTCCCAGGGGGCCTCAGCCCCAGGGTCCCATGGGGGTGGGTGACAGCAGGCAGCCCCCTATTGCCATGGTGGGAGGGGCATGGACAGATGGCCCCAGCCCAGGGGACCAGCCCCGCATACTCACATCATCAACCTTTGGCTCTGTCACAGGGACCCACTTGTAGATTCGTAGGGACGTGTCACCAACGGTCACCCACTTCTTCTCCCTGTGGAGGACAAGGAAGAGCCCATTACCAGGGGCTTATGGGGCAGGACCCTGCTCATGTCCACCGGGGCACAGGCCACGCTCCTTCGGGGCAGAGAACAAGCTCCGGATCACACAGATGTGGGCTTGAGCCCCACTCTGCCCTCACCAGCTGGCCCTAGGCAAGTTGCACCGCCAATCAAGCCTCAGTTTCCCCACCTGTTATGCCACACAGGGTCACTGACTATTCTGGGCTGCTGCTGGAAGGAAATGCTTGGTGAGGGTGAGGGCAGGGGAGGGTGGGGGCTGCCGCTGTCAGGAGGATCTCTGTGGATGATGGGAGCCAGGCCCCGGTTTCTCCTGTGTCACTGCCAACGTCACAGAGCCAGCAGACTGGGCCGCCCGTGTCCCTCTGGGTGACAGAGAGGGCTTCGGGCCAGTGGGGCGTTTCACCTGTGGGGAGCAGGGGTCTTTACCAAGGACACTCGGGGCTCCTCCGGCCCTCTGGCGACGCTTCTGGGGGCAGGGAAGGGGAGGCAGGGCAGACACGAGGGGCTGCCCCTGCTCTGCCAGGGAACGCCCTTCGGAGCGGCCAAGGGAAGCTGCAGAGCAGCGGCCTCGGCCCGAAAGAAGGTCGCCCAGCCTGGACCTGTGGCAGCAGCCAGGCCGGGAGGGTGCCCGTAAGACTCGGTTCAGGGCTCCTGGTGGCCCTGTCTGCACAGCCGCCACGGCCGCATTCCAAGCTCCTGAAGGACAGAGGCCAGGCCCCAGCTGCGAGAGGCAGGTCTGTGGAGCAGAAGGAAAAGCGGAGACGGCCTTTCACTCGAGGTAATAATTCCCGCACTGTCCACCGCGGCCACCGCCCCGCTCTGGGCCATCATGATTTTTAGAGTATTGCTACAGTCCCCCTGCAGTCAGACGGACTGAGTCCCTTCCAGCCCCATACACCCAGCGGCCACACTGGAGGGGACTGGGGCTGTGCCACCCAGGCAGACGTGCGAGGTCACCAAGCGGCTGCTGACCACCCAGTGAGGAGACTGGCGGCTCGGAGGGACCAACAATGGGCAGGTGGGGCCCGATGCACAGCTGGAGCCCAGGGGGCATGTTACAGGTCCCCCACCTCATCACCATGGGGGCTTCCGGGAGCCCAAGCACACTCAAAACCAGATAGCCGAAACCACAACGCTGCCTCCAAAATGCTGCCGGCTGGGGTCCCTCACGTTCCCTGCCAGAGGACGCTAGGGCCCAGCTTTTCTTATTGTTCTAATGACCGTTTCTAGTGCCTTCTATGTACCAAGTACTGTGAATATCTGCTCTAATCTTTACATAACCTAGTGGCAGGAAGCGTCAACTTTTCCACTGGACAGACAAAGAAACTGAGGCATGGGGAGGTGAACTCTTGCACTATTAGAAGCAGCCCCTCCGGCCCTGCCCCTTTTAGCCCAGAAAGAACAAAGGAGGCTGGGTGCAGTGGCTCACGCCTGTAATCCTACCACTTTGGGAGGCCGAGGCGGGAGGCCTGCTTGAAGCCAGGAGGTTGAGATCAGCCTGAGCAAGAGCAAGACCCCGTCTCTACAAAAAATAGGAAACTTAGCCGGGCATGGTGGCGCATGCCTGTAGTCCCAGCTACCCAGGAGGCTGAGGCAGGAGGATCTCTTGAGCCCAGGAGTTTCAGGCTGCAGTGGGCTATGATGATGCCAGTGTACTCTAGTCCGGGCTACAGAGCAAGACTCTGTCTCAAAAAAAAAAAAAAAAAAAGAATGAAGGAAAGGCAGGTATCTAAGTCACCACCCGCCTGTCTGTCTCCTGTTGGAAGAATGGACAAGCCACAGTGCCAATCTTTCGCCTCCTCCATTACGAATAATCAGAAGATGCCTGGAAGGGACAGGGCATTCCCAGGAACAACTTCAGTGACAAACAGAGCAAGCATCATAATAGCCATTGTGCACCACGGCCTTACTACATGCCAGGCTTCACGCCAAGCACTGTATTTACACGCCCTCTCTCTGAGATTCCCAACAGGCTACAAGAGAGGGACAGTTGTCATTCCATTTTATAAAGGAAAAAACATGGGGCCCAGAGAGGTTATACCACTAGCTTGTGGTCACACAGACTGTAGGAGGCAGAACAAGGATTAGGCGCAGGCTCAGACCCCTGAGCCCACCTTGTGCTATTCTGTTGCCCATGAAAACTAAGAACCCATCCTAGGGAGCACATGGGTAATGGGAGCTGGAGGAAGCATGACGAACTGCTAGAATCCCACGCAAATGCTCAAAGCCACTCACTACGCACGTGCCCTCACCTCGCTTCCTTGGCCTGGGCCCCAGTAAATCAACACATTGAAGGTTTGATAGTGTTGAAAAAAAAAAGTAATTGACTTGCAATACACAGGACACCTTTCAGGGCAGAAAGTGTGCCAGAGACCTGGGCTCTGCCGGCGTGAAGGAGCCAAGATGAAGGTCTGAAGTTGCAGCTGCTTCCCTGGGAGGCTCCAGGCCACGGGAGGCCACAAGCTGAACGCAGCCAGGTTCTCATGCTTCCCTTTGCCCCAGCCGGAGACCCCTCGCCAAGTCCCCAAGTCACCCCAGAGATTGGAAATTGTTCTTCGGCTGCATTTCTAGGTGCAGTTGTCAAGGGGGCTTCGGGACACGGGTGAGAACGTTAAGACCCCAACGTGTGAGCTGGACCTCAGACCTCGGCTCAGCCAGCAGCCACTCAGGAGGAGGCGGCCCCGGAACTCAGGGCAACTCACTGAGCGAGCACCGGGAGCACAAAATGGGATTTCACAGACACACCAGGTAGGCGTTTGGGCTCAGGGGAGCAGATTAAGATTTCCCACAACTGCCTCCCCAAACCCATCACCCCAGAACACAGCACCCCCATGTGGGTTTTAAGCTGCACCCATAACCTTATATCTGGGGTGGCAAACAGCTGGCCAACAGGCGTGTTTCGTTTGGCCTGCACAGTTCTGTTCTTTTAAAAATTTGAATCTACTGCCACATTTTCTTTTTTCTCTTTCTTTCTTTTCCTCTCCTCTTTCTTTCTTTCTTTCTTTCTTTCTTTCTTTGAGAAAGGGTCTCACTCTGTCGCCCAGGCTGGAGGCAACAGCATCATCACAGCTCACTGCAACCTCAAACTCCGGGGCTCAAGTGATCCTCCTGCCTCAGCCTACCCAGTAGCTGGGACTACAGGCACACGCCAGCACATCTGGCTAATGTAAAATTTTTTTCATAGAGATGGGGTCTTACTATGTTGCCCAGGCTGGTCTCAAACTCTTGGCCTCAAGCCATCCTCCTGCCTTGGCCTCGAAAAGTGCTAGGATTACAGGCATGAGCCACTGTACCTAGCCTCTACTGCCAAACTTAAAAAAATGAGACTCCTCATGAAAATCCAGATTTTTGGCTACTCCTGAAAACATGATCTGAGGCCACATACCCTGAGGAGCGACAGCTTGCTCCAGATGGGCTCCTTGGCTCCCTCTCATCCCCCAGTTTTCGCCACCTGTAGGCACTGGGGCTAGAACTCACCATGACCACCAGGCTGCACCCAACCTTGCCGCGAAGCTGCCCCTGGGTGCGCCCTGAGCCCTCCTGCCTTGATGGCCCCTCGTAGTCAGCCTGGCTTCAATACCTCTCTTTTCCCATCAGACTTGGCTCCTGGGACGAAAGGACAAAATGAGGTCCCCCATATAAAAACATAGCTCCAAATGCTCCTCCCCAGCACAGACTCCTATATAAACTACAAGCACCTATCCCAGATTCTCCAGGCCAAGGACAATTTCCAATGTTTTCCTGGGTCCAGGTCCAAGGAGACCATCCTGGGGTCGCTCAGCACCCAAGAGGACTCTGCCAACTCCCCAAGAGAGTCACTTTGTATTTACTCCCTGGAACTAGTCCCTGAAACCTCGGGTAGCCTGGCCTAAGGCTGCCTCATCCTAACCAGGCCCAGGTCCAGCTGATCTGCCGTGCACCTGGCAGGAAGGTACCTGTGATGAAACCTCCAGAGGAGGGAAGGTGAGGCCTCAGGCTCAAACCTCCACCTCTCCCAGGGCTCAGTGGGAGGTCCCCCAGCCTCTCAGTCCCCACAGCAAGTCACCGGGGGAACCCTCAGGCCAAGTGCCACAGGGTCCCAGACCTAAGCTTACTTGGCAGCTCAAGTCTCTGTCTCCCACCCAATGGCTCCCCCTTCCCCTTCTCTTCTCCACCCACACTGGGCCTCTCGAAGCCTGGCCCAGTTTCCCAAAAGAGGCCCACCATTTTGTTTTCCCTTCGGCCATCTTCTGGCTGCCTCACTCCGCCAGCCTGCCTTGCTGGGACACGGGACAGAAAGGACAGGAGAACCCACCTGGTGGCTGCAGACTGAGAGGCCACAGCTGGCTGCTGGCTTTTTCCAGGGTTGGGGATGCAGGGGGGCATTGTTAGGGCCACAGGGGCACAGGACAACACCACCCTAGGCTTATGGGACTAACAGTTACACCAGACACGCCAGCTCTCCTCTGCATAAAATGCAGGAAGCCCAATTAAATTTGAATTTCAAATAAATGAATATTTTTTAGCATAAGTATGTCCCAAATAGTACCTGGGACATACTTACACTAAAAAGCATTTATTATTTTAAAAAATGTCGTTGTTTGTCTAAAATTCAAATTTAACTCAGCGTGCTGTATTTTTATTTGCTAAATCCGACAACCCCCTGTCCTAGCCGGTGGTGAACCGCATGGTTGGTGGCCACACGGTTAATAAACAACCCACAGCCTCAAGGGCTGACTGGAAGACCCATTCTGTGGGCACAGCCACGGCAAGATTCGGCTTCTTGGAGGCTAGAGGACCCCAGGCAATAAAGCCATGGCTTTTTGCTTAGAACGGGAAAAGAAAAAAAAAAAAGAAAAGAAAAAGAAAAAAAGAATCCCCCCCCCCACAAAAAATATCACAAAGCCAAGTTTCTACAAAGTCCACCTTACAACATTTGACGAGCACTCCTGTGCACAGGGTGAGGTGTTTTTGGAAGCATGACCTTACTCATCCTCAACAGCCCTGAGAGAGGAGGAAGCAGCACAGAGCCTCTTGTTGCCATGGTTAGAGAAGTTACATGGTTTGCCCAAGGTCACAGCAAGGAAGTGGACTGGAAGCCCAACCAAGAGATCCCAAAGCCTGAGGTCTTTAGAGGACATGATGTGTCAAATGCATGGAGGGGCAGAGACACATCCCCCACCCAACTACAGGCTCCCCCAGTGGGCCCGGCCACAGAGGGCCTCCAGGCTGGCTGCTCTGGGGCCCTCGGGGCAGAAAGCCCCATCTCTCCATCTGCCCTCCCTGCAGAGCAGCTGGCCGCCCTGCGGGAGCAGCTGTCAGGGTGCAAGAGCCTCTGCCCAGCTGGGAACCTGGGGCAGGAGGCCCCACCACGCCTCCCGGCGCAGAGAAAGGCAGCTTGCTGGGGCCCCTTTCTAACCTACCGCCGGTGACAGAAGGGACCCAGGCACAGACACCAGTTCTTTCTTTGCACAGGGGCTGAGGCAGGGAGGGGGCCAACTCCAGCCTTCCCACTGGCAACCCCACAGGAGAGGGGCTGCGGGTTGCTTTCCAGTGTGTGTTTTGGCCTGCAGCAGTTTCTGCCATTTTTAAATGGCTCCGGTCAGGCACTGGGCGCCCCGCGCACCAGGGGAGCTCCCGAGGCACCAACGACTTGGATCTCAACTTTGGAAAGCCTCCCCTTCTCACGGTTCTGAAAATTCTTTGTCCCACTGGAGCCAAACCCAGCCCACGGCCGGGCATCCAGCCATCAGACAGCCCTTTCCATAGGAGGCCCCGGAGCACGTGGACTTTATTGATTTTCCTCTTGCCTTTTTTGTTGGGTTTGACTCTGAAAGGACAGCTAACTTGTGACACCGCCAGACCGGAGGCTCGCCCCCAGTGGTTTTAGAGACCTAGGCGTTACTCAAGAAATGACACCCCCCCAAACATAAACATACCCTGCCCGGGGCCTGCCCAGTTTCCGGGCTTTAAATCAGGGGTCAGGACGAGCCCGCGGGCGCTGACACTCGGGGACAACGTCGCGGCTGCTCCTCTCTCTCCCGGACCCCAGTGAAGCCGTGGGAAAAAAAATAATAAAGTTGAAATCAGGGAGCTGGGAGTTTTCAACAAGTCTGACCCAACCCGGCGATCTGCTCGCGCCTCGGGCCTGGCCCTGGGTCCGTTTCCGCGGCGGACCCCGGCGAGGCCGTGGAAATGTTCGATCGTATTAATTACAACAAGGCCACGCCGGACAGGAGCTAATTTGAGCTTGAAAAACACGCACGGCCGACACCGAAGCGCCTTTCCTCCGTGCAGAGAACAAAAACAAGGGCTCTCTCCGCAAAACAAACACGGGCTCCCGGTTTGGAAAGGCAGACGCGGCCCAGGACCGGTTTCTGGCCAAAATCATCGGCTCGCCCGACCCCCGCGGCCCGGGGCGCCCGGCGGCGCGGGGTGGGACGTGGGTGGCCCGCGCCCCTTCCTCCCCGCGCTCGCCCCCATCTTCCTTCCTCGCCGAGAGCCCTCGCTCCAGGCAGCCCAAAGCGCTAAATTTAAACGGCTCGCGCTCTGCAAACTCCGCAGACTCGAGGGCGCCGGGCCGGGAGGCGGGGAGCGGCGGGCGGCGAGCGGCGGGGCAGGCGCAGGGAGGCCGGCGCGGGCCGGGGCGCGGGGTCGGCGCTGCGCCGCCCGGGGCGCGCGGGGAGGCGGCGGCGGCGGCGGCGGCCCGCTCGGTGCCTGCACAATGGAGCTCGCGCTCTCCCCGCCGCCGCCGGCATTGCGGCCCCGGCGCGCGGGAAGCCGCTTTCATGTGACTTGCACAGAACGAAATGGCTTCTGGGGCCGGCCCCGAGCCCCCCTCCCGGGAGCCGGGCGCCGCGGCGGGGGCTGCCCGCCGCTCCAGCCGCCCGGCCCGGGCGCCCGCCGCCTCCGGGCTGCCGCCGCCGCCGCCGCCGCCGCGCCAGGTGGGCGACAGGCGCGAGCGCACCTGGACAGCGGCCGCGGCCCCCGCCTGGCGCAGGTGACCCGGCTCGCGCGCCGCCCGCCCGCCCTCGCCAACTCCGGGCCCCGCGGCCGGGCCGGGCAGGCGGGCGGGCGGCCCGGGCGCTGCGCCCCGCGGCTTTTTGTATCCGCTCCCGGGCTCGGGGCGGCCGCGGCGCCGAGCAGCGAGCGAGCGAGCAGGCGCCTCCGCTTACCATTTGCGCACTTTCTCGATAGCCGCCATGACCCTCTTGATATCATCTTTGGCCCGGCTCCTGGTCTCGGCTCGAACCGACCTGCCCGACATGGTTCTGGCGGGGACAGAGAGGCTGGGGAGCGCGCCCGCCGGGTCCTGCTCGCGCTCCGCGGCGGCCACACTCGCGCCCGCCCGCCGCTCACTCACTCACACACACAGACACTCACACACACACGCACTCACACACGCACTCACACACATACACACACACACAAAGCCTGTGCCGCCGCGCGCCCGGGCCCAGTGCGCAAGCGCCGGGCGGCAGCTGCACCGAGCAGGGGGAGCAGCGCCGCCGCGGCCGCCAGCAGTGCGGCCTCCGGGCGCCGCCGCCGCCGGGCAGCGCCCCCGAGCCCCCCGCCCCCGGGACGCCCCCGGACCCGCTCCCGGGCAGGCGGCGAGGGGCGGCCGGCGGAGGGGGCGGCGTGCGGACGTGCGCGCGGACACTTACTCGGAGGCCGCAGGTGCCGCGGGGTCCCCGGGGGCCGGCGGGCTGGCGGGGCGGCCGGCCGCGGAGGGGGAGCATTCCTTGGGAGCCCGCCCGGCCGCCCGCCCCGGCCCCGGGTATGTGGCAGCCGCTGCAATAATGCAAGTTTCCTGTGGGGCTCTTGACTTCTCGGAGTTGAAGGCGGCGATTCGGGACGCGAGGTGCTCCTGGAAAGAGTTGGGACACACGGATCTCTGCTGGCCCGCTCCCCTGCTCAAATGCGCGAGCTAGGACGTCGCCTCCCCCGGCTTTGTCCTCTCGGCAAACCGGGCTCGTAGGAGAGGTGCCTGGGGTGAGGCAGGCCCCGGGAGACTTAAGACCTTGCTTATTACAGAGCTTTCCGCTCTGGAAAAGCTCAGTGATGACCAGCTTCGTAGCAGGGCCACGGGTTGCCCCGTCTTAAATAAGGGGAGAGGCCTCCGCTGGGTTTGCCAGGGGACTACGGTTGAACTTGAAGCCACTCCTGATTTAAGTACCAGGCTCCGACCACGTGCCGCTACTGCACAAATGAGCCTAGCAGGTACTGAAAGGGACTGGTCAGATCCACCAGGAGCACTTTTGACGTTTGTTTCCTCCCCATCAGGCCTCAGAACAGGATAACGGGGCCACATCTTTGTGTGCAGCTGCGAGAAGCTGACTTACCAGAGCCAAAGCATGCCCAGAATGACTCTGGGAAAAGTTAGCAAGCAGTGCCAGAGAGCCCAACACTAGTCATTTCACAGATGGGGAAACTGAGTCTCAGGCCATACGCTAAATCTGACTCCCACTCATTCTAGTATCAGGCAGTGCCCCCCAAGGTTTTGGGAAATGGAGAAACTACAGGCCTTTTCCTAGGCAGATTATTTTCACCATTCTGAAACGCAAGCTCCTAATGTGAAAAATGAAGATACCTTGGAGAATCATTCTGAGGATTATATGGGAAAATACATAAGAGCAGGTCGTAAAACAGAGATCTTACACTGTTGGCCATCTTCACGGTATCTGGTCAACAGATAACGTGCTTCAGGTTACACAGAACTTTTAAAAATATATATTTGAATTTAAAATAGGAAGATACTATGTCAAACATCCAAATATCAACTGATGAATGTGTATATCCACACAGTGGAATATTATTTAGCCATAAAAAGGGAATGAATACATGCTTAAAGTACTGATACATGCTACAACACAGAGGAACCTTACAAACATGCTAAGCGAGGCTGGGTATAGTGGTGCTCACCTGTAGTCCCAGCCACTCCGGAGGCTGAGGCGGGAGGATTGCTTGTACCTAGGAGTTGGAGGCTGCAGTGAGCTATGATCATGCCCCTGCACTCCAGCCGGGGTGACAGAGAACGAGCCTGTTTCTAGAAAAAAACAACAAACAAACAAACCATGCTAAGTGAGTGAAAGAAGCCAGTCACAAAAGGACAAATACTATATTCCACAAATATATATGATTCCACTTACATGAGCTGTCTAGACTAGGGAAATCTAGAGACACAGAACGCAGATTGGTGGTTGCCCAGGGCTGGGAGGAGCACGAGTGACTGACTGCTAATGCGGATGGAGTTTTCTTCTGGAGTAATGAAAAACTCCTGGAATGAGTTAGTGGTGATGGCTGTAGAACATTGTGAATGACTTAATGCCACTTAATTGTACACTTTTAAATGGTTACAGTGGCCAATTTTATGTATATTTGACCACAATAAAAAGAAATTCAAATATCCAACTTCTCCAGAAACAGTAGAAGATCTGCAAACTGGGCCCGCAGTGCCACATGGCACCCATCAGCTAGAGCCAAGGAGCCCTGTGCCCTTCAGACAAAGCTCTCCAGGTCACCAATGTGTTCACCGGCCACTTTATAAATTTGTGTCACCTGTCTGGCCCCTAAAGGTATTTGTGGTTTTGGTCCCTGATGAAACCATAAAGCTTTCCACAAATATTCTTTATAAATCTAGTATGTCACTTGTAATAGCTTCCTGTCCACTGCAGATACTTTTCAACTTCTTTCAACAAAGCACAGTTGTTTTATAGCCGGTGTCTGATGCTTCTAATATTTGAAGTATCCGAGGATCTGTTTCTGCTAGTTCTTGCTCATGGTGTTCTATTTCCTTGTTATATGTCTGGTTCTCTTTGACCATACTGAAAACTGTTTTAAAATTACAGGAATAAGCATTCCCCAAGAGATGATTCACATTGGCTTCTGCCAGGCTCCTCAGGTCACTGCTAGTCCAGGATGACCTAAATTCAAGTTCAGGGCTTGTGGTTCCCTGACCATCCGGGTGATGCAAATACAGGCTATGTAATTGTCCAAGACTGCTTCTCTTACTGTGCTCCCAGAGTAGTCAGTGTGTGCTGCAGCTGGCTTCCAGGTATGTGCTTCCAGGATGTGTTCAGTGACATGTAGAGAGTGTGAAATCGGCCATGGTGGGGATACTCACACTACAGAAATTAGCAGATGCTGTGTACATCAGGACCCTCCTTCTCCAACCCTACCCGGGGCTGGTTGTTAAACATTTTCTAGCATACTATTGGTGGATTCTGATGGGGTCCAAAATTGTTGTGGGAAAGATCTCCCACTTAGTATGAGCCCTGGACTTTAATTTTCTGGCCTCTTGCCCCACAAAACCATTCACAGTCAAGTTCAGATATGCTAGGGTTTGCAAATACCTGCAGGGGAGTAGTGGCTTCCTTGCTGGATTGTAGTTCAGCATTTCTTTTCCCTTCAATTTTGGCCTAATTCCTTACTATCTTGTCAGCACATGGTGGCCTTTAGGAGGTTTTCAAATACTTTTTTTGTTTTGTTTTGTTTTTTGTGTGTGTGTTTTTTTTTTGTTTTGTTTTTTGAGACAGAGTCTCACTTTGTTGCCCGGGCTAGAGTGCCGTGGCGTCAGCCTAGTTCACAGCAACCTCAAACTCCTGGGCTCAAGCGATCCTCCTGCCTCAGCCTCCCGAGTAGCTGGGACTACAGGCATGTGCCACCATGCCCAGCTAATTTTTTCTATATATTTTTAGCTGTCCAGATAATTTCTTTCTATTTTTAGTAGAGCCGGGGTCTTGCTCTTGCTCAGGCTGGTCTCGAACTCCTGAGCTCAAACGATCTGCCCGCGCCGGGCCTCACATACTTTTCCGAGCATTTGTAGTTACTTTCAGCTTGAGAATTAGTCTGGATAATTGTTTATCTGAAACTGAAAGTCAAGCTCTCTACAAATGTTAGTTATTATTCTAGACTTGTTAAAAAAGGTAAAATAAAAAGTGATCCCAGGGTGACAGAAGTGACTTATTTAGTTATGGCTTGTGTCAGATGTCTTACCCTCTCTGTGCCTCATCTGTAAAATGGGGATGAAAATAACACCCACCTCATAGGGTTATTATGAGGACTCAACATAATATCCACCAAGCACCTAGAATGGTGTTGGCAGGTAGAAAACGGCGTGTACCCAAATGTAGAGTCATGCACAGAATAAGGACTTTCCAGCCAACAACCGACCGCATATATGATGGTGGTCCCATAAGATTATAATGGAGTTGAAAAATTCCTATCACCTAGTGCTGTCATAGCTATAGTAACGTTATAGCGCAGTTACTTTATTAAATCTAGTGTAGCCTAAGTGCACAGTGTTTATAAAGTCTACAGTGGTGCACAGCAATGTCCTAGGCCTTCACATTCCCTTGTCACTCACGGACTCACCCAGAGCAACTTTCAGTCCTATAAGCTCCATTCATGGTAAGTGCCCTATACCTATTTTTTTAAAATCTTTTAGATTGTATTTTTACTGTACCTTTTCTATGTTTGGATATACAAATATTTACCAGTATGTTACAGTTGCCAACAGTATTCAGTACAGTAACATGCTGTGCAGGTTTGTGACCTAGAGGCAAGAGGCTATCCCATTTATCCTAGGTGTGCAGTAGCTACACCATCTAGGTTGTACAGGTACACACTCTACGATGTCTGCACGTGGATAAAATCGCCTAACAACGCGTTTCTCAGAATGTATCCCCACCATGAAGGGACACATGACTATATTTTTGTTAAAGGACCTGTAGGGTCACTCACATCATTGTTACATTAATAATCATAATAATGGTTAGATATCGTTATTACCTAATGACCCATGCTAGAGACTGAAGTCAAACTACTCCTCTTTCCTGAGTTGCTAAATTCAACTCTTAATCCACTCCTGCTGTTAAGTGTTCCTCGTTCACCACCGTGGGGTGGAGGAGGTTTCCATCTCTGGAACAGAGATGTGTAATTGTGAGGCAAACGCAGGCCCCGCTTCGTGCGTCTCTGCAGCCTAGCAACTTGCACGCGCAGCAGCAGGTTGGATTCATACACAGAGGTGCTCTGGTGTTCGGGAAGCAGGTCATTCATTAGCCAGGCCCAGCAAAGGGGGAAAACCTTGAAGAGAAAGCTCCAACCACAGAAGGAAATACAATCCCCTCCTCTGAGACAGGAACAGAAAGGACATGCTGTGTGTGAAACTGACCATCCAGACTACCTCCCTACTTTTACAGAAAAGAAAGCTGCGATCCGGTAGTTTCCCAGCCAGTTAGCAGAGTTGTGGCCAGAACTCAGCTCTCCTGCTTGTAGAGACTGTGTGTGTACACCACACGCATCATAATGCTGACAGTTTGAAATCAGCTACACTGGGAGTATTTATTTACACCATGGAAATAGGCAGGTGCGCCTCCTTCCCCTCCCCCACCCCGTGCTGGTTGGTGAACACTTAGCAGCATGCCCCTGCTGGAGCCAAGTGGGGTCCCAAATTATTGTGGGGAAGGTCTCCCATCTAGTGTGGGCCTTGTCATGAGTTTCGGATGGCCTGGGGAGGCCTTGAAAAAATGTGTGTGTGTTTGCACCAAATTCTGCAATCTACCTCTCTGCAGACTTTTTTCTTGCTTATAATCACAAGCATAAAGTGGTCACCAAATACTAGGAGATTAGTAACTTGCTTATGCATCCATTGTCTTGCCTAAAAGTTGGGCCACTTAAAGTCATATAAAAATAAGATAGTTTGGGCGGCTGAGGCGGGAGGACTGCTTGAGCCCAGGAGTTCAAGGCTGCAGTGAGCTGTGATCGAGCCACTGTACTCTAGCATTGGCAACAGAGTGAGACCCTGTCTCTTTAAAAAATAAAATAAAATTAAAAAAGGTATAGTGTATAGTAGATTTGAAGTGCTTTGAAAGGCTGATGTGTTTCAAGGTGAAATAATGCAATCCAGAAGCCCTAACATTGAAAGATTTTTTTGCTGACTTTTATTTCAAAATATTAAGGGGGTACAAATGTGTTTGTTACAAGGATATCTTGTATAATGCTTAAGTCAGGGCTTTTGGTGTGCCCATCACCAGAAGAATGTTCATTGTACGCAACAGGGAAGTTTTTATCCCACACCCTCCTGCCCTCCCCTCTTGGTTTCTCACGTCCTTTATATCACTTTGTGCCCGTGTGTACCCATCTATGAGCTCCCACTTATTAGTAAGAACATACAGTATTTGGTTTTCCATTCCTAAGATACTTCACTTAGGAATAATGGTGTCCGGTTCCTTCCACGTTGCTGCAAATGATATTATTTCATTCCTTTTTGTGGCTGAGTAGTACTCCGTGATATATATATGTACACACCACATTTTCTTTATCCATTTGTGAACTGAAGGGCTCTTAGGTTGATTCCACATCTTTGCAATTGTAAATTATGCTGTGATAAACATTCGAGTGCAGGTGTCTTTTTGATAAAATGACTTCATTTCCTTTGGGTAGATACCCAGCAGTGGGATTGCTGGATTGAATGGTAAGGCTACATTTATTTCCCTGAGGAATCTCCATACTGTTTTCCACAGAGGTTGTACTAATTTGCAGTCCCCCCAACAGCGTATAAGCCTTCCTTTCTCTCTGCATCCACGCCAGTATCTATTGTTTTTTTAATAAGGGCCATTCTAATAGGGGTAAGGTGGTATCTCATTGTAGTTTTAATTTGCATTTCCCTGATGATTAGTGACATTGAGCATTTTTTCATACTAACATTGAGTGATTAAACACAGAGAGTCTGCTCCTGACCCAGTGACTTGGAGTAAAGCTGGAAAGCTGGAATCCCTCTACAAACAGGCTCTGTAAATTCTCTGGTCAGGAAACTAGAAGGCCGCCTAAATTCCTTCTCCCTTACTGTCCACATATGCAGTTATTTTGGCTGTATAGTATGTGAATGCCCTTCCTAATTCTGAGTGAGCCTCTGGGAGTGGAAGCAGCCCCCTACTACAGAAGCTAAAGGGGGCCTGTCTTTCTTTACATGCAGGCAGTTAAGTCCTGGCGGTGGGTCCCAACCTTAGCCATGGGTGGATGGTCTAGGCAGATTTTCTTTTCTTTTTTTTTTTTTTTGAGACAGAGTCTTGATTTGTTGCCTGGGCTACAGTGCAGTGGCATCATCATAGCTCACTGCAACCTCAGACTCCTGGGCTCCTGCTTCAACCTCTCGAGTAGCTGGGACTCAGGCATGCACACCACGCCTGGCTAATTTTTCTATTTTTAGTAGAGATGGGGTTTTGCTCTTGCTCAGGCTGGTCTTGAACTCCTGAGCTCAAGTGATCCTCCTGCATCAGCCTCCCAGAATACTAAGACTACAGACGTGAGCTACAGTGCCCGGTCGCTAGTTGGTTTTTAGGAGCAGTTTTATTGAGATATAATTCACATACCATAAAATTCACCATTTTAAAGTATATAATTCAGTGGTTTTTAGTATATTTGTGGAGTTGTGCAACTGTCACCACAATCAATTTTAGAACATTCTCATCAACAATAAAAGAAACCCTGTACCCATTAAGCAGTCACTCTCCTCCTGTCCCCGCAGCCTCTGGCTACTCTCTCTTAATACTTCCTGTCTCTATGGATCCGCCTGTTCAGGATGTTCCATACAACAGGTGGCCTTTTGTGTCTGGCTTCTTTCACTTAGCATGTTTGCAGGAACCATCCATGTTGTAGCATGTATTAATACCTCACTTCTTTTCACAGCTGAATATTATTCCATTATATTGATATGCCGCGGTTTGTTTATCTGTTTATTTGTTGATGGACATTGGGTTGTTTCTGCCTTTCGGCTGTTGTGAAGAATGCGGCCGTGCACATTAATGTGCAGGGTTTTGTGTGGTTGTGCGTTTTCCTTTCTCTTGGCTACGTATCTAGGAAGGGAACTGCATGATCACGTGGTAGTTCCGTGTTGGACATTTTCGGGAACTTCCAGACTGCTTCCGGAAGCAGCTGCGCCATTATACGTTCTCACCAGCAGTGTGGGAATCATGCCAAATCCTCACCAACACTTGCTATTGTCTGTTTTGTTTTAGCCATCCTAGTGGAGGGGAGGTGGTATCTCATTGTGGTTTCGAGTTTGTCTTTCATTTCTGAGGGACGCAGGGGCAATGGGGAACGACTCGTGGCAGAAGTGGCCATGGGAGGGCCTGAGAGGGCTGGAGGATTGAGTGCCCGCTGCCACAGGGCCACTGGCGTCCAGGCCTTCTTGGGTTCCTGCTAATCTCCCAAATCTCCATTGCTTTGAGAGTTACCTGGTAGCTCTTCTAGGATAAATGACAGAATGGCTGTAGCCTGTGGCCTGCAGATACTCTAACAGTGGCCCGTGTGGACCATGTGGGAAAGAAAACTGGAAGAGGAGAGGGGACCGATGGACACTGCAGAGGGGTCAGTGGCGAGCGTCTGCCGAGGCTTTGCTGTACTGTGGGCTGCCTCTGGCAGCCACCAGCAACTCAGGGTATACATTTAAATAGGACTGTGCCTGGAGGGACAAGATCACTGAGAGCATTGTGGCTGATTCCATTTTTTTACAATTTTGCAATCCCTGGAAAACTCATGGTGAAAAGATGCTGACTCAGGGACTTAAAATATGTGGGGCTGAAACCCACCATGAGCTTTTTTATCTTTGGCTAGTGTCACGTGAAGGAACTTCAAGGGCTGGTACCACATGTGACTTATCTGTGGTCTTTCCTGGGACCCTCTGAGTAACAGCCTTTCCCACTTCAGGACCTCTGGACATAAAGGAGTTTGTTGAACTCATGAGTGGACAAATGAATGAAGACCATCTCTTTCAGATTATTGATGAAGACAGGAGACGCTCCCAGAGGCGGGGGTGGCGGCCAGCCCCGCAGACAGGATGCACGGGCCACACCTCTCTGCGTCCTCTCGTCCTCTCACGCTGCAGTGCCTGCACCTGGTGTGCTCTCTGCCACCGAGCTGTCATCCAGGCCCAGGACACACGTGCTGGCCGGTGGGCTAGGGGCACCTCCCACTTTACAGCACAACTCCCGTGTGCTTCGATCCGCTCTCAAGGAGCGTATGCTACGTGTCGTAATTAAACTCGTTCTCCCAAAAGAAAAAACTCCACTTGCTTTAAAGAGTAAGATATGAAAAAATAAACACTATGTTTACACTGATGTGTCTTCTGACTTCCAATCAACAAAACGAGTACATGGTGGGGTCAGTAAACCAGAGCAGGGCCCCTTCCCACGGGAGGCGACATCAGTGCTGCGCTTGCCCACGGCTCCGCATGGCACCGCCAGCCCTGATCAGTTCCTCCCGTTACCTACCACAGAGCCTCCCTAGGCACTGTACTCCGGAGGACAGGAGCCCCGGGGAACTGAGATCCCGCTACCAACTGACTGTCCAGACGCTCGGTATTGCACTGCCCTGAGGAATGTTGCATCAACTGGTTTTTCTTTCTTTTTTGTTTTTCAATTTTCCTTCACCGCTAAGCTAGCAGGGGTGGTTATGTGACATGTGAGCAGGGTGGCAACTTGCTGTTGAGTCCCAGGGCCCTGTATCTATTTATTACAATCAATTTGGAAATTGCTGCCCGCAGGGGAACTGCTGGCCAAATCTCTAAGGAACATGCTCAAGCCGGAAAAACACCAGTTGTCTGGGGCAGCCATAGCCTGAGGACACAGATGTTTAAAAAAAGACCTTTTTTGTTTGTATTCCTCCGAGCACAACAGGGGGCCG
Source organism: Varecia variegata (assembly GCA_028533085.1). NCBI lineage: Eukaryota > Metazoa > Chordata > Mammalia > Primates > Lemuridae > Varecia > Varecia variegata. The sequence goes on from CM052452.1 coordinate 4,570,270, forward strand.
GGTCTGCATGGGACAGACATAAGTGAGGGGACCCAGGTGCAGTGGGCACTAACTGCCTCAGGAGAATTTGCTGGAGAACTAACTGAAAGGTGTGGGGCAGACCATGGAAACAATTCAGGGTGACTGAGTCAAAAGGGTGACACAGCCAGGCGTGGTGGCACTTGCCTGTAGTCCTAGTTACTCACGAAGCTGAGGCAGGAGGATTGTCTCAACCCAGGAGTTCCTGGCTGCAGTGAGCTGTGATCACACCACTGTACTCCAGCCTGGGCAATAGAGCAAGACCCCATCTCTTAAAAAAAAAAAAAAAAAGAAGGGTGGTACAGATTTCGTCCTTTAAAAACGTTTTCTATGAAATGCTTTTAGATTTACAGAAGAGTTGCAAAGATAGTAGAGACCTCCCACAGACGTGTCACCGCTATCTCAATGCGAACATCTTACACAACCGCGATATGTTTATCAAAACTAAGAAATTAC
>CM052452.1:4571243-4602317 GCA_028533085.1 Varecia variegata
AAAACTAAGAAATTACCATTGGTGAGACACTATTAACTAAATGACAGACTAATTTATTTGGATTTCGCCAGTTTTTCCCTAACATCCTTTTTCGGTTTTAGGAATGGTGCAGGTTCCCACACTGCACTGAGGGGTCGTGTCTCCCTAGGCCCCTCTGGTCTGTGGGGGTTTCTCAGTCTTGTCTTGTCTGTCATGGCCTTGACCTTTTTTGAAGAGTGCTGGTCAGGTATTTTGTGCAGATTTGTGCATTTGTGGTTGGAATGAGTAACCTCGGCCTATGAGGTGGAGTGGGATGGGTGAACCACGGCCCGTGGGATGGATCCAGGCGGCTGTGTTTGTATGGCCTACAAACTAAGAATGGGTTTCATATTTTTATATGGTTGAAAAAAATCAAAAGAAGAATATTTCATGATATGTGGAAATTCAGTGTCCGCAAGTAAACTTGGTCAGGACGCAGCCACAGTGTTCTGGTTGCTTTTGCGCTACTGCGGCAGGATCACGGAGTCTGAGAGGGACCCGTTGGCCCAAAGAGCCTCCATATTTACGCTCTCTGCCTTGACGGGGAGTTTGCCAACCCTGACGCGGAGGGCCCTGTGAGGACCTGGCATTCACCTTACCTAAAAGCCGAGTCAGCTATTAAATGAGCACTGATGCTTCGAGTTCACTCATTCCATCGTTCCACAAATGTTTGTCGAGGGCCATCGTCAAAACTGGGAGAGATCTCTATTTGAGCAAATGTTAACTCTTGTTCAAACTCTGGGATTGGGAGAGGTTAATTCTCACCAAATGTCTTCCCGGTTCCCAGGCACAGTTTCTGCCTGTGATAATAATAGCTGCTGTCATATTTTGAGTGCTACCCTGTGCCAGTAACGCTTTACTTGCACCATCTCTTTTAATCCTCGCAGCCACCCCAGGAGCTGTTCCAGGAGGCAACTGAGGTTTAAGAGCTTAGCCACACCTAAGGGCACACAGGTATCTATTAAATGGCAGAAACAGAACAGGAGCCCAGCCAAGCCCAGGGCAGATGCTATGCAAATCAGGCACTCACTGCTCAGGGGGTCAGGGGCTGGAGCAGAGACTGGGGCTGGGGGAGGCTCTTGGTGGTTCCTGATCTAGAAGTAACAAACCAGGACAGCTAGCCAGAGGCCCTGTCTGAAACACACAGGATCGTTTTTTTCAAAGGAACATCATAATGTGCTTTTTGGTGTTCAGTGTTTTGTTCCTCATTTTTTTTCTTAAGAGATGGAGTCATGCTCTGTTGCCCAGGCTGAACCACAGTGGTGCAATCATAGCTCACTGCAGCCTCGAACTCCTGGGCTCAGTCCTCCTCCTTCAGCCTCCCAAAGTGTTAGGATTACAGGCGTAAGCCACCACACCTGACCAATGTCCCTAAGTCTTGGCACACAAGCTCTATGACACTTTGTCATCCCCCCTTTTTTTTTTCTTTTTTTTGAGACACAGTGTCACTCTTTTGCCCGGGCTAGAGTGCTGTGGCGTCATGGCTCACAGCAACCTCAAACTCCTAGGCTCAAGCGATCCTCCTGCCTCAGCCTCCCAAGTAGCTGGGACTACAGGCATGCACCACCATGCCCAGCTAATTTTTTAAATATATTTTTAGCTGTCCAGCTAATTTCTTTCTATTTTTTTTTTCAGTAGAGACCGGGGTGGGGGGTGTCTCGCTCTTGCTCAGGCTGGTCTCGAACTCCTGAGCTCAAACGATCTGCCCGCCTCAGCCTCCCAGAGTGCTGGGATTACAGGGGTGAGCCACTGCGCCCAGCCTGTCGTCTCTTTCTGTCATCACTGCTTTGCCACCCCTACGGCTGGGGACTCTGAGCTCTCTGCATCCGGCCCCACCCTCATGTCCTACCTCCTCTCTACCTGTGTGGCCAGCACTGCCCCAGGGGGGGTGAAGAGGCCCTTCTGGGGCTGAGAGGGACATGCTGGCTGTGCCCCACCTTTGTCGAATAAGTCAAGAGACAACAAAACAAAAGCACCTGCAGAAAGAGGTCCCCAAGGTGAGAAGGGGTCTCCTGGCCGGGCGGGGCTGGAAGTGGGGTGGGAGTGCTGTCCATACCGATGCTGCTGTCCACGGCTGTTCGGGTCTCCTAGGTGAACATCCAGAACCCGGACCACACCTCCCTCCACTCTGACTCAGAGAGACGCAGGGAGCCAGAGCAGCACAGAGAGAGCAGCTGCACCTGCGTGTGACATCGGTCCCAGCTCACTGCCCAGCCATAGTGAGCCCAGCTCGTCACTGGTCAGCTCTGGTAGGACAACTGTTCCGATACATGTAGTCGATCAGAACAAAATCGAAGGGTGCCAGATTGAATGAAAAAAGTCCGACTGGTGTGCAGACTGCATCCAATTCTGAGTTATTTTTTGAAGAGAACAACAAGTCATTTGAGTTTCCTGTTCCCTAATATGTCCCCGTGAACTTTTTAACTGGCTTGATAACAAATATATCTCCTAAGCCCTTAGCAGCTGCAAAGTTGATCCACAGAGCTGTTTTTCTTTTTGTGTTTTTTAAAAAGAACAAAATGTAAACTAGGTTGCAAGCCGTGGTGACACGATCTGACAGGCTGGCGCCTGCAGAACCTTGGCCCGTGCTGTCTGCCCCAAGGTTGCGGTGACACAGCCTGGCTTGGGGTAGACAGTTCTGTTCCGTGTTCCAAGGTGTTCCAAAGGCACGCCCGTGCCACATTTCCAACGGGACAGCATGTAGTGGGGAAGGCTTTGGGCACAAGTTAGGACGTTGTTGCTGTTCTGTTTCTCTTACACGACTGCCCCTTAGGAGAAAGGCACTTTAAGTGGATCAGAAATGTTATGTCAGGTGCTCGTTTCTCAGGGGAAGAACCCAGTAGCGTGGGAGGGTGGGCTGGACTGCGCTAGCCAGAGAATAACATTTGGCACACTGGCCTGAATGAGACGTCAGAACTGATGACAAAACTCTAAGATCAGACCATAACTTTCATCTCTTCACACTACAATGCTATGCTATTTTCAAGGCCAAAATACTGCTGTAATCCTAACTAGTAATGTCCCCTAAATGTCCTTGGAACTGGGGAACTGGCCCCTATTTTTGCCTACTACGTGTTTTGAAGCCCCGCGGCGTGTGAGGCGGCAGCTCGAGCCGGGCTTGTGTGGTGCTCGAGGGAGACTCCCGGCCCGGGGGGCGGGGCTGCTCTGTGGTTTCAAGCAGGTGCAGCGCCCACCGCTCCGGGGCTGCTTCTGTGTTCTCTCTGGCAGTTGCCACCGGGGTTAAGCATGGCCGGTGATGCTCTTCATAACGGCCACACACAACTGCTTGGGTGTTTGGCTGATAGGAAGCCACAATCAGGGACTCCCAGGAGCCCTGAGCACCCGGCACCCCCACCTGAGCCTAACAACAGGCAGGGGTGGCCCACACTGGGCCAGGTGGCACTCCAACAAAAGGGCATAGGGCCACTGATCATCGTTTCCCACGCACATCCTGAGGAAGGCCTGTTGCTGGCTGAGGCTCCCTCTGCCCCCAGAGGCCACACCCCCTCGTGTCCTGTGCAAACCTCGCGCCAGGCAGCACTGCCTGAGACCCGGGTATCCAGCCACCGTTTACGTCCAGTTGCCAGTGTTTTTCTTGCCTCCACCCACCTTTCTATTTCAGAAACAGTGGAATGTCCAACTTTGTAAATTCTGTGGCTTAACAGAAATTTTCTTTTAATGTCTAAATGTTCTAAACATGAGAGTGGGGGTGGGGAGATGTAGAAAAAGCAGTGCCTCGTGGAAAACACGCATGCATGCACACACAAAGTCCTTTGTGCTTCAAACATTCCTTACAACTTCACTGACCATACTGTTCAGAATCTTCTGAAATGGTTAAGCCAAGAATCTCAGTCGTGAATATTTCTGCAGTGATTTCGTCTGGAAGTTCTTCTTCAAGACAAATTTCTGAACCTAGCCAGACAAGAAAAGAAAACCAAATGCCTTCACAATGATTAGGTTTTTAACTCAGAAGGATTTTCCAAAAACACAAGGAAATGCTACTAAACAAAAGCAAGAGGTACTTTGTGTTATGGTTTAGCTTTGATTCCTTGAAAACCCCTGGGTGGAAATTGGTTAAAATCCCTCCCTTACGGAATGGAGCACTGTTGACCAGATCTCACTGCAAATACCCACATGGTATCACTGATTTTACTGTTTCAGGATTCCTAGGAACATGTAACAATTGGGAAAGTTACATTCTGAGATCTGAAGTACGCAAAGCTTGAAGGTTGGAAATGACCCATGAGATGCTAGAGTCTAGAATGATCTGAGTTCAGGAAACGTGTTTAGTGCGATATGGGGAATGGACAATGAAAGGAGACGGGGAAGGGGGTCTGGCGAGGGCTTTGCCCACCGTGGGGACACTCCAGCACAGACGGGCCCGGGAGCAGGCTGCTTGTATCTGTCCCCCGAGCTGAAATTCGCAATCTAACTTGAGGTGCAGTGGACTGAAAGAAGAAGGTGAAAAATACTTAGGCTATAGCAGGAAGGGAGAGGAAGGAGGAGGGTCTTTAAAGACTTTAAAGTTCAGGCGGCTTGAAGCTGGGCCCGTGCTGCCCTCTCTTTGGAGTCTCTCTTGACAAACCTCTTCTGAGACAGCTACAAATTGCATCCTCTACTGGTGGCCAATATCCCCCACCCAAGCTGGAAAGATGAACAGGTCAGTGGAATAAAGGGAAAAAAACAAGGCCAGAAGACACAAAAGGAGAGCGGAGCACGGGAACAAAAGCTTCCCTCTCTTAGACATCACCACGCTCACTGGTCTTTTCATAACTTATTCATGTGGGATTCCCAACAGACTGACTTTGTCGTGTGCACAGTCTTAAGGAGAGAGGCTTGCGCCGGTCAGGAGAAATAATGCACTTAGGTCGACAGATGAGTGAGCCAGGGCTGCCTGCCCAGACAAAGCCAGCCACGGTACCTTTGAAGGAGGAGGTTGCGGGCTCCGATTTCCATCCCTCGGGGTTCAGGCCAAACAGCGTAGCAAAGCAGTCGGACAGCTCCTCTTCTGTCATGTGCTCACCTGGGTGTCACAAAGTAAAAAGGTGGCTGTTTAGCTCTTCGGGCTAAGCACAATATCAGGGCTTAGGGCTATTAATCAGGGTCTGAAAGAGGAATTATTCTATTCTACTATTTCCTTTTCGTTAGACACGAAAACAATCTAGAGAGTCCCAGGATACTGCTCCTTATGTGGTGTTTAAGGGAAAGCACGTGAGGGCTCGTACAGAGAAACAAGGCAGCTGGCTGATAAGACTGGACACGGCCTTACTCCAAATTCCCTCATATAAGAACCACTTAGTTTGACTAAGATGAAAATGTCATCCAGAGAGAAAGCCTACTTGACTACCTCACATGAAATAACAAGGAATAGTAGTAAAAATAAAAAGGTTGACTTTGGTATGGTTTCATTTCACAATCTTAGGACACCCCTGGGAGATTGATAAGCTGGCATTTTTATTCTCATTTTACAAGTGGGGACGTTGAGTCTTGCAGAGTTTCAGGAAGATGGAACATGAATCCGATCCTCCTGGTTTCTAGGTCAGGGTCCTTCCCGTTACCCCCCCAGTTGCCAGTTGTACAGGTTGGTAAGCAGCACCCCTCACGACTGACACCCTGTGAAGTTATTGTTCTTTCATGAAAGGTGAGGATTCCGGAGGGTCTGTCTCCGCAGACTCTGTTCTCTCCACTGGGCATGACCCAGGGATGTCACCAGTGTCCTTATTTGTGTATTTACCTTTAGTTAGGAGGAGTTTCAGGAAATCCTCTCTTCGAATAGCCTTTTTTCCTTTTGAATTGGTGTAACCAAGAACGTCAAAGCTCCTGTAGATGCCACCCATGTTGTTACCAAAAGGTGGCCTGTGATTGAGGTAAACTTTGAGGAAATCTGGTAAGTTGATTTTGTCAATTAGCTTCCCCGTGTCCACATACTCACTAAATTTGACTTCGTTAAACATATCATCAATCTAGGGGAAAGATTAAAAAACAAAGACAGTGGTAAACAGCAAAGATACTCATATATACTTCTAAAAATTGGGAGTAACAGAAAAATATTCACAGGTAGCCTAGAACATGTCGGCTACACCTCGACTCATGTCCTCCAAGAAAGACATGTTGAAGTCCTAAAGCTCAGGACCTCAGAATACGACCTTGTTGGAAATACGGTCATCGCAAACATAATTAGTTGGGATGAGGTCATACTAAAGTGGGCTGGGCCTTTAATCCAACGTGACTGGTGTCCTCCTAAGAAGAGGAGAGAGACACACAGGGAGAAGACGGCCACGTGAGGCAGAGATCAGAGTGACACAGCTTTCAGCCAAGGGACACCACGGATTGCTGGCAACCACCAGAAGCTAGAAGGGGCCAAGAAGGATTGTCCCCTGCGGGTTTGGCCCTGTTAACACCTTGATTCTGGACTTCTGTGAGAGAATATGTTTCTGTGATTTTAAGCCACCTAGTCCGTGGTTCTTTGTTATGGTGGCACTAATGCAGTGTCCAATGTGTTAACACTGGCGTGAACATGACACGAGCACTGGCACGAACATTTTAGCCTTTCACCTCAGGATCTCACCGTGTGCCAGCTACTTCCTTGCCTGTGAAGCAGATGTTAGTTTCATTTTAAAGACAGAATCATCAAGAATTTAGAAATTACTTTATCTAAATAAGAAAATATTAATAATTCAGTGTGAAACTCAAATACAGGACCTATGGCCCTGCAAAATTTTATATATACAACAGATTATATGTAACATATACACTTTATGTGGTATAATTTTTTAAAGGAACAGTGAAGAAGCCATCAGTCATTGAAAAGATCAACAAAATTGACAAATATTTAGCTAGACTAACCAAGAAAAAAAGAGAAAAAGCTCAAATTACTAAAATCAGGAATGAAAGAGGTGACATCAGTACCAATCCTACAGAAAAAAAAAAAAAAAAACAAGCATAAGGGAATACTATGAATAACTGTATACCAACAAATTAGGTAACTTAGATGAAATGGATAAATTTCTAGAAAGATATAAATGACCAACAACTTATTCAAGAAAAAACGGAACATCTGAATCAGCCTATAACAAACAGAGAGGGAGAATTAGTAATTTTAAAACTTCCCACAGAAAAAAAGCCAAGGACCAGATGGCTGCACCGGCTGTGGCTGGGGATGAGGGTTTGGGGGAAGTAGGGAGTGACTGCTAATGGGTGCGAGGTTTCTTTTCTGGATGATGAAAATGTTGTCAAAGTGGATTGTGGTGATGGTTGCACAACTCTGTGAATATGCTCAATCCATTGAATTATGTGCTTTGAAAGGGTGAATTGTATGGTCTGTGAATTCTATCTCAATAAAGTTTTGTTTTTTTTTTTAAAGAAGCCATTTCCCAACTAAAGAAGAAAAGCACCAATAACCTTCGCATTAGTTCACGTGCTCCTCCCCTAAGCCATTTCACTACCTCCGTCCCAGGCAACCACTGTCTGAATTTTCCATTTGTCACTACGTCACTATAGTTTCGTTACATGTGTGCATATCCCTAACCCACAGATTGTTTCCTTTTGCTTCAAAGATACTTTAAAAGGAGATCATTTTAGGCTGGGCGCGGTGGCTCACACCTGTAATCCTAGCATTCTGGGAGGCCGAGGCGGGTGGATCACTCGAGGTCAGGAGTTTGAGACCAGCCTGAGCAAGAGCGAGACCCCATCTCTACTAAAAATAGAAAGAAATTATCTGGCCAACTAAAAATATATAGAAAAAATTAGCCGGGCATGGTGGCACATGCCTGTAGTCCCAGCTACTTGGGAGGCTGAGGCAGAAGGACTGCTTAAGCCCAGGAGTTTGAGGTTGCTGTGAGCTAGGCTGACGCCACGGCACTCACTCTAGCCCAGGCAACAGAGCAAGACTCTGTCTCAAAAAAAAAAAAAAAAAAAAAAAGGAGATCATTTTAAACCCAGTCACTTGTTGCTTTCAAGTTGTCACCTGTACGGTTACAGGATACTAGTCATTTCATTTCATTTCATTCACTTTCAGACTTTTGTTGCTTTGTATGAAGTAAAAAGAAAATGTGACAATTTTTCACTCCAAGAACTTTAAAATACTCTCTGGGGGCTGCATGAGGCCACCTCACCTTAGAGCATGCACAGCATTTCATCAGGGATAAAAGCTGTAACTCCAAGCTCCTAAATACCTTTCTGAGAAGGGCTTTCTTTTCTGCCACTAGCAGATGACCAGGTGACTGACCTACTACCATCATTCCCTGGAGAATCTAGGGCCATGAGATTCTGTAGATGCTCATTCTTTGAAACTTAAAAAAAATAATTTTTAAACTTTCCCCTCCTCTTTGGAAAGTCATTCTTTGTGTATTTTCCAAATTTTCTAGAATGAGCAAAGGGTGCTGACATGTCTGGATTCAAGTGGAAATGTGATGCCAGTGAACACAGGGCTCTTCACGGGACTCCTTATGTCACTGGCAAAACACGAGGAAGAGAGAAATAAAATAAAAAACAAACAAACAACACCACATTCCTCCCTGCCACCAGCCTCTCTCTGTGCAGTATTTTTTTGTCCCATGCATAGCAGTTGGCTGAAATCTGGAAACCCCAGTTATGCCTGGCAAAGGACTAGCAACAAGTAACTTATTTTAACATCTACATTTTAAACTAATATGTTTCCCAATAAATTATGGGGTTTGGAATTTTACAAAGAGAGAATAAGATCCACAGAAAAGTGGGAAATAATTTACTTCCCCGCCCCCAGAATAGGAATTCTACTTTGGTCTGTGGGAATGAATCAAGAAGTAAATGTATATTTGCATACAATATTTATCAATAGGTAACCAATCCCAGTGACTCAGGAGGCTGATGTGGGAAGATCGAGTGAGGCCATGAGTTTGGACCAGCCCGGGCAACATAGTGAGACCCCATTTCTAAAAAAGTTAAAAATTAGTCTACGGCCACAGCAGCCTGAAGGAGCCGGGTTCTCGTCCGACCTCGGGAAGCTAAAAAAGTTAAAAATTAGCTGGGTGTGATGGCACACACCTGTAGTCCCAGCTACTTGAGAAAGCTAAGGCAGGAGGATCGCTTGAGCCCAGGAGTTTGAGGCTACAGTGACCTATGATTGCACCACTGCACTCCAGCCTAGGTGACAAAGTGAGACCCCATCTCTCAAAAAAAAAAAGTAACCAATTAATTTCTCCCTATCCCACTCAATCAATGTAGAACAAAAATTCAGAGAACAATTCAAAGCAATGCCAAATTACCATCCTGTCTGGAGCACTCTCCACCCTTGTGTCTTGGTCTAGCCCTAAGTATCAAAAAGAAAACAAAAATCTCCTATAATCTAACCATCCAATCATAATTTCTGTGAAAGATTTGGGTTTTTTCTACATATATAAAATACATGCATATTTTTTACAAAATTGGTATCATATATATGTAATTTTGTATCCTGCTTTTTTCCTTTAACACTGTATCTAGGTAATCACCTAGTATTTTCAGAGAAGCCACATATTCTCAATGCAACATTCCAGGAATGGCCTTTTGAAATAACATTATTGGTTACAGATACAAATAAGCTATAATTGATACTAAGTAGCTGTAAATGGTAACACTGTTTCATATATGAGTTTTATACTATGTACAATTGCATGTTAAATTATGTATAATTTTATGTAGGAAAAAGTCACTATCCAGTAGCAATTATTTATATATTGTACTATATAATTTTAACAGTATTAATATATACAAATGCTACTGTTTACTATGAGCCAGTAGAGACTGGGGCTAACACATGATCTTGGATGACAGACCGGGGTTCAAACTCTGGCTCTGCCATTTTCTATCTATATGACCTTGGCTGAGTTAACATTCCTTATCCTCAATTTCCTCATCTTGAAAAAGGGGGTAATATGGTGATACACATGCACTGGGCTGTTTTGAAGCTTATGAGTCTAGAGATGTAAAGTGCTTACTGTAATGCCTAACACATAGTAAGCACTCAACAGACGGTAATTATTCTTGCCATTATTGTATTTTCTATGTACTTGCTAATCAGAACACATGCAATCATAACATAAATTATTAAAATTATATAATGCATAATTATGTAAGTAAAATTTATGATTATGTAAGTTATAATAGAAATAATATACATAAATTATCAATGTATATATGACTTAACTCAATTCGGAAATAGACTAAAGATGACAAAAAGATCCGTAAGTGCCAGAGTTACTCATACCTGCAGAGTTCCAAAGATCTGTGAACATTCTCAGCACAAACCATTCAGTAGGTGACTTACACCGCATACTCTCTCTTCCCATACGACTGAGCAAGAATCACTGCTCAACAAGCATAGGGTTGGCAGCCTTGGCATCACTGACATTTCCTTCCTGAGCCTACTTTGCAAGTGTTAGTTGAAAAGGCAGGTTCTGCCACGTGTCTAAACAAAGCTCCTGTTAGGAGAGGAACCTCGGAGCTGGAAATGGAACACTGAGCTCGTTCTGGGTGGCCCGGTGTGAAAATGACTCTGGAGCAGCAGCAGCCCTGGGTAACCTACCTGGACGCTCTGGTGGCCTTTGATTGGCCTTCTCACGCTGGTCCATCATCTGTTAAGGCAGTGGTTCATTCCATTCACCTGGAAGCTTTAAAAATTCTGAGGCTCTGGTCCTATTCCCAGAGATCCCAATTCACTTGGTCTGGGGTGGACTCTGAGCAGTCATATTTTTTAAAAGCTCCCCATTAGGATGGTTTGAATGTGTAGCCAAGGATGAGAAGCATGGCTTTAAGGCAAGGGCTCTTGAACATCATCAGGCATCAAAGTGACCAGGAAGGCTTTTTAAAACAGACTGCTGGTCCCACCCGCAGGGCTTCTGATTCAGTGAGTCTGGGATGGAGCTGGGAGTCTGCATTTCCTACAAGTCCCCAGGTGATGTCAACACTGCTGGTCTGGGGGCCACACTTTGAGAACTGCTGCTCTTAGGCCACAAGGGTTCATGGAGGTGATACTCGTTGCCAAAATGAATCAGCACCAACCCTGTGATGTTCCGTAGAGAGTAATGATGGGTGGCAGCTGCGGGATATGCTCTAATTCTTTGGGCCCACATCTGTCTCCCCCATTAAGCCTTCATCTCTATTTCCTCTGCAGCTTAGTTCAGAGGCTGGCACATCGTAGGGGCTCAGAAAAATATTTACTGAATGAATGAATGAAGTAAACAATGTGGGCACAAGTGAGGCCACGGAAGAATTTCTTAAAACTCACAAGAGGCTTATTTAGAATAACCACTTACTGCCCTAGTTAATTTCCTTCAATTTATAGTCGTTACTGGGAATTTGGTTTAGTGCAAGGAAAATGAAAGGCAAGTCACTTAATTATCACTAGAACAGTCCTACACTCTTGGAGTTTTCAATCTCAGTCAGTTGGTCAGGAAATATTTATTCAACACCTACTAAGTGCCAGGCACAGGTCTGGGCGCTATGAAGAGACACTCGAGAGATGACACACACACATGGGAAGAGAGAACTAAAGTTCCTCCGGGGGCTTTTAAAAACTGCCCGTGCCCCCAGTTCCACTCCTAGTTCCAACTGCGCATAAAGGGGGCCCAGGCATCAGAATTTTTTTAAGTGCCCTCAAGTGATTTTAACATGGTTAGCGACCATGACTCTAAAAGATCCAGTGCCAAAATGCGAGAGAACAGCGGCGAGGCTGGGGGAGCTCTCAGCCAGGTGGGCTTGGGAAGGCGTCATGAAGAGGTAGGTGGGCCTGGAGCAGAGCCATGAGGGATGCGGCCAGCAGGTGAGGGGAGGGCACTCCAGGCTGGGAAACAAGTGGGAGGAGGTGGGCACAGGGAGGTGCCCACTCTGTGCCCATACCCCCCCCATTCGAGGCCATAGTCTGGGCACCCTGAACTCTAGGCTTCTCTCCCCAAACCACCCAAGCCCACTTCTCACCTCCTGAGGGTAACCTGCACCCTGGTGAGCCCAGGGCCTGAAGGGTGGCCAAGGGGCCGCAGCTTGGAGGGTATGGAGAGCCGTGCACCCCGTGAGTGCCGCACGTGCTGTGGCCAGGGATGCAGCCAGGGTGGGGAGGACAAGTAGGGCAGCTGGCCTGGCTTCCCGTGTGGCCCCGTTCAAGTGCAAAACTCTAAGGAATTGGAGATTCTAAATTTGAATCAGCTCATGCTGAAGGTACAACTGTCAAGGTAGAATATTTATTTAGCAGCTTGTCACTTGATTTATCACTTTTAAACATTTAGATCTACGGCATCTGGGCCTCTTAGTTCTGCTGCCCCAGGCCCCGTGACATGCGAGTGGCCTGTTGGTGTTGGGAGGAGTCCCCACGCTCATGAGTATCTTACTTCTGCCTCTGTCGTTGACCGACACAGGCCTTTGGGTTTGTGATCCCTGCTGTCAACCGCAGGAAGCCACTGATGGCCTCGGAATTATGTTTTATAATTAAGTTTTATAAGCTCCCTATTAAATGGAGAGGAACATGATACATTTGAGCTGAGGCCATTCCTCGTTTTTATAAGAAGCCTCCTGGCGGGGGTTGCATTTCTTTTGCAATGTTTTCTAGACTCACAGGGCTGGGCTGGGAGGACTTCCCCTTCCCCCCACAATGCACAATCATCATCTTTAGAACATCCTGGACCAATGGAGACAGTTGTCACCACTCATCATCTACGCCTCATACCCTCTTCCTTGCTGCCCCCTGCCCCGCATCTCCTGGCTGACCTGGGGCAGGAAGGAGTGAGCTCAGGAGGTTGCAGGGCCAGGCACCCCTGGAGACGCTCTGGGCCCCCTGCTGTTTATCCATCACTCTGTGACTCAAAACCGCTCCATACCTTCTCCAGTAACTAGACACGGACGGCGGCTGCCTCTTTCACCAGAAGTGGGGCACACCACCATCAGTTCTGCCCCTGGATGCAGTCTCGGGGTGATCCCAGCCCTAGTGCGTGGCCATGGGGCTCTCTCCCCGATGTCTTCTACTCCATGGAAAAAACACCCATCCAGAGGGCCCTGCATGGCGACCTTCACCCCACCCCCCATCAGAGCCAGGCCTCAAACACCTCCAGGGACTCTTCCCTGCCCAGGTGAATGTTTCTAAAGGTCTGAAAGAGACAGTCCTATCTGAATGACAAGTCCTGCACCTTGTCCCAAACCCACAATCAAGGGTTTGTTAGTCATGTGCCCACAGCTCTCTGAAATCCTGATCTTGCCTTGTGCACCCTGAAGCACCAGATGGATCCTAGTTCAAGTGAAGAGGTAATATGGATGGAGAACAGCCTGGCCATTCCTCAAACGGTTACAGATACCATTTGATGTGGCCGTTCCACTCCTAGCTATATACATAAGAGAAAGGAAAACATATGTTCACACAAAAGCTCGTACACAAACGTTCAAGCAGCACTATTCATAACAGCCAAAAAGTAGAAACAACCCAAATGCCCATCCGTTCATGAATGGATAAATGTGGCATATCTGCATGAATGAATAGAATATTATTCAGCCATAGAAAAGAATGAAGGACACACTGCCATGTGACACATGCTACAACCTGGATGAACCTAGAAAAATCATGCTAAGGAAAAGAAGCCAGATACAAAAGACCACATATTGTATGATTTCATTTATGTGGAGTATACAGAATAGACCAATCCTTAGAGACAGAAAGTAGATAGGTGGTTGCCAGGAGCTGGGGGAGGGAGGAGGGGAAGTGACTGCTAATGGGGAGGGGGTTTCTTTCTGGGGTGATAAACATGTTCCAAGATTACATGGTGGTGATGACTGCACAACTCCTTGGACGTACTAAAAGCCATTGAATTGCATACTCTAAATGGGTGAATTGTATGGCATGTGATATATTTCAATAAAGTTATTACAAAGAAAGAAAAGAAATAATATGGAGGTAAAGCCATGTGAATAGCAAGTAAAAAGTTTTAGTTCTAAGAACACTAGTACTTTTATTACATTTGATTAATTAATTTTATTTTATTTTTTTTAGAGACAGGGTCTCGCTCTGTCACCCAGGCTGCAGTGCAGTGGCACAATCATAGCTCACTATAGCCTCGAACTTCTGGCCTCAAGTGATCCTTCTGCCTTGGCCTAAGTGCTGGGATTATAGGCATGAGCCACAGCACTGGGCAACATTAATATTTTTAAAAATTGGCTGGACGCGGTGGCTCACATATGTAATCCCAGCACTTTGGGAGGTCCAGGTGGGAGGATCGTTTGAAGCCACGACTTGGAGACCAGCCAGGGCAACATAGCAAGACCTGTCTTTACAAAAAATAAAAATAATCAGCCAGGAGTGGTAGTGTGCATCTTTAGTCCCAGCTACTCAGGAGGCTGAGGCAGGAGGATCACTTGAGCCCAGGAATTTGAAGTTACAGTGGGCTATGATCATGCCACTGCACTCCAGCCTAGGTGATAGAACGAGATCCTGTCTATAAAAAAACAAACAAACATATATATATACACACACACACATACATACACATACATATATATATTTTTCTACCATCACTGTGATCTACCCTTTTATAGCCATAAAATCAGTAAAGATTAAAACATACTTGTTATGAAAAATTTCAACAATGGAGATATAAAGAAGAGAAAGAAAATGTCCTCTAATTCCTCACCCCTCAGCAGTAGCCAGTGCTGGACGTCTGAAGGGTTTCCTTCCTCCTCCATACCACCGAGCACATATGCAGAAACAGAACGTGGAGCTGGAGTTTAAACCCTGGCTCTGAGTGACTGTGCAAGCTCCCTCGTGTCTCTGAGCCTCACTTTGCCCTCTGTAACAAGGAGAGGATAAAGCAAGCACCTCATGGGGTCGTTGTGAGGACTAAGTGACACCAGGCATTTCAGCAGAGCACTCGGCATGTGGCGAGAGCTCAGGAGAGAAGAGCTATTTTGTTGCTGCTGTTGGTGGTATTGTCGTTATAGCATTATCGTCACCTGCATCCTTTTTTTAGTGGCTGCAAGGTAATCCAGGATTTATTTCTTTAAATGCTTTAAGTGTGAAAAACAAAAATAGTTTTGTCTTGCTCTGATCTTTCTGCAGGAAGCCTACTGCCTGCTGAGCAGGGGCCCTGGCCGAGGGCTCTCTTGGTTCACTAGGAAGGCTAGAACACTGGGCCGTTTCTCTTACCTTCAGGATGGAAATACCTCCTGATGTTTATGTCCCAGAGTAAGACCCAACATACTGAGGGCTTCTCTTCAAAGTGCAAATTTCCAAATTCCCACAGGATCTTTATCAGAGCAGAAATTGTACCCATGATTCTGGGCTCAAATTTCCCCCCTCGTTACGGGTGCGGCTGCGCCACTTGGCTGTGGTCGCTCCATCCCAGCTGGGACCACAGTTTAGCCATGAAGATTAGCGCACAGGGCTTTGGGAGGATTTGTTTATCTTTCTGGTTTTTGTTCTAAATACAAAAGCAACACAAGTACATGCTTGTAGTTAAGAGAAATTACATGGCACCGAAAGGCATGTATGAGGTCCATCCCCTGATTTACAACTACAACTGTCTTCTAAGGAGGGCAGATGTCACTAAATGGAAAGGTCCTCAAAGGTCATTCATTTATAGAGCTCTGAGATGGGCTTATAGCGCACATTGGGAAAGGCCAGCTAAGAAGAGCCAAACTGTGCTGGCTGACAGCACAGGAAGGAGGCGGGAGCAGCCAGGGTGGCAGCAGTGAGTGCTGTGCGGAGTGAAGCGCAGCAAGGAAGCTTCCCGTGGGGGGCAGGCGGCAGGACTGAGAAGAATGCCTAACGTGCAGTTTCAGGTAAACTGCTGTGAGATGCAGTTATGTGTGACCTTTCCCGGTGATTCCCAATTCTTCAAGAAAGTTGTGTTGTGTGAGTGGGCCTGTGTTTCTGTGAGAGGTGGGGAAGGGGCTCAGTGTCAGGGCTGGAGTGAAAGGGGGGGACTGTGGATACAATCTGCACGTGCACTCCAGGAGCCTCGGGGCAGCCGTGCAACTCCCACGGGCTGTGACCAGGGCCTGCTGACCTCGGGTTATGTGTAGAGGGCAGAAAGTAAAAGTTCTTCTGAATCCCATCCCCTTGAAATCAGTGTCGTTAAGGGTTTGGAACATGTTCTTTCAGGTTTTGCTAGGTAAACAAACATATATATTATTATCAAAGAAATGAGATCCTACTTTATATACTGTTTTTGAAACTTCTCTTTCTCTCTTTAACAACAAATCCTACACAGTCTTTCAGGGTCAGGAGACATAGGTCAATCTCACTTTTTTTTCAGGGTAGGTAGACAGAGTCTTGGTCTATTGCCCAGGTTGGAGTACCGTGGTGTCATGATAGTTCACTGCAGCCTCCAACTGCTGGGCTCAAGTGATCCTCCTCCCTCAGCCTCCCAAATAGCTGGGACCACAGGTGTGCACCACCATGCCTGGCTAATTTTTAAATTTTTTGTAGAGATGGAGTCTTGCTATGTTGCCCTGCTGGTCTCGAACTCCTGGCCTCAAGCAATCCTCCTGCCTTGACCTCCCAAAGTGCTGGGATTGCAGGTGTGAGCCACCTTGTCTGGCCCAATCTCACTTTTTAATGGCTTGTAAGTGTCACCGTGCCTTATTTTATCAATCCCATCTCCTATCAATGGATATTAGGGTTGCTTTAATTTTTTCCTGCAATAATCATCCCTTCAGGCCAGGTGCAGTGGCTCGTGCCTGTAGTCTCAACTACTCAGGGGGCTGAGGCAGGAAGACTGCTTGAGCCCAGGAGTTTACACTTGATCTTAGCCAAAAGGCCGAGAAGCGATAGAGCCCAGGAGTTTGATAACAGCCTGGGCAACACAATAAGACCCTCTCTCAAAAAAAAAAAATCATCCTTTCCACATGTACATCATTGTATGTGTATGTGAGTTTTTCTGTAGGATACACTCTTAAAAGTAGATTTGTTGGATCAAAAGACATACACATTTTAAAAATTAAGTAAAAATAAGTAAATAAGTAAGTTAAGTGATTATTTGTTTCCTCTCTAGATATTCCTAAACTATGCCAAGGCTCCTGAATATATCAAACACATTAGAGTTACTCATAATTACTCTCAGGTCAAATATAATGTCAGGGATTCTATTTTCCTCATTGTCTTTGCTGTCAAATAAGACCAATAAGCATCATTCATTCATTCATTTGATCAACATTTGCTGAGTGTCCACCATATGGACACTTCCTGGGCACATACATCTCTGCCAGGATTAGCCTTAAATTTATAGAACTAGGCCAGGCATAGTGGCACATGCCTGTAGTCCCAGCCACTTAAGAGGCTGAGGTGGGAGGATCACTTGAGCCCAGAAGTTTGAGGCTGCAGTGAGCTATGATTGCACCACTGCACTCCAGCCTGGGTGACAGAGTGAGGCCCTGTCTCTAAAAAAAAGAAAAGAAAAAGATATGTAGTCAGAAGTGACCAGAGAATGAATGAATGATATACCAGGCTTTGTCCCAACATAATATTCCAATGTCCTGGAGGAAAATATACATTTATAAAGATAGTGGATGAAACTTTCTTATATGTGAAATTATCTATAGAAACTGTGACGCCTAAGTTATGGTTCCTTCATCATTACATTATGCAATTTGCAGATCTTTCATTTAAAAAAATGAAGATTTATAAGAGTAGACTACCCTGACCACTTTCTGCTTCTGAGTGCAGTTTTCTGCAAAAGAAAGAATGGCTACGAATTCTTTGGGGAGGGTTATATTCTGTATAATTTGGCTTCAATTTACCACACTGACTAGCTTCAAACCCCCAAGGCAGTCATAATGATGTAAGAAAAACATAAGTAATGTATAGTCTTTGGCGCGTTGGTTTGAATCTGTGTCTGAGTCTTTTATGTAACTAAGTGTTCAAATACCCCATTAGCTAGGCATACTTCATGCAACTTCTTGAGGGAGGGGGAACAGCTACATCTTAATAGGAAAGGTGTTAGTAACCATGGCAAAGCCTAGATTTAGAAGTTTCAAAGCCCTGAAAAGATTTTTTTAAGTCACTATAAATCTGACATGAAAACAAAAGATCAGAAACTTCTCCCTGTGTAGCTTCAGATATAAACTAATTCATCACCAAAGTTTGCACACTGGTGTGGGGCACATCTGGATCACAGGGCCTTCAGAAAATGTCTTCAGAGAGTAAGTGTATTTTTTAAAGTGAATTAAAAACCCTGGAATCCAGGGGATTCATGAAGATACTGACTGGGGCAATGGTGGTCGTGGTGGAGAAACATACACAATAGCCAGTGAAAACCCTGCAACCACCATTTTTATTTCTTTTTGTTTTTATGTTTTTAAGTAATTGTCAATGTCACTTTATAATATTTGTTGCAGGCTAACTTTTTCTAGATACCTTTCATTCATCAGCAAGATTTTGATAGGTTGCTAAGCTTTTTTATTTTTTGCCAATGACAAGATAAGTGGGCAAGCCTCCATTAGGCTGCCTTACTTCCCTCGGGAGCAGAGAAAGGCCACCTCCTTTCTTTAGCACTTTGTGTGACAGGTGGGTGCTGGTCTCAAGGGCTAAATGCCCCAAATTCCCTCATCCACAAAGCAGGGCAGCACAGGAGGACACATTTATATTAATATGAGCCCAGAGTTTCAAATCAAGAACCTTGAATGAGAAGACACCATCAATTTGATGACTTTTGGACATTTATGTAAAGTATAAATACTTTACATAAAGTATGATTCAGGTAAATCAAGAAAAATCAGATAAATCAAGAAAATATAAAATTTCAGATTTTTAGAAAGGGTATTGTGAACAAAGAAGCATGAGGTCAGGGGAACATTCATGTGAGGGGCTTCTAGAATCAGGTATCCAGAGACAGGGATATGACGATGAAGATAATGATATTGGGTGACATTTTTCAGATATTTAACATGTGCCGTGGACTGTACTAAGTAGATACTCAGACTGAGATCAAAGGTGACACAGAGGAGAGGGAAGCCCAGAGAGAAGGACGCTTCCTGGTGACATGGTCTGAGGCCTGGGTTAGGTTATACTGCACATTACCACTACCTCTGAACCTGGAATTCTGTGAACCAAAAAATGGGTTGACTTAGGTTTCTATTAACTTGTAACCAAAGAAGAGTCCTGACTAATAATCCCATTTAGCGCATTGAGTCCTCATCTTCCAGTGTGAGTGACCCCAGTCAATGTCCCTCAGAGCCAGGAGTTTGCAACCTGGCTGCACATCTGAACCGGCTGCAGAGGTGAAAATGCAGACTCCTAGGCCCTTCACGTGGAGATTCTGACTAGCTAGATCTGGGACGGGGCCCAGGAACTGGATATTTTAGTAAATGCTTCAGGTAATTCTGATGCAGCGTGCCAGTCTGGGAACCACTGTTCTATGGAACATGCTTTGGGAAATGCAGCTCTAAGGAACACTTCTATGTGGGCTACGCAAACTTTCTCAGAAGTTGCTTATGTCTTACAAAATGCACATCAGTTGAAAGACCTTTTCTTTTGAGGAGCTAGCAAGAATACCTGGTGTTTTTAAGGTCCTCATTCAAGACTCAGCAGGGGCTTATGGGCTCTGATAACTCACTTCCCCAGATGCTATTTGGAGAACAAAAGTCACCTTCCAGTCATATCTGGAATACACAAAACAGGTGATCCTAGGGACACCACCAAAGCCAAGAGAAGTGACTGGGACCATAGCTTACATCCCTAACATGTTCTCAGTCATCTAACAGGAACATCAAGTCTTAGCTGGGTTTCAGGAGTTGGGTATGCCTGAAGGTGGGCATGTAAAATGTTACATTTGTGGAAAGCAGTTTGGCAATAGGGCCTTAAGGTTCACATTCTCTGACCCAGTCTAATTCTTGGACTCTAACCCAGAAAAATAATTACAGACATTTGCAAAAACCATGCACAGAGATGCTCATCATAGCCGTGTCTCTGACAGCTAACTATTTCAGACAACTTATGTGTCCAGCAACGGGGGAATGGTTCAATTAAGTATGCAGCCTTTAAAAACCATGTTGCCAAGGAATTTTTACTACCACATTCTCAAATACTGAGAATGTTGATATATACACACATATACACACACTGTGTAATATGGATATCCCAATTCTTTGTTTAAAAATATAGATATATCTATATCTATACATAAAATAGAAGGAAATCCATCAAAATAACAACAGTGATTATCTGGGTAATTTCTATTTTCTTCCTTATATTTTCTAAATCAGAAAAAGTTAAAAAATTAAAATATAAAAAGCATATCTTCAGAGACTAAAATGGAAAGTGCTTATGATATAATATTAAGTGAAAATACAGAATACAAATATATATTCAATATGGTACCAATTAGTTTTCTAAAACTATATATATGTATGTACACACACAGCCATACTCCATATAACATTTCAGTCAACAATGGACTGCATATATGACACTGTATTTTTACTGTACCTTTTCTACTTTGAGATACGGTTAGATACACAAATACTTACCATTGTGTTACAGCTGCCTACAGTATTCAGTGTCGTAACCTGCTGTACAGGTGTGGCCTAGGAACAACAGGCTACACCATCTAGCCTAGGTATGTACCAGGCTATACCGTCTAGGTTTGTGTAAGTACACAATGACGAAATCCCCTAATGACACATTCTCAGAATGTATCCTTGTCATTAAGCAATACATGACTATATATATGATGATATAGATATAT
This sequence comes from Varecia variegata, assembly GCA_028533085.1. Taxonomy (NCBI): domain Eukaryota; kingdom Metazoa; phylum Chordata; class Mammalia; order Primates; family Lemuridae; genus Varecia; species Varecia variegata. Next base: position 4,591,937 of record CM052452.1, read on the forward strand.
AGATATATAAACTGTTAAGTCTGGGTAGTGGAATTACAGGTAATTATTTTCTTCATTCCACTTGTATATCTTTATGAAACTTACTCAATGGAAATGGATTACATTTCAAGTCAGAAAGAAAACACAATAAATTGCATCTTTAACAACAGTTTACATGAGGAACAATTCCCTGGGGTCTTCTTGTCCCTGTTGGGAGCTCCTTGCAGCTGGGGTGTGGCGTGGCTATGAGGAACGACTGTGTCTTCTGAGCTCCGCAGCCCAGACAAACACCCACCTCCCAGGGGTGCCCCATTAACACCTGCCAGGTTGGTAGAGACCATGCAGTGAGGATAAGGATGACGACAATAACCACCGTCTGATGAGCTCTTCCCGTCTGCCAGGTGCCATGCCCGGTGCTTCCCAGGCATTGCCTCCTTGAATCCTACGGGGCTGGTCTGTGCCCAGAGAGGGCAGGTCCGGACCGGAGCCCCAGTCTGCCCAACTCCAACACCCGTGCTCGTGAGCCCTGCACTCCAACCAACAGCAGACTTCCGTAAGGAATACGTCTTTTAGGGATAGCACACATCTTCACCATAAGTCAGTTATCCAGGAGTGCATCCGAAATGCCCAGAACCTTCTTTCTGATCCATTTATGTCAGGAAAACATTAAATTTTTACTTTGACCTATAATTATTGTTCCCAGAGGTCGTGTTTTATAAATAGCATATCCCGCCGCTGTTCTTGTTTTCGTTCTACCTACCTTCTCTTCAGACGGGTAAAAGCCAATTGCTCTCATGACAAAAGGAAGCTCCGAAAGGCAAATGTGTTCCGACACCTTTCTCGTCGCCATTGTGTCGATGCCTTGACTGCGGAGCTGAGAATAGTAGAAATAGTCTTCCAGCTCCTGCGTGGAGATAAAATGGAAACACAACACACATTTTGGCTTAAGTCTGAAACATCCATTAAGACTTCAAAGACATTTTCTAGAAAATACATTTTGAGCTCAGTGGGGAAAAGAGCTTTGGAATAAAGCAAGAGGGTTAACTCTGGGCACGTTTGTTTTACAAACTTAACTAGATGTTACCAGGAAGTGTTTACTCTGAAGACAATTACCCTGTAGAATTTTCCTTCCCTGCCACCAGGCACCAGACCATAGAACGGGGTCAAGTCTTCGCCCCCAAGAGAAACCGCTGCCTCCAGGGCACTGGAACAATGACAGAAGCATCACGATTAGAAAGCACTCATGCGCAAACACGTTCCAGACGGTCGTCTGCACAGCACCGCGGCCCTCTGCAGAGTATTACCGCGCAGACACAATTAGGGTCTCTGTAATTTTGTTAACAAAAGTCCCTCCAAAACAAAGCTGAAAATGGAAAATTCAATTTCAAGCATGGAACTCGGGGTACAGGGCACCCACCTCAATTATGGTGATACTCTCTCACTGATGACAGGGCAGGCGCTTGGCAATTTGTCTGCAATCTTTGGGGAATGTCTCTCTCCTGAGGGGGCAGGGGAGAGGGGGGCTGAAACCAAAATCCTCCCAAGCAGAGAAGGTTTACCTGTAACTGTAGAGCCACAATGACCAGAGCCAAAGAACGGGATGTTGTACGGGGGGACGGCCAACGCTAATTGCTTCCACAAAACTCAGGAGACCACAGGGACCCATGCCAGTCAGACAAAAATAACGCTCTGCTCTCTAACACGGGGTCAGATTTTCCAAAAATAGGCTCTTTAAATGGTTAGAAAACCTACTTTTTTGTATGAGACTGACTTTGCCTTGTACAAAAGGCTAATAATCTGAAATCATTATAATAATCCACTAACTGGATTTCTGCTAATCAGGTGATTAGCCTCTTTGCTCAGATATTAAAACACACTTGGATGTAGACCACAGTGGGGAAGTGGCTAAGTGTCCAGAATGTGGAGCCACAGGGGCACGTGAGTGAGTCCTGGCTCTGCCATTTGCAAGCTGTGTGACTGTGGGCAGGTAACTTAACCTTCTGTTTCCTCAGCTGTAAAATGGGAAGATTTACAGCGCTTGCCTCATAGGGTTGCTGTAAGAACTCAGTCAGTGAATGCGTATGAAGGACTGGAGACAGAGCCCTTCATTTCCTGCCTGTGACGAATGTTGTTTGAGGCGTGGGGTCAACTCCCAGTCCCACCAGTTGCTCCACTGCCTGCGCAGTCATTTAACCCCATGGAGTTAGTTTCTCAATCTGTCCAGTGGGGACAACAGCAGGACCAGCTTCACAGGACGGCAGTGAGGAAGAAATCAGAAAATGCACGCAAAGCACTTGGCACAGGGCCTGCCCCCAGAAAAGGCTCAGGACGAGGTGGTCAGGATTATACTCCCATGGAAATGGGTGTTGATAGGTACCCACAGTTCTCACACAGAGAGTCAGCCACAGACCTGGCCTCGGTCCTCCGGTTGGGGCCCTGCACGAGCCCGTGGGCTGGGTTAGAGTCCGAGGGACTGGGTGTATTCTTCCAGGTGGGCCTGAGGGCCCCCTCCAGCAGGGCCTGGTCTTCACCCCACTCCCTGGCTCTGATATTAGGCCATGAAGGCAGGCGTCCAGCTGACAGGGCTCCCCCTCCAGGCCCAGGCCCAATCCCGACAGGCTCCATGAGCAGTAAGGCCACTTTTAGCCATGTGGTTCTGGAGTAGGGCCAGGTAAAGGCTGGAAGTGACACAGAGGAGCCTGTCACCACCAGGAACCCCTTAGAGGAAAGGCCTGGAAGAGCTCCTGGTCCTCTGGGCTCCAGTGGTAAGGGCTATCCTACATCCCCTGCTTCCTGGCCGCTGTCAACTGACCCGACAGGGGCCAGGGGGACTGTACTGGGTTATCTCCAACTAGAGGTGGGAAAGAGACTCACTCTCTCTGCAGTGAGAGCTACAATTTGTGAAATTCACCTACTGTTAGTGGCCATGCTCCTGCTTAGTAAAGAAACCCAGTTCTGCAGAGAATGAAGCCAGCAGCGGAGCCAAGCATAGAGAGAATGGAGAAGGCACCCATGGGTGCTGCTGTCTCTGCTCCTCCTGCTGTGCGGCTACGTAAGATCCCAGAGACCTTCTCAAGAAGCCCTCTTTTTTGCCTAAGGTGGGTTCCTAACACTCGCAACAACAACAAAACAGAGGTCATTGAGGCACAAAAGGGAAGTGACATTTATTGAAAGCCTGCTATGTACCTGGCAATACACACAGTACTTCTGGGAAATGAGCTAAAGCTCAAACAGCCGTGAGCACTGTGACTAGCACATGGTAAGCGCTCAGAAAATGCTCTCTAGAACGGGAGGAGTAGCACTAATGACAGTAATCATCACCCCCAAAACAACTCTGAATTTGGGGATAACATTCTCATTTAACAATTGGAGAAACTGAGACTCAGAGAAGTTGTCCGGCAAGTAGGTAGCGAAGCTGGGATTTGAATCCGGGTCTCTCTGCTGCTGCCTGAGCAGGGCAGCAGGACCACAGGAGGCAGTGAGGTTGAGCATAAAAAGGGAATGGGGGTTTTGAAACACATGCCAGACGAGCAGAGGAAAAGCATGGCACGCTGGCAAAGACGGAGAAGGGAGAGGAGGTGTGGGGTGGGTGGGGCTCTCCCAGGGAAGAAGTTCCAAATGCCGAGACAGTAGTGCTTTGGGGCTAGGGGTGCGCTGATTAAAATAACCAGAACGTGAGGGGACTTATCATCCTCATTTCACCCTACAACTCGTCATCAGTTAACCTAGTAGGCAATTTTGTTTGTTTCCTTGTTTAGGATTTTTACATTTCTTTCCATTAGTGAAGCACTGAACATATCAAGTCACCAGAAGCAGTAATGAAGTGCTAATTAGTTTATAATGATCTTTTGTCCCCACAACAGATTAAACTGATATTCTCAGACGCCTGGACTCTGGCCAGGCACAGGAAAGCTATTGGAAAGTGGGTGCCTTTTTTTCTCTTTAGATCTCTGCATTCCAGATCCCATGAGGACGGAGCGAGGACAAACACGAAATGGGAAGATTCTGCTCTCCCCCAGGGTGCTGCTTGCGTGGTGGTTGCAGGTAACAGGCCAGCAGCAAGGGCTCAAGCAGCTCGTTAGGGGGACACGACTGGGAATTGCTTTCGAGGGGAGCGCTCACCCCCAGCTTCCAAATCCCCAGATTCCCAAGATCTGCTGTCTCAGGTGAAGGCAGAGGAGAAAGTCAGAGTTGCAACTGCAATCTGAAACCACCAGGCTCCAGAGCAGATTTAACTGGTGATTTTTGCTCATATTTGGGTTAAGAGGAGAAGCTTCAATGTCTGCCATAAAAAGAAAGATGTGCACTTGGCAGATGGCAGGGGGTGCACTTTACTAGGAGCCATGAATCAAGTTTGTTCTTTGAGGAAGGAAGGCGTCCCCGAGCTGTTTTTGCCTGGCTCCTTAATGTCACACCATCAGGAGAGACAGGCAGACGGAGGCTTAGAGAAGGTGGTCAGAACAGGAACTGGCCGCTGAGTGGTTTACTCAGTCCTGGGGCAGCTCACTGAATTTGGGTAGTGAGTGTGTGCCCACTCTTTTAGTGAGAAAGACCCCAAGCGCATAAGCAAACGCCCTTATTAGGAAGAAGGAAGGAAAAGAAACCATTAATTTACTGAGTACCTAGCTCTGCACTAGGTGCTTTACGTCTGTTAACCTACCTGATCCTTACAAGGATCCTATAAAAGTCCCTGTGATTAACCCCATTTCACAGAGAAGGAATCTAAAGATCAGAGATGTTAAGGAACCTGCCCTAGGTCCCAAGGTCAGTGGAGAGCAGGCCCCATACTGGAACTCGTGTCTCTCTGACCTCCAAGTCCACGTAGTCTCCCATGTCCAACTCCAGAATTCTGCAGCCTCACCTTAGGCCGAGATTCTCAGTTCAGGACGGGGGATGGTGAGAAGAGTAGACTGAAAATACATATTTCAAGTAATTCTCTTACTATTTCTGTAATGCACGCTTTGGAGATTCAGCCTAGATCTTCCTAGCCGGTGTGGATATGCAGAACAGAGTGAGACGTATTTTAGGGAGCAAGGGTGAACCCATGGCAGAGTCACCCTGCCTGAACTACAAATGCCATGGGCTAAGAGAATTGTGTCTGCACGTTAATGTGAACGGATGTCACAAGGGAGCAACCTGAAGGCCAGGCCTTGTGACATCCCCACACAGTGCCTGGCACATGGTAGGGGTTCAGTACTTGTCTGCTGTTGCTGAGTGAAAGGAAGAGGTTTACACTCCTTATGGGCCCAAGCGTTTCACCCCCATCACAGACCTTAAGTTGATTTTCCACTGTACGACCGAGCGATCGTGTCCTCCTGCTGTGAAGGCATAGCAGCCATCGTAGGAAAGGGCCAACCCAGCCACCCCGTTTGGGTGACAAACAATAGCGGCTGTCTTATGAGGATTGCCATCGACTGGTAAGATCTGAAGTCCAACCTAGAAAGGAATTCGTAACTGCATATTCAGACTCAGGTAACCAGGCCCCAAGCAAGGCCTGGCACGTTCACATGTCACCTTCCAGTGTGCTTAAGGACCTCCGTGTCTGGAACCACCTCAGGCGTGAAAGCCGCGTTTAATGTAGCTGGGCATCCACACACACCGGCCCTCGCAGGGAGGTCCCTGAGAGGAGATGGCCCCCGCACAGCTCCAGCAGGTGCACAGAGGGGAAGCTCTCCTCCCTGTCTTCATGGTCAGCTGTCCAGGGTTTTCCAGAATAATTCTCACATCCTACGACTTTAAGCTTTTCCATATGGATTATTCATTAAATGTACAACTAAGTGTAGCTAATTTGTAAAGAAGAAAGAAAAATCTTTTGGTGGTCCCTGTGTCGTCTTCAGTGGGAGTATGGAAAATACAGTAATTCTGCTCAGAAATGCCTCCCAAGAGTCGTTCTCACTAATCTATGGCATTTTTCAGTATCACCCCTGACCCGGATAGAAGTCGTGGGCTTGGCTATGAAGCCAGACCTCGCTGAGTCTTACAATCTTTGGGACCGACTGCTGTTCATCACACATCACACCTTACAGAGCTCAAGAACCAAGGGCTGCTACCTTGTCTCTGTTAATGAACACCAAGTAGCGCTTCTGAAGTTCCCTGGTGGTCTTCACTGGAAGGACTTGTGCCTGCTCGATAGGAGAACCATAAGCTGGCCCAAGGAGCGTCTTTCTGAACGAGAAGAAAGAAAAAACTTTTTAAATTCCACAAATCTGAATGTAAGTTTTAAGACTTTTTGGTCATGATGCCCTTATACATTTTTAATTCTGAATTTTCTGTCTTGTCACTCAGCTAGCCCTGTCCATGAGAACTTCTCTCTCCACTGCTGCTAGCGCCTGCTGTGAAGTAGCGGCTGCAGCTCCAAACAGCAATGCTCCAGGGAAAGTGATTATGAAGAATGCTTTTAGCGGTAGTGGCTCTGACTTTCCTCCTTGACAGCTGAGTGAAGGGAACATTATGCCTCAAGAATGTGTATGTGAACAAGGGACAAGAAAAAAGCTGTGATGAAGTGACATGCATTGGCAGCATGCACATAAACACCCCATTCCCCAACGGGAGGCCAAGAGATTAGAATGAGATGCCATACGTTGTCCCAGACGTCTGATGTACAGGTATACGTGCAACATACGGATTATCAAACAGCTATCTCTGCATCAAACTGTAATTGAATTGTGTCCCCACACCCACCAGAAGTGTCTCACTCAGACTCTGTTACACTAAATAGGAATCTGCTCAGAGGTGAGGGCACTGGATGTTACCCTAGGCCCCGAGCTGGATTCTTCCTGAAGCTACCAAAACGTAAGCTTCAGGACGTTTTGAGCCCTCCCTTCTGAGCCCTGGGAGGGGCCCTAGCTGTTTTTTATCCTTAATTATGTATCCTTTTTTTTTTTTTTTTAAAAAAACAGAACCTACAAAATCAAATACCATTCAGGCCCCACAAAACCCGGGTCTGCCCCTGTGGAAGCTCAGCAGGGATTTCGTCTTATTCTGTGACAAGCCTGGGAGTTTGAATATATTTTCTCCCTGTAGCCCCTGCGCCCAGCCTGTGTCTACCCTGGACAGCAGGTACTCGAGTATGTGCTGGATAAACGAGGAACAAATTCCATTAAACAAGACTTTCTTGAGTACCTCTCTGTGCCAGGCATTGTGTTAGGTGCTAAGGATACAGAAATGAGTAACATATAGCTCCTGTCACTGTGGTCACTGCCTGGCAGGGACAACAGACATGGAACCAATATGAGGGGAGCAGGGTGGTAACCCAGCAAATTCATGGTGTAGGGATTGTGCCAGGAAGAGTGAAGAGCCACCAGGTACTATCTAAGCTGCTTCTGGAATGGTGACTCAGAGATGGAGAGGAAAACACCGAGGTAACAGGGAAACAGGCAGCGGCACAGGCAGTGGGAAGGCAGCGGACGTAGAATACTGTCTGTAAACTGAGGAAGCACAAACAGTAAGGGGAAAAGGAGTGGGAGGTGGCAGGAGGCGAAACTGAGTAGGTGACAGGGGCAGTTATGAAAGCAGGCTTTCCCTGCTGGGCCATAGGGTGCTGTGGGAGGGTGTCAGGCTGTGATGATCCATGATCAGGTTTATATACACGTAGAATTAGGTGAAATTTTAAAAACAATAAAATGACCACTAGGCAGACAATGCACCAGCTAATTCAAAGTCACCCTTCTCTTATCATTGAAGTAGAAAGGTTGAAGACCTGTCCCCACATATCACTGAGAGGGTAGAGGCAGGGCAGAGCATGCTGAAGAGCACAAACTCTGATTTGAATCCCAGCTCTGACCCTTAACAATTAGGGCAGGCCAGGATCGGTGGTTCAGCACTTTGGGAGGCCAAGGCAGGAGGATCGCTTGAGGCCAGGAGTTCAAGACCAGCCTGGGCAACAGCAAGACCCTGTCTCTACAAAAAAAATGTTTAAAAATTAGCCAGGCATGGTGGCGCATCCCTGTAGTCCCAGCTACTTGGGAGGCTGAGGCAGGATTGCTTGAGCCCAGAAGTTTGAGATTGCAGTGAGCTACGATGATGCCACTGCACTCTAACCTGGGCAACAGAGCGAGACCCTGTCTCAAAAAAAAAAAAAAAAAAAAAATTAGGGGCAAGTTGGGGAGAAATTGGAACCTTCAAACATTGCTGGTAGGAATGCAAACGGTGCAGTTGCTATGGAAAACAGCAAGGTCCTCAGATGGTTAAACACATAATTACTGTATGAACCAATATGCCCACTCCTAGGGCTATATACAAGAGAAAAGAAACACATATATCTTCACAGAAATCTATTCCCAAATGTTCACGATAGCCAAGAAGCCGAAACAGCCCTAATGTCCATCAAGTGATGACTAGATAAACAGAGTGTGGCTATCCACACAATGGAATACTATTCAGCCATAAAAAAGGAATGAAGGACTGATTCATGTCACAATGTGAAGGAACCTCAAAAATATTATGTCAAGTGAAAGAAGCCAGGCACAAAAGGCCACATATTATATGCTTCCATTTATACAAATATGATTTATATACCCAGAATAGACAAATCCATAAGACAGAAAGCAGATTAGTGGTTGCCAGGGATAGGAGGGGGGAGGGGAGAATGAGGAGTGAGTGCTGGTGGGGTTGGGGTTTCTTTTTGAGGTGATGAAAAGGTTCCTGAGTTGGATAGTGGTGATTGAACAACTTTATGAATATAGTAAAAACCACTTAAGTGTATTCTTTTTTTTTTTTTTTTGAGACATAGTCTTGCTCTGTTGCCCGGGCTAGAGTGAGTGCTGTGGCGTCAGCCTAGATCACAGCAACCTCAAACTCCTGGGCTGAAGCAATCCTTCTGCCTCAGCCTCCCGAGTAGCTGGGACCACAGGCATGCGCCACCATGCCCGGCTAATTTTTTTCTATATATATTTTTAGCTGTCCAGATCATGTCTTTCTATTTTTTTTAGTAGAGACGGGGTCTCGCTCTTGCTCAGGCTGGTCTCAAACTCCTGACCTCGAGCAATCCTCCCTCCTCGGCCTCCCAAAGTGCTAGGATTACAGGCATGAGCCACCGGGCCCGGCCTTAAGTGTATTCTTTAAAAGGGTGAAGTTTATGGTATACGAATTATATCCCAATTTAAATTAAAAATAATCTCTCTCTCTCTGTGCCCTGGGTTCCTTACCTGTAAAATGGGGACAAGGACTATACTTACCCCATAAGACTGTGCTGAGTTATGTAAGTTAACTTATATAAAGCACATAGCACAATTTCTAGCATACAGATATATAACTGCTACCTAGTATTATGAAACACATCTACCAATTGTATAAAAGTAATCTTTTTCTTCTGCTTAAAAAAGTATTACAGATTCACTGTAAAAATTTTCAAACATTTAGACATACAGAAAGTAGAAAATCTACCTATAACTCCACATTGCTGTACCCTATCCCAGTATAATCACAGGCAATGGTTCAGCGTATATGACTCAAGAATTTCTTTTATAATTATAATTTTATATAAAAATAGAATTATGCTATTCACACTTCATTGGCAATTTGCTTTATCTCTTATCTTCGAGGTAGTTCCATGTCACTACAGAGAGAGCTATCTTAACTTTCTCTTTTTTTCTTTTCTAAAAGCAGCATCGCGTTCCAGTGCACTGACAAGCCATCGTTTAACTAATCCCCTATTAATGGGCATTTGGATTGTTTCCATTTTTTAAAATATTTTCAAACAAGACATCCTTTTACTTATGTCTTGGCACACTGTGTGAGTACTTCTGTGGCCTATATTCCTAGAAGTCAAAAGATAGGATAAAATTTAATAGAGGGTGACAAATTGTTGTCCCCAAAGGTTACACCGATTTACACCCCCACCAGCGGCAGATGCGAGTGCCTGGTTTCCCTAAACCCTTGCCAACACTAGGCACTATCAATCATTGTTATCTTTGCTAATCTGATTTGATAAAAATGATATCTTGTTTTCATTTCCATCTTTGATACACTAGTGAGCATCTGCTCATAGGTTTATTGGCCTTTTTCTATGAACTGCCTTTTCATGTTCTTTCAAATATTTTTAAAATGTGTTTTTAAATTCTTTCAGATTTATCATGAAAAGGCAATTCCTTGCCAATTAGCTGTAGTTATGAGGCTTTATTATTCCTACAACTTAAAAGGTGCTTTTGGCCGGGCACGGTGGCTCACGCCTGTAATCCTAGCACTTGGGAGGCCGAGGCCAGCGGATTGTTTGAGCTCAGGAGTTCGAGACCAGCCTGAGCAAGAGCGAGACCCCGTCTCTACTAAAAATAGAAAGAAATGATCCGGCCAACTAAAAATATATATAGAAAAAATTAGCCGGGCATGGTGGCGCATGCCTGTAGTCCCAGCTACCCGGGAGGCTGAGGCAGTAGGATCGCTTAAGCCCAGGAGTTTGAGGTTG
>CM052452.1:4602817-4619153 GCA_028533085.1 Varecia variegata
GAGACAGAGTCTCGCTTTGTTGCCCGGGCTAGAGTGAGTGCCGTGGCATCAGCCTAGCTCACAGCAACCTCAAACTCCTGGGCTCAAGCAATCCTCCTGCCTCAGCCTCCCGAGTAGCTGGGACTACAGGCATGCGCCACCATGCCCGGCTAATTTTTTCTTTATATTTTTAGCTGTCCAGATCATTTCTTTCTATTTTCAGTAGAGACGGGGTCTCGCTGTTGCTCAGGCTGGTCTCGAACTCCTGACCTTGAGCGATCCACCCGCCTCGGCCTCCCAGAGTGCTAGGATTACAGGCGTGAGCCACCACGCCCGGCCGATAAATTGTTTTTTTTAAGATGCTTTACACCAGTTTCAGATCGATCTTCAATAGGCAGAAACTCATAACGGTGTGGCTAAAAGTCCCTCCTGCCTCTTCTCTCTGGTTAAGAACTGTTAGTAGGAACTTCAAGCCTAAGGCACGCCATCCCTAATTTCCTGCTCCACAGATATAGTTTCTCAGGACTGGGCATAGCTGAGGGATATTCTCTGTTCAAAAAGTGTGTGTCCATTAAAGACAATGCATGAAGATTCTGAAATCTTCTTAAAACTCTTCTTCGTACATGCTTTCAAGTGTTTTAATAGTTTTAAAAAATTGTGCTGGATTTCTCCTCCTATCACATGCCATGGCATTTCTCAGTCATTTTTCCTTGTGCCTTCTGGAAAAGAACTGTTAAAAAAAAAAAAAATCCTGGGTGGTCCTGGCCTTTTGAGGGACCAATCTTATCTGTGATACATTTCAAAGCAATGATCTTTCTCAAGCCTGGGGCCAGCTGCTGCTGCCCATTCCCTAACTTCCTTCTCCGGGCAAGATGACTGAAACATTCTCACTGGCAGGTTCTCCTCCTCCTTGCCTTTTTTCAGCTACATCCAGCAGGCAGCCAAACCACAGCTTACCTCCAGGGCGGAGCAGGTTGAGATCCCAAAGCCAGGCCTGTGTCAGGGCCTGCAGTGCCCAGAAGAGGACAGAATCCAGGCTAGGTTCAAGGGTCAAGTCCAGCCCTGCGTCACCTTGGGCAAGTGACATAGTCTCCCCAGACCTCAGTGGGATACTCTGCAGGGTTCTTGATGAGATGGGATGAGGCATGCAGGCCTTAGCACAGGGATGGTCAGTGCTTGTCACAAGGGGCAACCCCTGGGACCTGTCTGGGCTGGAAGCACAAGAGGCCACCTGCAGGCACAGGACGGCTTCAGAAGGGAGGAGATGCTGCACTAAGAGGCCAAACTTTGGATGCCCTGGGCATGGTCCTTCAATGTCCATCTACTCCTCCCCTCTGGAGTCTCCTTCTATCTCGTGGCTTTATTTTATTTGTTATTATTTTTTATATGTCCCTAACCACTGGACAACCAGGGACTCATGGATTTGAACCATCCTGTGCTCTTGACCTCCAGCCCAGCCTCTCCTATGATCTCCATACTCGGGACTCTAATTTGTATACTCCCACCTGGATAATGAGTAGGCATCTCCAACTTGCCTTGTCCAAACTCTGACTCTTGATTTGCCTTAAATCTATTCTTCTTCTGTTTTGTTTTGTTTTTCTTTCTTTTTTTTTTTAGCGATAAGGGCTCCCTCTGCCACCCAGGCTGGAGTGCAGCCTTCTGGCTTTGAGGTATGTGAGAAGCCCGAGCTCTCACACCTCCCTTTCACTCCATCAGCAAACCCTGTTTGCTCTGCCTACAGGATCCACCCAGAATCCAACCCCCTTTCCTGCTGCCCCTCAGGGCCAAGCCACCAGCATCTCTCATAACAGCTTTCTGAGCCTTGCTACTACCTTTGAGCCCCAGAATCCAGTCTCTGTACAGAAGCCAGACATCATTTTTAAGTATAAATCAGAACACATCACTCCTCTGCTCAAAACCCTCCACTAGCTCCTGAATTCCTCAGGAAAGAGCCAGAGTCCCCGTGGTGTCGTGTGTCAGGTGACCTGCCCGCACCTCTGACCTGCTCTCCCACGCTCTCCTCCTCGCCCACTCTGCTTCAGCCGTGCAGCCTTCTTGGCACTTCTCAAACCCTTCTGCCTTCTGTCCTTTGCACCTGCTGGTCCCTGTCTGGACGCTTTTCCCTCCAACTACATGGTCCGCTCCCTCCTTTCCGAGGAGTCTCTGTCCAGAAGTCACCCTCTCTGAGGCCTCTCCACCCGCCTTGTGCAACAACAGCCCCCCCACCTCTAGGGCTTCCCTTCTCTTCCCGTCACACTTTTCGCACAGCGCTGATTACCAAGCTCCCACTCCCCAGCTACCTGTCCGTGTTAGTGCATCATCCCTTCCCCACTAAAGTGTACACTTCGTGATGACGACGACATTGCTTTGTTTTTATCACGTTGTGTCCAGCACCTAGAACAGTGCTTGGCTCATGTAGGGAGTGAACAAAGGGAAGCTATCAGTTGAATTTAAAATTCCTTTGAGACCCAAGAATAATAAAAATCAACAATTAGTAGAAGTCAGGTAAAAGCATGCTTTTCTGTAGGAGAGAAGGAGATTTTAGAGCATCAGTGACTTTTCCAGGGCCCCAGGGTCTGTTTCCTGCCTCAATTCACAAGCACTGAGCTCTGGAGCCTTCCTCCCTGCAGGGCCAGGCTTAGGTGCAAGGGCTCCAGGTTGCATCCTGCCTCTGGCACTTCCTAGCCAGGTGACCTTGGGTGAGAACTACTTATGTTATCTGTGCCTCAGTTTCCTCCTCTACAAAGTGAAGAGGATGATAATAATAGCCAAGCTGCTCACAGGTCCTTAAATTGAGACTTGAAATAGGATTGGGGCAGAGAAATTGATATATTAATACACATTAGAGGGAAGCTCCTGGTGCTTACCTGCACATTTTGGTGGTAGAATTAAAAAGTTTCACTTTGTAGGCACTGTTGCAAATGAGCAGGAAGAGCTCCTTGGTGAGCGGTGGGTACCAGACCATACAGGTGGGGTAGCTCCCCTGGTCAGTTCGGTGAATGTCCAGGACTTCCAGGTGGTCTTTGTGGCTCTTGAGAAGATTATACTCTATCTGCGGAGGGGCCCAGATGGACACACATGAGGGCCTAGCCAAAGAAAAGGCTCAGCTACGGAGCCTCAAGCTTTTGGGTAATAGCCTTTGTAATTATCAGCCAATAGTCCTATTCTGGGGGAGACAATATCAGGTCTCCAAAGAGAAAACTTGCATAGACCTGACACCTAATCAGTTGCCGTTATTGAGTATTCACTATGAGCTAAATGCTCTTAAAAACATCATGCCATTTAATCCTCATAACTCCCAAGTAGTACTGTTGTGCCCATTTTACAGACGAGAAAACAGATGTTCAGAGTGGCTTGCCCAAGGTCACATAGTTAAAAAGTGGCAAAGTAAAAATTCAAATTTAGGTCCAACTGACTCCAAAACCTGAACTCTTATAGTTCTGTTATTCTGCATCTCTTACCATTATCTTAGAAACTCTTCGAGAGTAAGAACTAATTTATATCTAAATCTCAGCACAGCACCCGACAGTCACAAATTAGCAGCCTGCTGAATTTGTCCCCCAGGTATGTTTTGGTGGGCAGCCCAGGATGGATGGATGGATAAATAGTATAAAGGAAAGAAGGGGAGGAAAGGAAGGGAGGGAGGAGGAAAGGAAGGAAGGATGCATAGATAGATACATTGACTGATTTTGAATCCGTTTGGCTTGGTCCTGTAATACTGCGTTTCCCTCCAACTCATATCCTCTACTAGTTTTCACATGTAGGTGACAGCCTGGCCTCACCCCTGGACACAGAGCGTTAGTGAGTGTTGGCTTTCCCAGTCACGTGGGGAGGCGGGGGGCGGGGCTCTCCACACTCTGGGGAACACGCCTCCCCTCGCCTTCCCACTTGGTGCTTCCCAGAAGCCTCTTCATTCAGAACGTTGAGTCCCTGCGCCGTGTCACACCTGTGTTAAGGCAAAGTGCTGACTTGAAGAGGTTTATGATACTTCGTTGTACACTCATTTTCTCCAACAAACGCACATGCTGTGGGCCTGGTTCTGTGCAAGATGCCAGGGATGTAACAAGAATGAAACACAGTCCTAGTGACCAGGTAAACAAAAGCTAACCAGCTCACCAAGAGACTGTCTCTTCCGAGGCTCAGCAGTCTAGGCTCATTGTTGTCCAGGTGAACCCCAAACAGGAGACATCGGATGCTTTGGCGATGAGAGCGAAGTCTTGCTAAGTATTCCCAGACCCTTTTTCCACTTTTGACTACCACCACGTAAATGGCCACAGTAAAACTTACATCCTGAATGTGAGCATAAGAGAAGTTATTCCTTTTTTAATTTTGTAAATTAAGAATCATTACACTTTTATACTAATTTTGCCCTTAGAAAATTTTCTCCAAAACAAATCTTAGTCTATCAGAGCAAGTAGCAAAATAATGCCCATTTTACAGATGAGAAAATTAAGGTTAAAAATAGATAACTTACATAGGTAGTGGGGGGAGAAAGTATTTATTGACGCTATGGTCTTTACTCTCCAAGTTCCCACCTCATTCTCTGTGGAAAACCAAGAGCCTCTTTTTGCTTTTGTCCCTTTTCTTTGTCCAGCTACACAAAATAAAGAAGGTATGATTTAAAAAAAAGGTATGAAGGCTGAGAGTGAACCGGGTCAGAGTGGAAGAGCCCAGCCTGAAGGGACACAGGGACAGGGTGCCTGAGCTGTGTGGACCCACACTGTGCTGGGACGGCTTTTAGCTTCGAAAGCATTGTGTACACAAACCAGAAGAGCAGCCACACCACAGTGGGGAGGAGAGAGTGCTAGAAGGGATGGTGGTTTAAGTGAAGACAGCTGCCTTCCCCGCCCAACGCAAAGGCAGGCCAAGAGAACTGGCAGGAGGGAGAGGTGAGAGGCCTGAGAAAATCTTTCCTGAGATTAGGAGCCAGCCCTATTCACAGAGGGAAGAAACAGAATCCAAAATGTGGTAGAGGACACTGCTCTGAGATCAATGTAGTCAAAAATCAGAGGGACAGATGAAAGAACGAATGCAGAGATGGGGTTCCCAAAACCTACCAACCGAAATGAGCTATCAGGGCAGCTGAATCCAAGTCGGGAAGTTCTGAGGCCTTGGTCTTATTTTCAGGGAAAAGTCCTCATCCCTCCCTTGCCCCTTTCTCTTTGTGTAACAGCTTCATTGAGAGAGAGTTCACATACCACACAATTTGCCGGCTTAAGGATATAATTTGATGGGTTTTAGTATATTCCCAGAGTTGTGCGATCATCATCACAATTTGAGAGCATTTTCATCACTCCAAAAAGAAACTCTACATTTTCCCCCAGCCCCCTTTCTCTTTTGGTTTTAAATAAGGTTGCTAAGCCACTGGACAGTCAGTGAAAATACTTACAGCAGTTGCCATATATTGAGAGTCATGGGAAAAACTTATGTGAGTCACGCTGGTTCTGGAGTATCTGAAAGGCTCTGGGCTTTCGTTTTCTAAAGACATTGCATCAAGAATGTACACCGTCCCCTCTGTGAAGCCAGCTCCAAGAAGGGCTCCTGAAACGACAAACCAGAGGGCCAGTGATGGGAAAGGACTTCATTCATTCAAGAAATACTGAGTCTGTGCCAGGCTTTGTTCTAGGTACAGAGGAGGCAGCAATGAACACAGCAGACGAAGTTCCCATATGGAGAAACAAACTGAAAAGCATGACACCTTTGGGTGAGTGCTCAGATAGTACTAGGCCCAGAATGCTGCAGGATCTTGACAGAGAAGGTATCTTATCTACCTTGCTGAGGGGACTTAGAGAAAAATTCCTAAAGCTGTGACAGCCAAGGTATATCCCCCTTGGGTCTGTTTTCCATTTGGAACCAATGATAGGCTGGTAAAATGCAAATACCTTCGGGGTTGTAGGTCAGACTCTGTACTCCAAGCCCCTTCTCAAAGACCCTGCTGAAAATGTACTTTTTCTTTTCATAATCCCACACTTTGATCATCCCACAGAAGCTCCCAACGGCAATGAGGGGTTTATATGGGTGGCAGGAGATGGCACAAATGGCATCTTTGGGCTCTACAAATAACTTCTCAAGTTTAGTCCCATCTGTTGTTAAGTGGTACACGGTGGCATCAGATGTTCCAATGATAAGATTCCTGTTTGCCAAGGAGAGACCAAACAGTATCAGTGTTTGCAGGGAATGGGGCACACCAGCTATTCTGCTTCTAATTGCACATAAAACGCCTCTGTCGTCTGTAATTTAGTGACATTATTAACCCGACATCTCCAAAAATATACCACCAATACCCAACAGCTTCCATTTGCAAGTGAAAAAACCCACTTTTCTACATGTAAATTGAGTCATTAAGTATGCAGATGGACAGTCAGTTGTACAATTAGCTAATCTGCACATGCAAATATTCATTTGTGTATGCAAATATGGAGTTTGGTGCACACATACAGATGTGCCTGTAAATACTGCAAGGGTAATTAAGCAGACTCACAGATAATTCGGTCCTGAAATGTTATGGCTATTAATTATCCAATGCCTTTCACCACAGCAGCTAGGACAAGATCAGCTACAGAAAAGAGACCAACCTACAGGAAGGACTCTAGACTCAACAGAGATTAGAGTTTAGGGATAAGGACCTTACCGCTTCCATTTACTAAAGAGTCTTAATATCAAAATGATGGCTAATAAGTTTTTTAAATGATTGAACAGTGATTATAATCAGCCAAGAAGATCCATCTGTAAGCCAGGTAAAGGACCGATTAGGAAAGCCAGGTCTCTCTATGGCATATCCCAGGAACAAGAGGAACATTCCAATGCATGCAAACTAAACGAAGACATCCATCATTTTTTGGCCATTCAAATGACTAGATTCATTCATTCACTCAAATGACTAAATTCATTAACAACTTACCTTACAATAAAGAGGTCACCTTTTAAAGTACAGTCTGGAGGATAGTTTGATTTTTCTGTTGGAGGAGCTGCCAGGGTTATTGAAAAGGACAGAGTTCTTATGGAGCTCAGTTTCAGGTGACTATACCAGTTAACAATAGCCAGGGTATGATCATAGAACTTAATGTTGCCCTTAATGTCACCTGTAACAATATAGCTAAAATGGAGAATAACATCAGTTTGGTAAACAGCAGTAATAACAAGTACCTTCTATTGAACACTTAAATTATATGTCAGGCTCTGGATTCCAAGACATTGTAAAAACTTCATTTCGCACTGCCCAGTGAGGCTGATTTTACTGTTATTCAACACTTTATATCTAGGAAACTAAGGCTCAGAGAAGTTAAGAAATTTGGCAAGGCCTTGTGTTGCTAGGTTTAACAAATAACAATATAGGATGCCCAGTTAAATGTGAACCTCAGATAAATAATCAATAACCTTGTAGTATAAGTGTATCCCAAATATTGTATGGGACATATTCACAGCCACCTGGCTAGACTATGCAGGGAATCCAGGTGTATCTAAAGCAAAGTCCCTGCCCTCTGACATACTCTTCCCTGCCCTCCGTGCCCACCATGTACAATGGTGGTGAGCAGTGATTTATACTCCCCGCCGCATGACTACAGATGACAATAGAGAGAGTCACTCTACCAGCCCTCTGAAATCACACAGGCTGGCAATGGGACACAAGCTGCTTTACAGGAAGGCACTGCTGTTAGAGTGATCGTAAAACCCTGTCCAGTCACCACAGTCAAACGCAGTGCCGCGTGACAAAATGGCTTTTATTTCCAGTCCTCGGATCCATCCCAAATGAGTTTTTATTTTTAAGCCTCTGACATAATTCTAATCACGGGGGGCGGAGGGGGATGAATTTTCTCCTATGTACGCACAGTGATTAAATGAGGTTTCTGATTAACAAGCAAGGCAGGTGGGCAGAGGAACCGGTCACGTCTTTCACTGCCCTCTGCTGGACAGAAGCAGCAAAACCGGCCAAGTGTTTTCAGAGACCTTTTCCTTCAAGGGCTCCCAGGTCCTGGCTGGGTTTTACCAACATGGACAGAGGGGAACCCCAGCCTGGTCTTCACCGGGTCCTAAGCCCTAACTAATTAAAAGTTGATTGCATGGCCAATTGCAGTTCTACTACTGTCTTTTCGCACCCCTGAGTGAGGATGACAATTTGCATTTCTCTTTGTAAAACCATGTCAGGACCTCAATGTTCCCCTGCATCAAAAGAAAGGCAAATGCAAGCAAATGGGCTTTTTGAAAGTAGATGGCACAGTGACTCTGACTGTATGGGCAGGGTCCTTGTCATTAGGCAATTTTCTCCACACTCTTGGGAACTTCCCTCACACACTAATGATGCCTGCCTCCGCTGGGCCAGGCAGTGTGCGGAGAGTTTTACGTGCCTTGTCTCACGAAATCCTCATAAACCACTCTGAGAGAGACAGTGCTGTTATGCCCATTTTACACATAGGAATGGAGGCCCAGCAAGGTTAAGTCCCTTGCTCACGGTCACTCAGCAAGGAAGGGCTGCCGCTGGAATGCAGACCCTGTTCTAACTGACCACCTCTGAGTTTCCACAGCTGCTCAAAATCAAAGAGTGAGCGAATTTTATAAAGTTCTGATGTATTTTATCTTTTCATAATGGGTAAATGTTATTTTGTAATCAGAAAAAACAATATAACTACTTGAGTTATTTTTTTAAATTTAAAGTGTGTATTTCCAGTGGTTTGCAGGGGAAAAAAAAAAAAAAGAGAGAAGAAAAAAAATAAATAAAAAATAAATTTAAAGTGTGTAAAAGTTTAGGTGTAAAAATAAATCTAATTGGCACAGAACAAAAAATCAGTTACTTTTTGTTTCCTCAACACAAAGGGATTTTTTAACACATGATTTTTCAAAAATCCAAATGGTACAAACGGGACTATAAAAAGAAGTATATCTACCCCCAGTCGTGCTCCTGGTTCTCAGTTCTCTTCCTCAGAGGCTCAATGTTTCCAGTTAATTGTGACTCTCCTTAGAAATATTCTATGCATATAAAAATATGTGTATACATCCAAAGGGGTTTTAGAATATTTTTATAATCATCTATAGCTACTTTTCAACAATTACCTATCAACTGTAGTAAGCACAGTGATACTTTCTTTCTGCAAATGAACCAATTTACACGGCTTGATGTAGGGAGCACCCAAAGAGGCGGATGAAGACGATGGTGAGCGGTGTATGTCCCAGACAACCAGCTTCCCTTCCATCGTGGCTGAAAGTATTTGTGTCAAATTCAAGTGAAAGATGGACTGGCTAAATTTTCCCACGAGCTTGTTGAAGGTCTGTGTTTCAAAAGACAGGTTATGAGTTACAGTTGGTAATAAATATAAAACAAATCACTGATCAACATGACATTTGATAACATTATGCTGAAATACACTGGGAAAAAGAGAAAGAAAAAAAAACACTAACTAAAAACCATCTCCCATGGATTGCCATGGTCCAGGCAGTTCTGAACCTCTGAAGGTTTGCTAAGGTTACGTACTGTATTCAATTAAACTGTTTGTTTAAAACAAGTAAAAGAATAGATAATCACTGTTACACCTGTTAAACTTCTCTTACGGAGGTTTCAGAGACTGATAAAGAAATTGATATCTGTTGTGAGCAAAAGCATACTCCAGTTGTAAAATATCATAATTCTCCCAGTCTCTTTTGATCATAAGGTGTTTTCCCATCAGTAGAAATTATGTAAGCACTGTACATAGAAATGCCCTAAGTAAGACTCCCTATTAAATTTGTGCTATGTGAAATAAGGCACTAGGCCATCTTTCTTAGTGTCTGAGAGATGAAGTATCAAAAGAACCCAGAGCAGTGATAAAGCCCCCCTGTCATATAATATAACAAGTCTGCTGCCCAATTCTCTAATTATGCAGAGGGCATCCTAGGGTTTACCTCTTCCAACTTGAACATAAGAGGAACAGTAAAATAATTGGTCAAGCAAGAGCATCAGGTTCTTTCTAAGAGCAGCGATGTTTCAATATGAGGCATTTTTATTATTTCAACTTACAATCAATGCTCATTATTTGTGGATTCTTTTTTTTTGAATTCACCTACTTGCTAGAATTTATTCATAACCCTCCCAATTAATACTCATAGCACTTTCATGGTCATCTGCATGTTTTCATGTACAGAGTGGCAAAAAATTTGACTTATCCAACATGAACAATTGAGGTCAAACAATGCAATGCTCTGCCTTCTTGTTTCAGCTCTTATGTTGTAAACAAGTATCCTTTTGTGGTCAATGACCATGTGGTTTGCATTTTTGGGGTGCTTTTTATTGGTGATTTCAGGACTTATGTTGGCCCCCAAACATAGTGCTAAAGTGATGTGTAGTGTTTCTAAGCAAAAGAAGGCTGTGATGTGCCTTATTGCAAAAATACACGTGTTAGATGACCTTCGTTCAGAAGGCATGAGTTATAGCACTGTTAGGTGTGAGTTCAACATTAATGAATCAATGACATATATTAAATATGGTGTCTTTAAACAGAAAATATATACAAAACAAGGTTAGGTATTGATCAGTTGGTGAAAATGTGATCAGAGGCTCACAGGAACCTAATCCTGTATTTGCCCTGGAAGCAATGGTTCAGTATTTGCTAATTCAGTGTTTGTAGAGACTTTATAGAACATAACTATGTAATAATGAGAATTGACTATAGTTTTTGGTACTTTAATTTCTGAAAAGACAGAATAATCTTTCCTGTGTCCATCCATCCCATCTTTTTTTTTTTTTTCCTTTTAGCATGGCCTCTTAAAAAATAAATTCCGACCAGGCGCGGTGGCTCACGCCTGTAATCCTAGCACTCTGGGAGGCCGAGGCGGGTGGATTGTTTGAGCTCAGGAATTCGAGACCAGCCTGAGCAAGAACGAGACCCCGTCTCTACTAAAAATAGAAAGAAATTAGCTGGACAACTAAAAATATATAGAGAAAAAATTAGCCCAGCAGGTGGCGCATGCTTGTAGTCCCAGCTATTCGGGAGGCTGAGGCAGAAGGATCACTTGAGCCCAGGAGTTTGAGGTTGCTGTGAGCTAAGCTGACGCCACGGCACTCTAGCCCGGGCAACAGAGTGAGACTGTCTCAAAAAAGAAAAAAAAAATTCCTACAAATCATACCAAGAGAGAAGAAAAGAAGCAGAAAAATCATCATAAGGTGCTCACTGAGGGAGAGTACATGGGTATCAAATGCAGAAAATGCTACAGGAGGCAGAACTCAAGTTCCACTTCAGACATAATAGCTTAAGGGAAGCAGGCAAGATGAAATGTTCTCTAAACCTCTGGTTCACCACCTTCCTACTGACTTTTAAATATGTAAAGACCCAATATCATTGTTTATTATTCTGAAACTGAACAGCTTTATAAGGGATCCACTCACGTTCAGCTACTCTACTTACACCACTTCAGATTAACTTTTGTTCTTTGTTACTATGTACATATGCATTGTAAAAGCCATCACATTTTTTTCTCAGTAATTTTTTTCTCCATAACATTTTATTTTTAACAATATTTTCATTATTTTCAACTGACAATTCAGTATGGATAAAGGACCCAAGTAAAATCTTTCAAATTATTTCCCAACGGTTTCATATCAAGATGTACAAAGAACAGCCTAAAGCAACTAAGCTTGCACATACGTATTTACTCTCCACAAAATGTGATGTATAAAAATGCAACAGGCATACTCACTTTTTCTGTTAAAAGTGGGGCACTGTGAGCAAGTGTCTCTTTCTCTTCATTCTGATAAGTACAGAAAAAATAATCACTACTAAAAAAAGATCTGGTTTCCAAAAGAAGAACTACATCATAACAAAAGAAAAACAAATACGTCTAAACAGGTCAGAAACTTGCAATTACTACACCTTAAGAGAACTTGTTGCCTCAGGGAACATCTAAAAACATTCTGAAAGAAAAGTAAATACATAAAAAATACCACAAATGATTGTGACTTTATGTGACAGTTACTGCATATTTGAATCACACATTAATAAGGCTTTAGAACTATAATAAATACCTGAAGTAATGAATATCACTGACAATCAGTGATTCAATGTATTTTTGGTTTTGCTTTGCAATTTTTTTATTGAGGTAAAATTCACTTAACATAAAATCAACCATTAACCAATGTAAAGTGCATAATTCAGTAGAATTTAATATATTCACAGTGCCGTGCAACCACCATCTCTACCTAGCTCCAAGACATTTTCATCGCCCCGGAAGGAAACCCCCTGCCCACTGAGCAGTCGCTTTCTATTCCCTGCTTTCCCCAGCCCCTGACAACCACCAATGCACTCTCCGTTTCTGTGCATCTGCCTATTCTGGACATTCCATATAAATGGAATCATACAGTATGTGACTGTACGTGTCTGGCTTCTTTCATTTAGCATAATTTTTTCAAGGCTCATCCGTGCCGTGGCCTGCATCAGTACTTTATACGATAATATTCCTTGTAGGGATACACTGTACTTGTTTACCTATTCATCAGCTGATAGACATTTGGTTTGTTTCTACCTTTTAGTTACTGCAAATAGTGTTGCTGCTATGAACATTTACTTAAAAGTATTTGTTTAAAGGCCTGTTTTCAATTCTTTTGGGTATATACCTAGGAATTGCTGAGTTATATGGCAATTCCATGTTTGATTTCTTTTCTATTTATTTTTTAAAATTTTTTTGTAGAGGTGGAGTTTTGCTATGTTGCCCAGGCTAGTTCAAACTCCTGGCCTCAAGCAATCTTCCCACCTTGGCCTCCCAAAGCTCTGGGATTACAGACACGAGCCACCATGCCCGGCATAACTTCAATGTTTTTTTAATCTCACGATTTTGCCCTGTGGTGGTACATATCTCTGTTTGCTAATTCCTTAGTTCTAACAGGGAATAAAGTCCAAGGTCTCCACAAACCCTATATATTAGACTTGTTAAATATATTCAAATAAATATTTTCCTCATTACTTTAATACAATTAAATTATCTGCTTCTGATTTAATATGCTAATTTCCAATGGGACTAAAATAAATACTATAATTAAATCAAAACATTTTAATATATGTTCATTGCTTCCTAAGTGGAGATACTATATTGTTACATTATCAAAACATCTGTACTCAAAGAATGAATATACACTTGTACGCACATTTAAAACAAATCAAAACATTTCCACTTACCCATGAATAATATATTGCCTGTGTTTTACTATTGCTCACCAATTCTTTATTATTTGTTGGATTAAAAATAAGGTAGTTCTGAAATATAAAGTATGGAAATATATTAATGATAATAAATTTTGTGTCTCACCCTGGTTAAGCTGAATGTTAAAATTAAATAATAATTTTAATTAAAATAAGTGAGTAGGAATATAAAACAGAAAAGACATGGCATTTGGTAAGCAATAGGAACATCATTTAAATACCGGTTATTAAAATAAATGGTGTCAAATGTGTTCTCGTTCTAGCCTTATTTATTATAATTCATCATCTATAAACTGTAACAAGCAAAAGTAAACCAGTATTCATCAATAACCTTTATTCTGTGTCCTTTGGACAAAGACGGCTGCATACGCATTTCTAAATTTGACAGGGCCACACGATATCTTGGAGTGAAGGCAAGATATTGGAAGAGGCTTCTGATTCCTGCCAAGATGGTGAATAGCATGAGTTCCTGGCTCCCTTCCTAAAAATCAACCCTGCAGAAACCATGGAAATGGGGGAAACACTAAATACAGAAACAAAACAATAAGAGCAATAAAAACAAAGCGAGATACTCATGGGGAACCATAAGGTGTGTGTCTTGAAATGTGTGTGGGAGGTGGGTGGCTGCAGCCTGAGGCAAGGGGCTGCAGGAGGCAGTGTTGAGAGACAGACTGAAGAAAAGCTTTTTAAGTTCTATTTCTACTGCTCCCGCCCCATCTCCACACCTGTTCCTAACCCATCACTTGCTGCATCACTGAAGGAATATAAACTACCAAGGCCAGGGTCTGAGAATTGATATCAGGACAGCACAAAAGCCTGGGTGGGATGAAGAACAGACAAAGCAAAGTGTATGGACCAGACCTCACAAAGACCTCTAGCCGGGGTGACAGAAGGAGACTCTGTCTCAAAAAAAAAAAAAAAAGAAAAGAAAGAAATTTTAAAGAGATCAAATATTTCTTGCAGGAAAAAAAGTGAAGGAAGATGAGGAAGTAGAGAAAGCGAGTGGAGACAACTCCTCTGAGCAGTTTCATTATGAAGACAAGCAGAGGGGAGAGATCTGGGGTCCAAAGGAGCTCTTTAAAAACAGGTGACACGAAAGCATGTTTCTGTGCAGATGGGAACAATGACCCAGAGAGGGAGAGGTGACAGCTGCAGGAGAGGGCCCTGAGTAAGTGAGAGGGGAGTCAGAAATTAAAGAAGACATAAATAAATAGCAAGACATCCTGTGCACTGGCCCATCATGGCAATCAGAGGGAAAAAAGAGAAGACAGTGAGGGTGGAAGTAGGTTGCAGGCTTGGGAGTGAGAACGGGCCAGTGTTTGTATCTGATGGCTTTCGTTTTCCCAATGACATATGAGAGCTGGTTGTCAGCTAGGTGAGGGGAAGGGCTGTGGGAGTAGTGAGGAAGGGGGGAACTGTCATCCTTGGGGACAGACAGAGCCCACTAGGACAGGCAGGCAGTGCTGAGAGCTCTTCTGAACTTTATGACTGGATTCAAGGTCAAATGAATCAGCTCAGTTGGGTGGTTCTCTTCAGCTTTCTGTATATCCAGCTACAGCTAGGGGTACAGAGAAGGCTGATGGTGGAGTTTATCCAGAGTTGGGGTGCTTCTGTAGCACCATCTAATAGAACTTTCTGTGATGATGGAAATGTTCTATAATTTCTGCTGTCAAATACAGTAGCCAACAGCCACATGTGGCTAATGAGTACTTGAAACGTGGCCAGTGAAACTGAGGCACTCAATTTGTAACTTAATTTCATTTTAATCAATTTAAATTTAAATAGTCACATGTATCTGACAAAGTTGCAGGATACAAAATCAACACACAAAAATCAGCTGTGGCCGGGCGCTCTGGCTCACGCCTATAATCCCAGCACATTGGGAGGCCAAGGCAAGAAGATTGCTTAAGACCCAGAGTTCAAGATCAGCCTGGGCAACACAGCGAGACCCTATCTCTATAAAATATAGTAAAAAAAAATTAGTTAGGCATGGTGGTGAGCACCTGTAGAGGCTGAGACAGGAGGATCCCTTGAGCCCAGCAGTTCTATCTATGATCTATAATCGGGCCACTGCACTCCAGCCTGGGTGATAGAGTGAGACCCTATCTCTTAAAAAAAGAAAAATCAAGGCCGGGCGCGGTGGCTCACGCCTGTAATCCTAGCACTTGGGAGGCTGAGGAGGGCGGATCATTTGAGCTCAGGAGTTCAAGACCAGCCTGAGCAAGACGAGACCCCGTCTCTACTAAAAAAAATAGAAAGAAATTATCTGGCCAACTAAAAATACATAGAAAAAAATTAGACAGGCATGGTGGCATATGCCTGTAGTCCCAGCTACTCGGGAGGCTGAGGCAGGAGGATTGCTTGAGCCCAGGAGTTTGAGGTTGCTGTGAGCTAGGCTGACGCCACTGCACTCACTTTAGCCCGGGCAACAGAGTGAGACTCTGTCTCAAAAAAAAAAAAAAAAAAAAAAAGAAAAATCAAAATCAGTTGCCTTTCTATATACTAGCAATGAACAATCTGAATAGGAAATTAAGAAAATTGCATTTACAATAGCATCAAAAAAACAACAAAATACTTAGGAATAAATTTAACCAAGGAAGTGAGGAAGTGAGAGATCTGTACATTGGCAATTACAAAACATTGCGATAGGAAATTAAAGACGACATAAATAAATAGTAAGATATCCTGTGCTCATGAACTGGAAGGCAATACTGTGAAGATGACTGATCTACAGATTTGGTGCAATCTCTACCAAAATCCCAAAGGCGTTTTTTGCAACAATAGGAAAGATCCATCCTAAGTAGCCATGTTGTTGGTGGCTACTGTACTAGTGCAATGTCAAGAACAAAAAGTTTTTCATGGCCGGGCACGGTGGCTCATGCCTGTAATCCTAGCACTCTGGGAGGACGAGGCGGGTGGATCGCTCGAGGTCAGGAGTTCGAGACCAGCCTGAGCAAGAGCAAGGCCTCGTCTCTACTAAAAATAGAAAGAAATTATATGGCCAACTAAAAATATATATAGAAAAAATTAGCCGGGCATGGTGGCACATGCCTGTAGTCCCAGCTACTCGGGAGGCTGAGGCAGTAGGATCGCTTAAGCCCAGGAGTTTGAGGTTGCTGTGAGCTAGGCTGACGCCACGGCACTCACTCTAGCCCGGGCAACAGAGCGAGACTCTGTCTCAAAAAAAAAAAAAAAAA
>CM052452.1:4619653-4643926 GCA_028533085.1 Varecia variegata
CCTCCACCCCCTCCTCCTTTTCCTCTCCCTCCTCCCACCTCTCCCTCTTCATCTCCTCTCCCTCCTCCTCCTCCTCTCTCTCTCCCTCCTCCTCATCCTGAGAATCAATCCATGGTAATGTGTCATCTTCTTTTGATTCCTGTTGTATATTTTCTTGTTCTTTATAATTTGGATTATTGTCTTCTTCCATTTCTGTTTCTCCATTTTCTTCTGTTTCTTCTTGGGGGGTTTCTTCTGCGTCTGACATTCTTCTCTGTGGAGTTTCCTCTAGAGAAATTTTGACCATAATAATCAGCAGGTCCCTCTGTGTCCCATTTTGATTTCCTGGTGCACTAACTTATTGATGAAATGTGTAAGACCAGCTCTGGCTCCTTCCCACAGGAATAAAAAGAATGTCATATTTGTGGGAAAGCCTGGCCCAAATCTTAAAAATATTGATCCCAGGACCTATCATCTCTCTAGGAATAACCTTAGTGCCATCTAACTCATTTTAAATATATTTATATTCCCACAGCAGCAAAATGCACAACCCAGGCATTAGCAACAATTCTAACACGAGGAATAAGAGAAGAAACAGTACAGCTTAGTGATGCTAGGATAAGCTTTGCAGTCAGCTTATCCTAGCATTGAATCCCATTCTACTAATCACTTGCTCTGTGACCGTGGGCAAGTCACTTTACCCCTCAGAGTCTTCATTTGCTCACAGGCAAAATAAAAATGATAATCCTGAATTCTAAGATTGTCGTGAAGATTAAATAACATATGTAAAATGCTCAACACAGTTCCAGCACATAGTGTCTAAAAATGGTAGCAACAGTTATCATGAAGGTAGAAGCAACCCTAATTCACAGAGAAATTAACAGTTTTATAGCCTTTTTGACATATTCTCTCATTTATTCCTTACATCAAACAAAGAGTATGAACTAGGAAAACAAGAAGGATGGACAGTTTATCCCTGAAAATTTGGACCCGGAACAAAAAAATCCCCAAATTTTCAGTGACATTAGAATAAGAGAAATTAACTTCTTGAAAACATAGTCCAAAGAGTACAGGGTAAATAAGGTATTTCTATTTCCTCATTTCTTTCTCAGTACTCAATGTATCAGTTCCTCAACTCCATCGCTGGCAAAAATATAAATAAATAAAGAAAAGAGTTTGAGGCTCTGAGAGGTGAAGTGACGTACTCAAGATGACACAGCTGGTAAGTAACAGATCTCTCTGACACTTAGTTCCTCCATCTGAAAAATGACTGCTGTGGATTCAAGTCCAGGGCTGTTACCCGCGAGCCTCTTCCAATCGACCCAAACTTTGCCAGGGCATTTTGACGGTACGGGTTCAAGGTCCGGGCGAGCCGCAGGGGCTTTACGGCGGGAGTGGCAGGTGTGTGGGTCTCTGGGGAGCAGAAAGTCCGGGTGCGGCCTCTTTCTCCAGCTCAGGTCTCCCCGGCGCCGCCCCAGGCCTGGCCCGAGTGGTGTGTGCGCCCCGCAACGAGGCACCAGCCCCACCAGGCCGGGGACCCCCGCCCGGGCCCCGTGGCCGCTGCCTCAGACTTACAGAAAGCGCCCACTCCCGTCCCCAAACGCCCGGAGTCGTCCCGCCGCCTGGACCCCTCAGCGACCTGCTGGGCCTCCAGCTGCCTCTACCTTCTCCTCCACAAACTCCCTAGTTACAGTTGCCAGCAAGCCCCGTCCCCATGGCAATAGCCGCCGCTGGGGCGACGGGCCGTAAAGCTACAGGTCTGGACGGGGGTCACGTGCCCAGAAAGAGGCCGGGAGCGTGGCCGGCGCGCCCCCTGCTGGTCGCCGGGGCAGAGGCACCGCGCGAGGAAAATGGCTTTCCTCGTCTTGCTCTCACCCTTTCCTCCTCTCAAACTATCCCCCGCCTTCCCATGGTGCCATCCCCCGGGAAGGTGCAGCGGCCAATACTGGCGATTTTGATTTTCCGAAGGCTTGGCAAGGTTAAGTGAAGAAGTATCAACTCTTTGATAACATTCTCTTGTCCAAAAGCAAACTAAATTTCCAGGTGTAGTAGGTGCAACACGCATCTGTCCTGCCTGTCCCCTCGCCAGGGCACCACAGGCTGGATAGAGAATTTTAGCTAGCTAGGATTAAATATTATATAGATTACATTATCTTGCTCTTCTTATCAGAAAGCATTTCTGAAAAACCAGTTTGGGTAAATCTATTAGGATGATTCCCCGTTCAAAGTGACTCTTAGCTAATAGAATCACACAGAAGACCGCAACAGGTGGCCATCCTGAGGTTTTCACAGAGAGGCCTGCAGGAAGCCAGCCAGAGGCACCCATGCAGAACACTCTTTGCTGCTATCATTTTAGAAGAATGCAAACCATTCTCCCTATCCCAACCTCCATGCCTCAATGATGGGAAGTTGATACGCATACATCTCGAAATTTAAAAAAGGGATAAACTGGGTGGTGCAAGCTGTGTTTATTATAGTCTGAGACTTATAAAAAGAGATTGGAAAACACTTGGAATTAGAACATGCAATTTAAACAGTAAACATTGGTAAACACAGCAAGTCTGTGGCTACGAGAGGGGAATGCACATGGCTGTATGGGTGGAATACACACTTTGAGGGAAGATGCTCCACAGGAAGGCTTTCGAGTTGAGCATGAGAACCCATAGCTGGAAGCACACACCAATACTGACTCCCACCAGGGCCGGCTGGAATCTGCACCTAACCAGAGCAAATCCAATCCCAAGCAACACAAGCTTGCAGGGCAGAAAGTGCCAGACCTCCTCCAAAACAGAAAGTGGTGTGCAAGAACTGGGGAAATAAACACTGTGATACTATGAAGAGAGGAAGAAATGCAGACACAGCATCAGTAGGAATCACTGAGACCCATTTCAACATCCTAAGAGAGAGAGAAAATAAAAGGAAGAAGGAATAAGCATTTTCAAGAGGTCTGATCTGCAAACACTGCGAGTCCCCACCAGCAATGTTAGGCACACCTTAGCAGTTTACAAGATAGTGCTGCTCTCAGGGCATGGCCAGGGGGGTTCAATAATAAAAAGTCAAATTAGAAGCTAATCTGCAGTGCTTTTTATTCCGAAGTGAAAGAAATGAAAGCAGCTTGCTGCCCTCTGGTGGGTCACTGAGAAGGTGCCAACACCATGCTGGGCTCCCTCGGAGCCTCCTGGCTTTCCTCTTTCTCCAAAGGGAGCTACTGGGGGCCCTAAGGGCCCAACTGCTGAGGGTGCATGGAATTGTTTAGCAATTTCTGTAGCCACAGCAGCAGTGCTTCAGTGCAAAGACAGAAGTTGGTCAAATCTTGACTTCAGCACAGTTGCTTGCTTGTTTAGCCCAATTTTCTATGAGGATGTTCTGTCTGAGCGTTGGTCTGAGAGGTTCATAAATTCAGTTGGGGTGATAACTTGGTCATATCAGCACTGTAAAACTGTGTTTACTTGAAAAAAATAAAACAAAACCCTAAAAGAATAGTTATATCAGCACCTGCCAGAATAACTCCTACCCACGTGTCCACAAGCCAGAGAATTCCCATTTAGGGCCAGGGCCTAATTTTCAAAAGATGCTAAACACAAATCAAGTTTTTAACAATGCCTTAATCCAGAGAGATTACACGGTGGGCCACAGCGTTTCCACCACCTAGAAGTTCAGGCTTCCGGCCTCTTCCAGATCCGTATGCTTCAGGGAAAGGAGAGAATGAGGAAATCTCCACTAGACCCAAGTCCAGGGCAAGGGAAGATGCTTTCCTGCTAATGTTTCCCAGAGACAGTCATCTTTACAGAGGAATAATGTTGCAGCTGGAAGAAAATAAGAAAAGGAATGGCATAAATGTGGTGGCTCCATTCAGGAAGGTCAGAAGGTGGGTCCTTCTGGCTTTTCATCTACATTCTTTCATTCTTTTTAAGCAAGTGCCCATGAAAGAACCAGAGAGGCTCTTAGGAGAGACACTGGGGCTCCCTCCACCTCTAGACCTGCACTCTCATTCCTACCACGAGTACTTACCACCAGTTCCTACACATTCTGGGGAGTCCCTAATGTCCCCCCAGCTTTCCCCTCCAGTTTCACATCTAACACACACTCAAATGATGCTCCAGTGTGAAGGAATGGAAACAGATACTTTACCCCAGCAGTCCTTTTCCTGCCCAGCGTGTTGGAACAAGGCTAAGCTGGTGTTTCTCTCCCCTACGGATCACCGTCACATTCAGGGACTTCTGAAAAATAAGTAGGATCATTTCAAACTCAACCCCGTTAGTACTCAAAGAGATTCAGGCTAAAATGCTGAGATACCATTTTTCACCCATCAAATTGTAAAATATTTTTATTTTAAGCATAACCCGGCTTGGCAAGAGTGTGGGGGATGTGGCACTCTTGGGGCAGCCAATGATGTTGCAAATTGGCATCATCTTCCTAGAGAAAAACATGTCCCCCTTCTCCCCCAAAAAATATCCTTAAAAAGTGCATATAAGAAAAATTTTACAAGGCCAGGCTTAGTGGCTCATGCCTGTAATCCTAACATTTTGGGAGGCCACGATGGGAGTATCACTTGAGGTCAGGAGTTCAAGACCAGCCTGAGCAAGAGCGAGACCCCATCTCTACCAAAAATAGAAAAAAGAAAAATTAGCCAGGCGTGGTGGCACATGCCTGTAGTCCCAGCTACTCAGGAGCCTGAGGCAGGAGGATCTCTTGAGCTCAGGTTGGAGGTTGCAGTGAGCCATGAGGATGCCACTGCACTCTACCCAGGGTGACAGAGTGAGACTCCATCTCAAAAAAACAAACAACAAAAAAACAATACATTTTACAAAAGTACAAGATGACATACAAATGAAGTATTCATTCTAGGACTATTTATAAATTCAAAAACTGAAAATGCCCAAAACGTCCATCAATAAGATATTGTTCAAATATAGTACAGTGAATGAAGTGTTTGTAAAAACAAAACAAACACAAAACCAGCAATGTATGAATCCATTTGATTATATTTTCTAAAAGGACATATGTGTTGCTTTGTGCAAAGTTTTCTGGAAGAACATACAAAAAAACCTGTTAGGAGTTGTTACTTTGAGAGAGAAAAGTCAGTAGTTTGTAGTAAGAGAAGAGGAAAATATTTACTTTTGGGGAGGGGGCAAATTGTATGTTATCTTTTGTTTTGTTTTTTAGTTTTTTGGGTTTTCTGAGACAGAGTCTTGCTCTGTCACCCAGGCTCATAGCTCACTGCAACCTCCAAATCCTGGGCTCAAAGGATCCTCCTGCCTCAGTCTCCCAAGTAGCTGGGACTACAGGTGCGAGCCACCATGCCCGGCTAATTTTTTTTCTATTTTTAGTAAAGACGCAGTCTCGCTCTTGCTCAGGCTAGTCTTGAACTCCTGATCTCAAGCAATCCTCCTGCCTTGGCCTCCCAGAATGCTAGGATTACAGGCGTGAGCCACTGCGCCCAGCCTTGATTACTTTTATATATTTCTGTATCATTAATTTTTTTATCCATGTGTATGTATTACTTTCTTTAATTAAAAAAATTAAAATGAGGGGGAAAACATACCAAACAAAATTATAAATTAAAATAAGATGCCATGAAAATCTAAAACTTTTATGTATCAAAGGACACTATTAATGGAGAGACAATCCACAGAATGGGAGGAGATATTCCAAAATCACTCTGACAGGTCAACAAAAAAAAAACAAACAACCTGATTAAAAAATGAGCAAAGGACTTGAATAGCCATTTCTCCAAAGAAGATATACAAATGACCAAAAGGCACATGAAGAGATGCTTCACATCACTGATCACAAAAGAAATGCAAATCAAAACCACAATGCGATACCCCTACATACTGATTAGGATGGCTGTTATTAAAAAGACAGAAAACAACAAATGTTGGCAAGGATGCAGGGAAACTGGAATTCCTTGTGCATTTCTGGGAGGAACGTAAAATGGTGTGGCAACTGTGGAAAACAGTATGGTGGTTCCTCCAAAACTTAAACATAGAATTACCATATGACCCAGCAATTACATTTCTGGGTACATATGCAAAGAAATGAAAGCAGGGACTCGAACATATATTTGTACAACCATATACACAGCAGCATTATTCACAATAACAAAAAGCTGGAAGCAACCCATGTATCCATCAACTGATGAATGGATAAATAAAATGTGATATATACCTAACAGTAGAATATTGGTCAGCCTTAAAAGGAAGGGATTTCTGACACATGCTATAACATGGATGAACGTTGAAGACATCATGCTATGTGAAATAAGCCAGACACAAAATTCATACAGTATGTATGATTCCACTTATATGAGGTCCCTAGAGTAGTCAAATTCATAGAGACTGAAAGTAGAATGGTGGGTTCCAGGAGCTGGGGGAGGAGAGTGGGGAGTTAGTGTTTGGTGGGGACAGGCCTTCAGTTTGGGAGGGTGGAAGAGTTCTGGAGATGGATGGTGGTGATGTTTGCAGAACAATGAGAATGTACTTAAAGCCACTGAACTATACACTTCAAAATGGTTAAAATGGTCAATATTATATTATGTATATTTTACCACAAAAAATTATGGCAGATCTATCAATGTAATATCTGAATCTTAAAAGATAAAATAAAGCATGAAGGGAAAAAACCCAACAAGATCCCATTTTCTAACAATACCACAGTTAGGGAGGGGTAAAGACATAAGCACTTCCGTACGCTACTTGAGAGAACGTGAACTAGCGCAAGCTTCTCGGAGCCTTGGCAACACCTACCAAATCTGCACATGTGCACTGCCCTTAACCCAGAAATCCCACTTCTGGATTTATGTCACAGATCTCCCATCACAGGCATTGTTTGTAATGGTCAAACATTGGAAACAGCATCAATGACCAGTATGGGGAGCTGGTTAAGTAAAAGACGGTGAACCGAGCCGTGGAGCATGGTGGGATCATTAAAAAGCACGGAGGTCTGTATGTACTGACACGGAACTCCCTCCGAAGAAGGGGGACTCCAGAGCAGTATGTGGACCAGGCCTTGTTTGTGTCTTGTCCAAAAGCAATTGTTGCCGACCTCTGCACCCACTGTGCTTCCAGTTCCCAGAGGCCACCCTGACGTGCTCGGTCAGGTTAAGGCCTATCTATTCTACGTCCTAATGTCTCTCTGATTTGCCCACTTCCTGCTATCTCCACCCCTTTGGTCAAAGCCACCACCATCTCTTGACAGGGCTGCTAACACCCTGTCATCCCTCCAACCTGTTCTCTACTGAGCATGCAGAGAAATCTGCAAGGCACAAAGCTTCTTACATCTGTCACCCCTGGACTGGAAGTATGCAGTGGCTCCCCATGGCTCCTCAGGAAATGAGAACAAAATCTTTCCTAGGACCACAGGTCTTGCCTTGCCTCCTTCCCTTCTCCCCACTCTCCCTTGCTCTGGGCCCCAACCACCCACCTTGGAGTTCTTTGACCCTCCCACCTCAGGGCCTATGAACATGCTTTGAAGGCTCTTCTCCCCACCAGCCTCCCCCGAAGTCCCCAGAAACATCTATATGCACCTAAGGGTCACACCCTAAGGGGCACTTTCCTTCAATCCCAAGCTAAGTCAGGACCTGTTATTTACTCTCTGAACCCTCTTGCCCTTTCCCTCCGTAACGCTGGTCAGTGTATAATGACATACCTCTGATTATTAATACCTGTCTCCCCCACCAAAGTGTTCCCAAGGCATGGACCCTGTTTGTCTGTTTCGGTCCCTGCTGCAACCCCAGTACCTAGCCCAGGACCCAGCATAAGCAGTGAAAGGCACTAAGGGAGGGAGAGACACAGTATTTATTTTTAAATACTTTTGCACTATGTGATTTTTTTAAGGATAAATACACTTTATATTTATTATTGAGATATAACTCACATACAATAAAATTCACCATTTTAAAGTATGCAATTAAGTGAGTTTTAGTATATTCAGACTTTAAGAGGGCTGTCTAGAAAGTATCCAGCCATGTAACTGTTCTTGTTGTGTTAACAATGGCTCAAAACTTTCCGGACAGCCCTCATGTTTGGTATATTTAGTACATACAACCGCCACCACTATCTAATTCCAGAACATTTTCATCACCCAAAACGAAATCTGTCCATCAGCAGTCACTTCCCATTCTCCCCTCCCTCCCCATCAGTCCCTGGCAACCACCATTAATCAACTCTCTGTCTCTATGGATTTGCCTTTTGGACAATTTTATATAAATTGAATCATATATGTGACCTTTAGTGTCTGGCTTCTTTGACTTAGCATAATGTTGTCAAGGTTCACAGCATGTATCGGTACTTCATTCTTTTCTGTGGCTAAATAAAATATACATTGTTTTTATAATAAAGACAATATTTTTTTTAATTAAGATTTTTTCTCTTGAAAATGTATGCATTTGATCCAGAAACTCCACCTTTAGAAAGTTAAAGAAACAGAGATTTATCTACACAAGTGTTAATCTCCATAAAACTGGAAACCACCTAAATGTCTCACAATAGAATAGTATGTTTTTTTTTTTTTTTTTTTTTTAACTCACAAGACAGACAATGGGAACCCAGATCCTTGCTTCTCAAGCTGGGTTCTGGTTCCAGGAGGACCCCTAGGTCCCCCGAGGGCGTGAAGTTCAGGCCAGGCAGGCTGGGCCTCACAGCACATAACCTGCTCCCCCCTGACCAGACATCAGCTTTCATCTGCCGGATATCTTGGAATTCCCCATGAAATTTCCTATGAAGAAAAGTCTCTGTTTGCTTAAAAATGTTGAATGACTACTTTATAGACCTGCAAAGCAGCTGAGAATATATTTAACTAGAAAAGGCAGATTAAAAACCAGTAGCTATTATCAGCTATACTAGATAACAAGGGCCACTGCACACTTCCAGTTAGGGAGTGACAGATGTAAGTAGCTATTATCAGTAATCACCAAAAACTGGAAACAATCTAAACGTCCCTCACTGGAAAATAGATAAACAATCTGTGGGACACCTACACAGCGCAGTGCCACTCAGCAGTAAAAAGGAATGAATTACAGATACACGCAACAACGTGGAAGAACTTTAGACTCTATTACGCTGAGTGACGAGGTCAGACTCAGAAGGCAGTTTCTATTTCTATGACATTCTGGAAAAGGTAAAACTACAGGGATGGAGATAGACGGTGTTTGGGGGTGAAGTTGGGGGCAGGAGTTAACTACAGAAAGATGTGAGGCAATTTCAGGGGGTGATGGAACTGCTGTCATCTTCATCGTGGGGGCAATGACACACTATACACATCTGTCAGAGCTTGCAGGACTGTCCGCTAAAAAGAGTGGATCTTGCTGTAGGTAAATTATACCTTAACAAAACAACCAGCAACTCTCTGTGCTGGTGCACGAGCAGACTTTCCTGGAAGGACACACAGCAAGAAAGTGGCTGCCTCTGGAGGAGAGGAAATGAGCTTGGAGGGAAGAACTTTCTGCTGTATGTTCTTTGGGTCTCTTTTTACCCCACGTGTGTATTTCCTCTTCCAG
The DNA here is from genome assembly GCA_028533085.1 of Varecia variegata. Taxonomy (NCBI): domain Eukaryota; kingdom Metazoa; phylum Chordata; class Mammalia; order Primates; family Lemuridae; genus Varecia; species Varecia variegata. Next base: position 4,629,132 of record CM052452.1, read on the forward strand.
AATTTAAAAAAGAGATATATTTACAAATAAACCTGTAATAATGAGCCCAGACAACTGCAAAGTTTAAAAGTAGATGCATCAAGGCACACAAGAGAAATGAGTAAATCGTGACACATGAGCATGCTGGGGGAAAAGGATGAAAAATAGAGACTTTGGATGAACATGACACAATGAACCTACCTCTGCACCACCTCCGGACACCTCACTGAAATGCTGATGGAATAGCACAGGGACAGCAAAGGGATGAAGCCACAAAGATCAAGAAACAAAATGGGGAGGGGGGCTACAAAGATGAGCGATGGCAACAAAATAAAAAGCCTGGCAGGGCGCAGTGGCTGACGCCTGTAATCCTAGCACTCTGGGAGGCCGAGGCGGGAGGATTACTTGAGCTCAGGAGTTTGAGACCAGCCTGAGCAACAGTGAGACCCCGTCTCTACTAAAAATAGAAAGAAATTAGCCAAACAACTAAAAATAGAAAAAATTAGCTGGACATGGTGGCGCATGCCTGTAGTCCCAGCTACTCGGGAGGCTAAGGCAGGAGGATCCCTTGAGCCCAGGAGTTTGAGGTTGCTGTGAGCTAGGCTGATGCCAGGGCACTCTAGCCCAGGCAACAGAGTGAGACTCTGTATGTATGTATGTATGAATAAATAAATAAATAACTTGAAGTGACTAGACGTGTGGTAACCAAACAAGTAGAGAAAATAGAAACTTTTTATGGTGGCTTGAGAATCCATCCAAGAACTATTTGATATTTATCTCTTCAAGAGGTGAAAGCCTAATTCTCCTCCCTGAGTATGGGCTGGACTTAGTGACTCGCTTCCACTGAACAAAGCAGACACGACAGTGTCTTCAGCAATTAAGTCAGAAGGCGCTGCCATGGAAGAAAGAAGGTCTCTTTCTTGCTTTCCTGGCTTGCTGTCTCTGGAGAAGCCAGCTGCCATGTTGGAAGGGCGCCCAGAAAGCCCATGGAGAATCCACAAGACCAGGAACTGAAGCTCCCTGTCCACGTCCATGTGATCGGAAGCGGGTTTTCCAGCCTCGGTCAGGCCTTCAGATGACTGCAGGCCCTGCCAATATCTTGACTGCAACCTCCTGACACAGCCTGAGCCAGAACCTCGCAGCTAAGCCACTGCTGGATGCCAGACCCTTAGAAACTGTGAGAAATAATAAATGTTTCTTGTTTTAAGCTGCTAAATTTTGGGGTGATTTTTTTTACTCACCAAGAGACAACACATACATCCTTTGTGGCAAGGACTTAAAGGGAGGCTGACAAGGAACCCCAGCCTCCCTTCCAAAGAACCCCAGAAAAGCTCAGAACAAAAGACCAATGGAACAGAATAAAGACTCCTACTAATATAGAAATTTGATATGTAACAAAGGGGGCAATTTAAAGTAGTGGATAAAACATTAACTATTCAGTAAGTGGTACCAGCACAACTACTACCCATTTAAGGAGATTAAGTTTGGTGCCCTGTCTCACATCATTCACAAAAATAAATTCCGGATGAGGTATATACACAAGGGAAGTGAAAAAATATGTCTACATAAAGACTTTTATATGGATCCTCATCACAGTATTATTAATATTAGCCAAAAAGTGGAAAAACCCATATGTCCATCAACTGATGAAGAGATAAATAAAATGTGGTATATCCATAAAATGAAACATTATTCTGCTAAAAATGAGTGAAGTTCTGATACACACTACGTGAATAAACCTGGAACATGTTAGGCTAAGTGAAAGATGTTAGTCACAAAAGATCCCATTTATCTGAAATGTCCAGAATAAGCCATCCACAGAGACAGAAAGCAGAGCGGTGTCACCAGGGGCTGATGAGTACAGAGGGAATGGTGGGGAGGTACAGCGATAGCTAATGAGTACAGGGTTTCTTTTTGAGGTGAGGAAAATGTCCTAAAATTGATTGTGGTGATAGTTGCACAATTCTGTGACTATACTAAAAACCACTTTAAATGGGTGAATTGTATGGTATATGAATTAAATCTGTTAGCAATGAAACTGTTATAAAAAATAAGAGAAATAAATTCCAGAGGGATTAAAGAACTAAAAAGAAAACAGTAAAAGAGTGAAAAGAACTTCTTGAGACAAGGTCCCCTCTGTTGCCCACACTGAAGTACAGTGGCCTGACCATAGCTACACTACAGAGTACTACTGATACGGTTTATTCATACACTGTTTATCAGGGTATAAATCAGTAAAATCTTTTCAAATTACCTACTAAAATTTTAAACATGCATAGCTTAGAGCCTGTAATTCTACTTTCTGGTATCTACCTAGAGAAGCACCCACTTGTGCGCATAGTCATTCGCAAGTAAACACGACCGTTCACACTGGCATAAAACGGCAAACACCAAAATGTCCACTGATAAGGCAGTGGATGAACTGCACTCTATTCACACAACAGAGAACTATGCAGCAGTGAAAAAGAACAAGTATGCACCAAAATGAAAAGAACTCCAAGAAACACTGCTAAATGAAAACAGGAATTAGGAAGCAGGAGAGGGGAATTTTAGTTAGGGTGGCTAGGAAAGGCCCTGCTGAGGTGTCACTGGTGTAAAGAAGACAGGGGTAGAGGGAAAAGCATTCTAGGCAGAAGGAACAGCAAGTGCAAAGGCCCTGAATGGGGACTGTGCTGAGGAATAGCACTAAGAAGGCAGCAAAGGCCTCAGCAACCTTCCCTGGCCCCAGCAAGTCCGGGGATATTAACCAGTGCAGTTCATCTGTCCACTGCCTTATCAGAGGACATTTCGGTATTTCTAATTTTATGCCAGTGTGAACAGTCACGTATATTTGTGCATGACTATGCCAGATGCCAAGCGCTATGATCCGAACATTTGTGTCCTGCTCAAATTCATATGTTGAAACTCTAACCCCATTGTGATGGTATCAGGGGGTGGGGCCTCTGGGAAGTACTTAGGTCACAAGGGTGGAGCCCCCATGATGGAATTAGTGCCCTTATAAAAGAGGCCCCTGGGAGTCCCTCCCCTCTTCTGCCACGAGATGACACAGCAAGAAGGTGCCACCTATGGACTAGGAAGCAGACACCGGCACCTCAATCTTAAGACTTCCCAGCCTCCAGAACTGTGAGAAATGAATTTCTGTTGTTTATGAGCCATCCAGTCTATGGCATTCCGTTTCAGCAGCCTGAACAGACGAAGGCACCAGGTAGCCCCCAACTCACCCCTTCGCTGTGCTGCACCACAGTGCTGATGTTTTGCAGTGAGTGGAAGTTTTGGGCGTTGACAGAGCCAAACTCCACAATTTCATCATCCACTAGCAGACCCTAAAGAGAGAAGAGAAAATGGAAAATCAGGCTAGAGATTTAATGTGCTTCTGGTGTTCTTTACCTTTCAATACCCAATTTAATGTCAAGGCAAGCTCGAACCAGAGAGATCAGGGATTTAGACACTTCATGCAGGAAGGGGCAGTGGATAATTGGGCCACCTCCTCCTGCGGGTTCCTTCTAGGGCAGATTCTAGTACAGGTGGCCAGGTCTGCCCCATGTGTGGCAGCTTGTGGTTGTGGAGGCCTTGAGGAATGTGGGATAAGCCAGATGCTACTCTCTGAGGCCCTGGTCCAGGTTCAAGGGTAAGAAGAGGCAGGCCAGTCTGGGACCATTTTATTCGGCAGTCAAAACTGAGACAAAAACATTTGTCCAAGAAGCCCCCAAATGAGCAGCCACAGGCACAAGGCTGACTCAAACTGGAGTGACCCTCTCATTCTAGGTCCTAAGGAGGACACAGACCACCACTCATTCATCCCTTTAATAAGTATTTGTCATGGGTGACTAGCACTGTGCTAGATGTTGAGGACACAGTAGTGAATAAAACAGAGTTTATGTGTAACTTACAGTCTTATGATCATTAAAGAAGACTGACAGGACCTGGATTTAGGACCCAATTCCCCCTGTTTGGAGATACGCATCCTGGCACAAGTGACTTCAGGTCTTTGAGACTTTTCCTCATGGGTGAAACGGGGTCAAGATTAGTACCTACCCCAGAGGGTGGCTGTGGTATTAAATTTTAAATACATGTCCACAAAAAAACTTGCACAAGAATGCTCACAGCAACATTATTCATAATACTCAAAAAGTGGAAATAATCCAAATGTCCATTAACTGGCAAATGGATAAAGAAAATATGGTATATCCATGCTGTGGAATATTATTTGGCCATAAAAAGGAATGAAGTTCTGAAGTTCATGCTACAATATGGACGAACCTTGAAAACACAATGAAAGCAGCCAGACACAAAAGGCCACATATTGTGTGACACCATATATAGGAAATGTCCAGAATAGGCAAATCCATAGAGACAGAAAGTAGATTGGTGGGCCAGGGGCTGGGGGCCTGGGGGTTGATGGCAAATCAGTACAGCGTTTCTTTTTAGGACAGTGAAAATGTTCTAAAGTTGATCGTGGTGATAGATGCACAGCTCTGTGAATATGCTGAAAGACACTGAACTGTGTATATACTTCAAATGGCTAAATTTTATAGTATGTGAATTATATCTCAATAAAGCTGTTAATTTTTTTTAAAACGTACCAGGTAAGATACATAACTCATTTGGCAGGATGCCTAGTGCAAATGGCAGCAATTATCATTCTCAATTTTATTATTCAGTGCCCAGCTAAAATGAGCCCCAGGAAGACATCCTCTTTCCCTCTCCTGGGACATTTAGCATCTTCTGATGCTGAGAATAGTTCTGTACCCCTCAGTGTAGTTAGCAGCCAAGGCTGACCCCCCTCCAAAACCCTGGCCACCAGAGCAAGGCTGTTTATGCAGCAGGCCTTGGTCAGCGTTTGTTGAATGAGTAATTGAACTTGGAGCTCCAGCACGGATAGAGTAGGTCTGTCTTCCCACACCCCCCGTAAAGGGCCCTGGATTACCGCAGTGCTGGCTGGGGAGCCGGGGGTGATGCTGTTCACTTTGGCGAAGCCCTGAAAAGTGCTGTAGCTCATACTCTCCCCCAGTTTGCGGTTCATGGCCTCTTCCTGGGCCTCAGCCATGTCCTGGGCCTGCTTCTTCTTGTCACGAGCGTGCAGCTGGTGTAAGGCCTCCTCCACCTGCTTCATCACCGCCTTGTGGTCATTCTGCAAGCCTGGGATGAGAACCATCACGTCAGAGGCCAAGGGAGATAGCCCAGGACACGAGACTCCTATATTCATTTGCTGAATATTTAACAAGAGCTTATGTCATGCCAGACATAGGGCTAGTGGCCAAAGACAAACCCGGGACCAAGACTGAGGACCTACCCTCATGGCTTGCAGTCCAGCAAGGAGAACAGCTACAGAATAAGTAATTATGATGATATCTGATGACTGTGGTTAGGCCTAGCCAGTAAGGGGAGCCTGACCTTGCTAGTCTAGATCAGGGAAGGTTCCCAAAGGTAGTGCTGTCTCAGCTGAGACCTGAAAGGTGACCAGAAGTAAGGTACTGTTCAGCCGAATCCATGGCCATGAACTTAAATGCATACAAGGGGCCAGCATGGTGGTCATGCAAGTGAGTGATGTGGGCTAGGCAGAGGAAAGATTACACTTTTCTCTTAGATCCTAGCAGAAAAAATGATGCATAAGCCTAGTATAACATGGCTGGGGACACTCAGGCTAGAAGAAGTAACAGGGAGTTAGCCAAAGAGGAACCTTGCTATTGGGCTCTTGCCAACTGCTGGAGTTTGGGAGGGAGAGCCAGTGTCACCAAATCTTTGATTTTTCTAGAAAAGCTGAAAATTGGGAGCCATTAGGTGAAATCTTCTGATTTTTCAGTACTGACAGCTAGTTCAAAATGTTGTGAATCACCATGCCAGTTGAACAGATCATGTATGCAGGCCAGGCCAGAGCAGCAGCTGCCAACCTGATAACTTTTTTTTTTTTTAACTAAAAACAACTTCCCTACTGCTCTGGAGTCCACATCTTTATTCTAGCTGGTCACTCACAGAATCCCCTCTGAGGAGTTTCCAAGAAAGCCCGAGCAGACTAGCACTGCCAGCCAATCCATGTCTAGGGTCTATGGGTCCAGGGCCTTCAACTGTGGGCCTGCTGGGTTACCTGACCTGGCTCCTCTGCCCCTGTCACTTTGGTGCATAGATGAGGCCCTCAGGCATAACGGACTCAAGGACTCAACTCACAGGAGCAGACACAAGAAAAGACCCCAGATTTGAGTAAGAGGAGACATCTATCTAGGAAAGAAGATTTAAAATGCTGTCAGTAGACAGCATGTGATAACTCTCTGACTAGAAAAGCAACCCACACGTGACAAGGTCCACAAGGGTCTCTAGAATCTCCAGCAATGCCTGGCACGTCGTAAGGACTCAATCAATATACAGCTGTTGGGTAATAGAATGAATGACTTTATTTACAATATATATTACAATTCTAGTTAAAAATTCAAAAGTTTTTTTTTCTGGGACGAAATGTTTCAGCAGTATATTTCAAAAACCAAATTTGTAATTGTGACAAGTATACCATACTAATGTAAGCTGTTAACAATAGAGGAAACTGGGTACAGAATATAAGGTACCTCTCTGTATTATTTCCCTAATTTTTATGTAAATCTATAACTGTTCTAAAAAAAATAAAGTCTACTTTTTAAAAATAAAATAAACTTATGATAACAGTTTTTCAAAAGAAGACCAATAAGGAGGAATTGTTCAACCAGATTCTTATGTGTAATAAAGTCATTAAGATGATGGGATATTAGCATACAAAGAATAGATCAATGGAAGAATATAAAAAGCCCAGAAATAGACCTAAGCATGATGCAAAATTCAATACACAATGCTGCTAGCATTTCAAATTAAGGGGGAAAGAATGGACTATTAAATAAATAGTGTTGAAACATCAGGCTAACCATTTCGAGAAAAACAAAAGCCCTGCCTTGCACTATAGGGTGGCACTTCTCAAATTTCACCCAGAGTCCTCACTGCAGAAGCCAATGGCCTACATCCCTGGAGAGTCTAGAGGTTTAGCCAAAAGCCCCAAATTTCCCTCAAGCGTGATTGTCTTAACATGGTTTTCCCCTATTCTGTATCTTCCTATTTGTTTTAATGTAAAAATGAAATACTTCTTTTCCCAAAATCTTCAAGGAAATGTGATGCTCTAAGAAGTTGTCCTCAGTTTGGGAAGCAGGGCCTTACACCCAAACATGCTGCAGATGGGGTCAAGATTCAGAAAGATTAAACAGAAGTCATTAAGTGAAAAGCACAGGTGATAAATTCCCTTCTAATAGGACTTTGTGGTAGAGATTGCTGGCAAGGTGAATCATGGCCCCCAAAGATGTCCACGCCCTCATCCCCAGAACCTGTGAATATGTGACCTTACGTGGCACAAGGGACTCTGCAGATGTCATCAAGTGAAGGACATCTTCACTTGATGGGGAGATGATAGGGAGATGATTCTGGATTATCCAGGTGGGCTCAATGTCATCACAGGGATCTTTTATAAGTGAAAGAGGGAAGCAGGAGAGTGAAAAGAGCTGTGACAAGAGAAGCAGAGGCTGGAGAGATGTAGAAGCTAGAAAAGGCAAGGAAACAGGTTCTCCCCTAGAGCCTCCAGAAGGAACCAGCCCTGCTAACACCTTGATTTTAGCCCAGTGAGACTTCTCACCTCCAGAACTGTTAGATAATAAAGGTGCGTTATTTAAGCCACTAAGTCTGTGGTCATTTGTTATGGCAGAAACAGAAAATGAATACACTACCCAACCTCTACTCTCTGCTAGTTCCATAGTTAAAAACAAAAACACATAAAAGATTTAGGAGAGCAACATGCCTGCAGTAGAGCACGTTCCCTATCTATTTTTGCAGGCAGAGGGGCCTAAGAGGGGAAAAAGCAGAAATTCCTGGGTGCAGTGGCTCACACTTATAATCACAACACTTTGGGAGGCAGGGGTGGGTGGATCACTTGAGCCCAAGAGTTGGAGACCAGTCTGAGCAACAAAGCAAGACCCTGTCTCTATAAAAAATAGAAAAATTAGCCGGGCATGGTGGCGCATTCCTGTAGTCCCAGCTACTCAGGAGGCTGAGGCAGGGGATTCGCTGGAGCCCAGGAGTTTGAGGCTGCAGTGAGCTATAATGACACCACTGCACTCCAGCCTGGGTAACAGAGTGAGACCTTGCCTCAAAAAAAAAAAAAAAAAAAGAAAGAAAAGAAACCAGAATCATAGAATCCTAGAGTCTAGCCTAATCCCTTGGTTCTCAGTCTCTTGATGGGACAAAGAGATAATCCCATCAAGGCAGAAGAGAAGATGGCAGATAACATCAACCATTGGTGACTTCATTTATGTGCCTTTAACATACCCCACCACATGGCAGGGGGCCATCCCCCAACAGGGCCACTCACAGATGATGTTGTGCCTGGCAGTGCGGACTTGGTACAGGTCCACGTCTGACCGGGGGTAGCCTTCACGGTCCACCAGTGGCTCGTTCATGCCAATTCCTCTTTGCTGGAGGGAAGAAACAGGGTTAAACAGATCTCACAAGTATAACATCCTCAGGATGCCTTTCTCTAGACCCTGTTCCTTCAAAGTCATAAGAAAGGTGACAATAATGAAAATCACCATATATTGATCACTTAGCACAGACCAGGCACTCTACCCACGTCCTCACAACTACCTTCTGAAATGGGCACTATTTTTTAAATTAATTTTTAATAGCACAATATATGAATATGCTCCCCTTTTTTGAAATCAGAACAGTGTAGAAAAAAACAATGACTCCTCTGAGTATCATCCCCAAGCTCAGTGTCTTCCTAAGCTCCTCCAAACCCTCCTTCCCATGGGCAGCTGACACCTGGCTGGTGGCCTTGGAAGCTGGAGGGGAGTGAAAACCCCAAGGAGCACCCAGCTGTGGCAAGATTTTGAGTCTTCTGAAAATGTAAAGATCTAAAAGGGCTTTCAAAGAAGCTGTTCATCCCTAGGAGGATATGCTGATACCACTTGTTGCCTCTGGGGAGGACTGGGTGGCTAGGGGACAGGGGTGAGAGAGAGACTTTTCACTTTACATTCTTTTGCAAGTTTTCAACTTTGACCATGGGAATGTGTTCCCTATTCAAAACAACACATTTGTTTTAACTTAACACTTTAAAGATGTAAGTTAGAAGATGGTACATAAAAGCAAGGCAATATGTCGAATGGTATAGGGCAGGGGCTTTGCAGTTGGTTAGATTTTGATGTGAATCCAATTCTGCCATGTACAAACTGGGCACCCTTGGCTAAGACCTTCTCTCTAAGCCTCAGCTTCCTCAATTATGAAATGCGGATAGTAGCACTCACCTCCCTTCCTACCTCATGCAAGAACCAACGAGTTCACCTACACAGAGTACTTAGCACAGTGCCAGGCACATAGATGGTATAATGGGTTGAAAAGTAGTCCCCAAAAACCTATATGCACATCCTAACCCCCAGAACCTGTGAACAGGTTTTGATTTTATTTGGAAAAAGGGTCTTTGCAGATGTAATTAAGTTAAGGATCTCAAGACAAGATCATCCAGTGACTGGTATCCTTATAAAAGAAAGGCAGGGGGAGATTTGGAACACAGAGACACAGAAAGGCCATGTGAAGATAGAGGCGGAGATTCAAGTTACACGGCTACAAGCCAAGGACTGCTGGCAGCACCAGACTCTGGGTGAGAAGCATGGAACAGATTCTCCCTCACAGCTTCCAGGAGCTAACCACGCTGACACCTTGATCTCAGACTTCTGGCCTCCAGAACTAGGAGAGAATAAATTCCTGTTGTTTTAAGCCACCAATTTTGTGATAATTTTTTACGGTGACCCTAGGAAACTATTAAGCATAGAAAGTAATAAATGGTGGCTGTAATTATTAGTCAGTCCAGAGACAAGCTGCCCAGTGTATGTACACAGGCAGTAAGAAGAGGGATCCCATTCACTTTTCTCCCTTCCTTTCTAGAAGCCTCCAGGTTACACCCAAACCTCCTGTCTCCCTAACACAGGACTCTCTATAGATACTGCAGAAACGTACCAGGGCCTAAACACCTGTATCTGCCTCCTGCCTTTCCATAAAGACTAAGAGCTCACTGGCCTCTGAGAATTAATACCACGTGAGATACTGCTTCCCAAAGGGTGGGCCCCATACCACTGGCTGTTCACATGCATGGCATTAAACAATTGAATCTAAAATATATATTCCTTTTCCAATTCTCTTCAATCCTTCAATAATCAAGAAAAATTATCCATCTGATGCTGGTCTTTATGACACCCCTAGATTACTTGCTATCTCTGGGACTCTGCATTTTTTAAAGTTTTATTGAGATATAATTCACATATCATACAATATTGACCCATTTCAAGTGTACAATTCAATGAGTTTTAGTCTATTTACAGAGTTGTATAACCATTTCCACAATCAATTTTAGTATGTTTTCATCACCACCCAAAAAGAAACCTCAGACCGATTAGCAATCACTCCCATTTTCCCTCTCCCCCCATCTCCTGGGAACCACTAAGCCACTTTGTCTCTATGGCCTATTCTGGACATTTCATATAAACAGAATTATGGAATATGTGATCCTTTGTGACTAACTTCTTTCACTTAGCATAATGTGTTCAAGGATTATTCATGTCATAGCATGTATTAATACTTCATTCCTTTTTATTTTTTCTTAGAGACAGGGTCTCGCTATGATGCCCAGGCTAGACTCTAACTCCAGGCCTCAAGCAAATCTCCTGCCTTGGCACCCCAAAGTGCTGAGAGTACAGGCCTGTGCCACCACACCCTGCACCATTAAAAAAAAAGAAAAAGGAACAGAGCAAGGCTTCAGGCTAAAAGTCTTCAACAAGCAATAGTAACTAGCTAGAAGCAATCAACATATCGAATCACTTTGAGAAGCATTTTTACCTTCTATTTAAAGGGAGAGATTCTAATTTCCCATATGTAGTAGAGTTGTAAAATTTCCCTTTAAAATAAATTTAGGTAAGTAAAAATGGTTCAACTTAAGGAGAAACATCAAGGGATACAACATCCTGCTTGTGGTAGAAAAGTAACTAAAGTTTGAGAAACTCCTGGTAACTTGCTTGAAAGCACAAGTTCTGGATATAACAGCCCTGAAGTCTGAATCCCACTTTGTGCCTTCCCCTTTCTGGGCTTCAGGGGCATATAATAACTTCATAGAGTAGTTGTGAGGATTCATTATAAAACACCCCCACTCCCCCACACCAGCACCCTTCAGGTATATAGTCGGAACCCTGTAAAATGGTTCCCTAGCCTCATATGATCTTACATCACCTAAGATGTATTCCATCCCACTCACCATTAATTAGGTATAATTAATTTACTCTTCCTCTGCAAATTGATTTGTGGTTTTCCACTAGCTGGCATAAGAAAAACTGTATCAGTTTTGGAGCCAGACAGACCTGGGAACCAAACTCACTGCTTCTACTTCCTAACTACCTGACCCTAGGCAAGGGTTTGCCCCGCTCCTGGCCTCCTGTTTCTTCCTTATACCGTAAAGATAATGAGCCTTACTTGTCACTCAAATGGCGGTCCTTAGACCACTAGCATCAGCATCGCTGGGAGTTGAGAGAATCTGCTCTCCCACCTCAATCAGAATGTGCATTTTAATAAGATTCCCCAGGTAATTCACATACACATTTAAGTCTAAGAAGTTTTGATGTAAAGTGGGTAGTAAAGCACATGACACCTGGTAAACCTTCAATAAGGACCCATGATGGTGGTAATTATCACTCTGCCTCTGCAAACGTACTAGCCCTGTGACCTTAGGCAGGTTTAAGTAACAACTCAGTTTCCTCTTCCCCTAAAATGGAGAAAATACCAGCATCCACCTCAAAGGGTTGTTGCGAGGATTAAATGAGCTAACCAACGTCCTGCACTTTAAACAGCACCTAGCGCCCAGCACAGTCTCCACAATGACTTGCCAGGTAGCAACACAACTGTCCTCAGTTGTTAACGTTCTTTTCCTGAACTTCTTGCTGCCGACAGAGGCCGCACTTGCGGCGCCTTGGGCCTCCCGGGGAGAGAGATCCATAGCTAAGCGCCCAAGCAGAGGCCGCTCCCGCCTCCCCGTCCTCCCGGGTCGGAGCGCCGAGTGGGGCACCGGGTCAGGAGGCCTTGGGGCGCCCCCCATGCCCGTCCCGGAGCCCCGAGCCCACACTCACGCTCTCCAGCACGTCATAACTGGCCCGGATCTGCGCCTCGATCTCCTCCTTGCGCCGCATCAGCTCCTGGACGTCTCTGATAGTCACCGCGCCGGCCTTCAAGGAACCTCCGCTCTGCCCATCTTCCCCGTCAGACATCGTGGACGGCGGCCCGAGGTCCCGGACGCCCAGCTCCTCAGCTGTGGACGCCTGAGGAGACTGGGGCTACGGCTCCGCCCATGGGCCAAAACATCGCAGCCACCCGCGAGCGCGAGGAGACGCGAGGGGCGGGGCCTCGGCGGGGGCGGGGTCGTAGGAAGCCACACCTTGCTGGAACACGTGGGCCTGTGGTGACTCGGCGGGGGCAGGGTACGGAGGAATGGATTCCCGGTCCCCTCGCCACACATGCGCGCACGCGCGCGCACACACACACGCACACGCGCTAGGGGAAGGTGTCGCCCTAGCTGACTGATTTTCCTCATTCGTTCAACAGACATTTATTGAGCGCCTACTGTGTGGATGTGTGAACACCGAGTGGCTCTCCAATTCAATTCTTCACATCTACACTATCCGTGAGGATTTACAAAATACATTCAGGCTCCTTATGCCCCATTTTACAAACCCAACAAAACTGGGTTCATGTCCCACTCTTGCCATTTACTGCAATCTGCATGATCTTAGGCAAATTACTCCACTTCCCCGAGCCTCAGTTTCCTCATCTGTAAAATGGAGCAGTATGTCCATAGCAGCCTGTCTCACAGAGCTGGCCTTCTGCCAACAAGTATTCATGGAATGCCTCCTATGTGCCACACTTTTCTAGGTGCTGGAGGGGAGAAAAACTGTGAAGCACTGTGCTCAGTGCCCCTCACGTATTGAGCACTTCACTGTAATGTTTGGTGAAAATAATAGTGATAATGACAATGGCAATAATAATAATTCATTGAATACTTATAATTAGAATTAGTATTAGCCCCCACTTGACAGCTGAGAAAACCATCTCAATAACCAACTTGTCCAGCTAGAAAACCATGAAGCCAAAATTCCAACCCAGCTTAACTGAACAATCAAACTTAACATCTTAACATGCACCCCTAAAATTTTGCACTGGAAAGGACATAACGTCACCTGTATAGTATCCAAACATGTTTTCCCTGGCTCTCATCATGGGGACACAAATAAGATAAATTCAAAGTGAGGGACATTCTTCAAAACAACTGGCCTGAAATCTTCAAAAAGGTCAATGTTATGAAATACACATGGGGGGTGGAGCTGGCAATTGCCTAGATTAAAGAAAGCTAACAAGATGCAATAGACAGCCGCGGGTCATGCCTGTAATCCCAGCACTTTGAGAGGTAGGGGCATCCCTTGAGCCCAGGAGGCTGCAGTAAGCTATGATCATGCCGCTGCACTCCAGCCTGAGTGACAGACGGAAACCCTGTCTCTAAAATTTTTTTTTAATTTTTTATTTCTTTTCTTTTAATTTAAAGGCTCGTCTTGGCATCTAAAATTTTTTTTTAAATTTTTTTAAAAGAGATGCAACAACTAAATGCAATAATTGATCCTTTTTTGGGTCTTGGTTCTCCTCCATCCCTCCAAAAAAATAAAAGATATAAAGGACATTCTTGGGACAATTGAGAAAATTTGAATATGGACAGCATATTATCATTGTTAAATTTCCTGATTTTGATACTTGCACTGTGGTTATGTAAGACAATGTCCTTACAAAATTCACCCTGTAGTATTTAGGGACGAGAGGCAACTTACTTTCAAATGGTTCAGAAAAAAATATTATACAAATACATATTTGTAGACAAGAGAAAGATAAAATAAATTTGGCAAAATGCAAATAATTGGTGACTCTGGCTGAAACATATATAAGCATTCTTTATTCTATTTTTACAACTTTTCTATAAGTTTGAAACCATTTCAAAATTTTAAAAATTGAAAAATAATCTTTAAACAGAAAAAAGGTAGAAAAAAGAGGAAAAGTAGAACTGACTACATTAGGCCTCCTATATTTTCTTTGATTATCTCTTTTAAAGAAACTAACATTTCTAACATTGGCCAAAAAAGAGAGTGACAGAGAAAAAGAGAGAGACACAAGGACTAAATGCAATATACAATCCCTGATTGGATTTTTTAAATGAAAAACAGCAACTTTAAAAGATATTGAGCCAATTGGTGAAATTTGAATATGAACTTTGTATTGTGGTATACTGATGTTTAATTTCCTCAGTAAGATGATGGTATTGCTGTTATATCAAAGGAGATAAATGTTGAAGTATTTAGAGGTGTTACTGTCATGATTTCTGCTACTAACTTGCAAGTGGTTCAGAGAAAAAGAGACTAGAAAGAGGCAAAATGTAACAATTGGAAAATGTAAGTGAAGCGTATATGGTGTTCATGGAAATTATCTTGGAACTCTTTTGAGATTTGAAATTTTTCCAAATCAAAAGGCCAAGGAGACGATTTCCACTCATGCAGAGCTACTGTTTAGATCACCGTGTTATTGTGAGTATTGTTGTCAGTATTATAATAAACCCAGATCCTGTACCTTCCACTGTCTTCCTAGCTCTCAAATCCATCCATCATGGGCACCTCTACATCCCCTCTGCCACCTCCATCTTTTTCCTGACTGTGGTAGCCTCAGGTTGCCCCCTTTACTCCATT
>CM052452.1:4644426-4671175 GCA_028533085.1 Varecia variegata
GAAGGCAGTGGGGCTTGGGGCACTGAGCAGGGCAGGAAGGGAAGAGATTTGGAGAGAAACAGAATATCCAGCACAGTTGCCAATATTTAAATATTTGGAAAACTAAGATACAGAGAACCACATAGTTCATCTTATTTTTGTACAACAAAGTCAACCCCCCCACATATGTGGACATAATATTCTTGCATATAATTGCGTAAGAATGGAGAAAGGTGGGTGGTTATACATTAAGGGGTTAATATTTAGTATCTGGGCAGAGTGTGGGGCAGGGCAGAAAGTAATTTTTAAAAATAGGATATTTGTTAATATGGATTTATAGCAATTTAATAAAGAAAGTGATCATTAAAGAGCTTGAAACTGTACCCTCAAGTGAGATAGATCACCAAAGATAGATGCTGTTTCTTTCTTTCTTTTTTTTCCTTTTCTTTTCTTTTTTTCCCCTGCCCCATCCTCAATAGATGCTGTTTCTAGTGGCAAGACTTTAGTAATGTTTGGTTCTAGGAGTTTGTCACACAGTCTTCAGAGCCCAGGAACCCTGCATCCCATGCCGTCAACTCTCCGGACCCTCCAGGTCATCACTGGTGCCTGGTGATACAGACGCCTGTCACCTCAAGGCTCAGGCACACAGGCTCTGTGCCCCGAGAGATAAAGACCAGCCCCGCCCAAATGGCCTGGCCCAGCGCACTTGTCCTGATAACAGCCAGCTGGGCACCCTGGCAGATCATACTCCTTCAGCTGAAGATCTTGTCTTTTAAGTTAAAAAGTCAGCTCACTTCTTAGATGGGACACCAAGGGCACAAGTGACAAAAGAAAAGGTAGATAGGTTGGACGTCATCAATACTAAAAACTGTCGTGCTGCAAATAACACCATCAGGAAAGGAAAAAGACCACCTACGGAATGGGAAAAAATATTTGCAAATCATATATCTGATAAAGGACTTGTACCCAGAATATATTAAGAACTCTTATATTAATGAAAAGATAATCCAATTAAAATAGGCAAAGATATTTTGCCAAAGAGGACATGCAAATGGACAATAAGGTCATAAAAATGTTCAGCATTGTTAGCCATTAAAGAAATGTAAATCAAAACCACAGTGAGATACCACTTCAATGAGAGATGGGAGGGCTAGGTTAAAAAAGACGCCAGCGATAACAAGTGTTGGCGAGGACGTGGAGAAATTAGAACCCTCCTGCATTGCCGGTGGGAAAGTAAAATGGTGCAGCCATGGTGGAAAACAGTTTGGGGGTTCTTCAAAATGTTAAGAGAATTACCATATGACCCAGCAATTCCACCACGAGAAATGGGAACATGTGCCCAAGCAAAACTTATGCACAAACGTTCATGCAACATTATTCATAACAGCCAAAAAGTAGAAAACGACCCAAATAAATGTTCACCAACTGAAGGTAATATTAATAGGTAAATAAAATGTGGTATATCTATACAATGGAATATTCAGTCATAAAAAGGAATGAACTACTGTCACATGCTACAACATGAATGAACCTTGAAATCCTAAGTGAAAGAAGCTATTCACAAAAGACCACATATTGCATGATTGCATTTATATGAAATTTGCAGAATAGGCAAATCCATGGAGACAGAAAGTAGATTACTAGGGGTCTGGGGCAAGAGGGGATGGGGAAACTAGGAGGCGCTAGCTAAAGGGTGTGGGGTTTCTTTTGGGGGTAATGGGAATGTTCTGGAAGCAGATAGTGTTGATGGTTGCACAACATTGTGAATGTACTAAATATCACCAATGGTAAATTTTGTGTTAAATGTATTGTATTACAATAAAAAATTCATTTTATTGAGATATAATGTTCATCTTGAAAGTACACAAATCTTACACACATCTCAACAATGCTTCACAAAGAGAACACGCTTGTGTAACAAGCACAAGATCAAGAACACTCCCAGCCCCCCGGAAACCCTCACAGTGATCATCTCAGTTACTATCCACTGAAAGGGCTTTAAGAAATAAGGATCGGTTCTCTCCCTGCTTCCCTTAGCCTTCCTCTTAGAGGTCACACCTATTTCGGATTTTCTAATTTTGTTTTCTGGCTTTACCTATTCACTGACATCTCATTATGAAGGACAAGGACTTTTTTTTTAAGAACAAGAACTTTTTGACACCACCATTGCCTCTTTTACACTCCGCTTCTGCACAACATATTTTAGTTGGGTTTTTTGTTTGTTTGTTTTGAGACAGGGTCTTGCTCTTTCACCCAGGGTGGAGTGCAGAGGTATAATCATAGCTCACTGCAGCCTCGAACTCCTGGGCTCAGGTGACCCTCCTGCCTAAGCCTCCCAAATGGCTAAAACTACAGATACATGACACTCTGCCCAGCTAATTGAAAAAAAAAAATTTTTTTTTGTTGTTTTAGAGATGAGGTCTTGCTATATTGCCCAGGCTGGCCTTGCATTCCTGGTCTTAAGCAATCCTCCTGCCTCGGCCCCCCAAAGTGCTGGGATTACAGGTGTGAGCCACCATGCCAGCTTTACTTAGGTTTTGATTGCTTTTCTTTATCACTTAAATAAAATTCTAAAACTTCTGTTTCTTGAGGCATCATCTTTAGAAAGCATGGTATAACTCTCCCCTTTGTAAGATGAAGAAACATGTCTCCCAGCTTCTGTTCTCTAACCCTCTATTTTTTTTTTCTTTTGAGATAGAGTCTCGCTGTGTTGCCTGGGCTAGAGTGCCGTGGCGTCAGCCTAGCACGCAGCAATCTCAAACTCCTGGGCTCAGCCTCCTGAGTAGCTGGGACTACAGGCACATGCCACCATGCCCAGCTAATTTTGTCTATTTTTGGTAGAGACAGGGGGTCTCACTCTTGCTGAGACTGGTCTCAAACTCCTGACCTCAAGCAATCCTCCTGCCTCAGCCTCCCAGAGTACAGGATTACAGGTGTGAGCCACTGCACCTGGCCACCCTCTACTTTTATATTCTGTCTTGGAACCAAGATTCAGTCTTCCTTGATTTGTCCATAGACTGATTATAAAAAGTGGACAAGCAGTGTTAAACTCTGGACACTCACAACAACACACTGCTCAGCAGGAGAAAAAAAACAAAGTCTGCACACAGCACCAACATGGATGAATCTCAGGTGTATTACATTAGGGGCAGGAAGCCAGACCCAGATGGCTACATACTGTCTGAATCATTTATACGACAATCTGGAAAAGGCAGAACTATAGGGACAGAAGAAAATAGATCAGTAGTTGGCAGGGGTTGGCATGGGGAGAGATTGAGTGCAAAGGTACACAGCTGGGCTGGGCGGGTACGTTTTGGAGTAATGCAATTGTTCTGAATTTGGTTGCAAGGGGACTGCCTGAGGCATTCAGCTCCAACGTGATTGATTGTGGTGACAGTTACACAACTGTATATGTTTTCAAAATTCATAGAACTGTACACCGAAAAGAATGAATTTCACTCTATGTAAATTAGACCAAAATAAATAGGACCCCCTTGAAGCCATATTTACAAAATTTTAACTCATGGAAATTATGATGTAAATCATGTAACTATGACTTGCTGCAGAACCAGGCGGGCCAATGACATGCTCAGAGAATGACATAAATCCTGAAGTCACTAAGCTTGGGGTGCTCCCAAGAGCAGAAGATTCCAAACGGAGAGGCGGAATTGATTCTCTTTGCTAAAACTCCGTTAAATGGCTGAGAATTGCTGGCATGTTTTGTACTGTGGAAAATTCAAATAAACTGCAAGAACAAAGTTAAAACCATCCATAAACTGTGGGGTTTTTTTTTTTTTTTTACACAAATGGCAACATACACACTGTTCTGTGACTTGCATTTTTTTTAACATAATGTATCTTAGAGCTTTTTCCCCATCACTATATAGAAAGTTTCTTTCTTTTGTTTTGTTTTCTCTTTTTTTTCCCAGAGACAGGGAAAAAAAGACAGGGTCTTGCTCTGTTGCCCAGGGTGGAGTGCAGAGGTATAATCATAGTTCACTGGGCTCCTGGGCTCACATGATCCTCCCGCTTCAGCAAGCAGGCTTTTCTCAGAACGGCTATATTTTCTGCACAATCTACCTCCTTTGCCCTTGGCCAAGACATCTTTACAGCAAAATTATTATCAGTAGGCCCCCACACGGCAGGGTGAGACCAACAGGTAGCCCTGATCTCAGCTATGCCCTTCAGATGTCCTGGACTTAGCCCGTTAAAACAAATCCCATTAACCATAAAGTTTTATCTTACTTAGAAAGGGAGGTGACTGTTTCCATAAGTTTCTATATTAGCCTTTTTTTAACCGGAGCAAAGGCATCAATTCAGGCACAGCACAACTCTGGCCAGGAAGTTGAAACTGACCTGAACATCTTCCAGGGCAGAGGCAATGTCATTACACTCAGGGGACAGGCACAGAAGCACCATCCCAGAGGGCACAGGTTGTCCCCCTGGAAATGCAGAGTTTGCAACATCAGGGTCCCCCAAGCAGGACATGCATTCATCAGGCAGTCAAGGTAACAGTGTCCCCAGTGTGATCTCCCATCGTGGGGTTCCCCCGCCAGTCCAAATAATTCCATTTAGTCCTTGGTTGCAAGGAGACTGCTTGAGGCATTCAGCTCCAACCTGCTTTGTTTGTCCATGACCAGTGTGGACTGGGTTGTTTTATTTTAAAATTCTCTTTTTAGACATAGAGTCTTGCTGTGTTGCCCAGGCTGGAGTGCAGTGGCTATTCACAGGCACGATCATAGATCATAGCTCACTGTAGTCTTGAACTCCCGGGCTCAAGCAATCCTCCCACCTCGGCCTCCCAAGTAGCTGGAACTACAGGCTTGAGCCGTCAGGCCCGGCTGGGCTGGACTCTGACCTCACAGCAGCTTGGGAAGGCAGCAAAGGGAATTTTCCTTCAGGAGGACTGAGGAAAGCTTCCAGGGACAGTTCTGAAAAGCCAAGATTATTCATGCTCTCTCCTCCTGCCCTGAGCCTCCCAGATTCTGGGATTTTGCTTTTCTCTGTTGTTAAAAAATCCATTTGTCCCATTTAGTAATTAAAACTTTACATTCTTCCCAATCATCCCCTACTCTTACCCCATCTCTGGAATAATACTACTACTAAATTTTAAAAGTTAAAAAAAAAAACAAAAAAACAAAGGCTTCCCCCACTCTGGGCTTCTTCCCTCACTTTAGCCAGAGCAGCCAAAAGAGGCCGGGGATCTGGCCAGCCAACCCCTGGGGAGTGACCTCTCATTTTCAAATTGCACAGGAAACTTTTACCTCTCACAGCAGCTGCGCGTGTGGCTCAAGCTGTCTCATGCCGTGGGCCGCTCCATAGCCGTGTAGGCACCCAGGGTTTCTTGGCCATTCCCGGAGGCCTCGCAAGCTGCCCTGCGTCACTGGGCAGCAAGGTCTTCAGAAAGCAGTTCGGCGCCAGGGCTGCCTCCGTCACAACGCCGGTATCAAGGACGAAGACGGCCACTGTTCCTGCAGCTACGGATCTTCTATTCACATCCCAGATACGATATCTCTTGCTCCTTCATCCTTTCTGCACCCAGACAATACTTTTGCCATGTTTCAGTGAGTCAGGGTTGATCTAGCAAAGCCCCTGCTGCCACCACTGTGTCAGTGTCCCCAAGACCCCAGATTCACTGATTTGCTAGGACTCACAGGACCCAGCCTACAGTCATACTCACGGCTAGGATTTGTTACAGCAAAAGGATTCAAAGTAAAATAAGTGACAATTTGCCTGGAGTGAAGTCCAGAGGAAACCAGACACAAGCTTCGGAGGGTCCTCTCCCATGGGGTCACACAGGACAGGCTTAAGTCCTTCAGCAACGAGTTGTGAAATGTCATGTACTGGGGAAGCTTACCTGAGCCGAAGAGCCCAGGGTTTTGCTGGGGAAACTGGTCATGCAGGCATACTCCGCATAGCCCCTCCCAAGTTCCAGACTCCCAGAGGGAAAGCAGAAACCGCCTTGCCCCTACAGACAACTGAGGCATGCCAGCCACTCTTCTCATTTCTGGGAAGGGTGGGAACTTTCCTGAAATCCAAGCTCCTACATGCCAGCCAAGACCCACCTTGCCAGCTGGCCTCCCTATGAGTTGCAACCTCAGGCCTCCTAGGTGAAGCTCCTGCACAGCAGGGCGCAAGGATGGACCTATGAGCCCATCTGAATAGTGGGCTCCTTGAGCAAGGCCCCTGGAAGCCACCTGCTAGCACAGGTTGGACTCAAAGAGCAGAGACAGTCACACTCTACCACCGCTAATCTGTTACCCAACGGAGCCCAGCCTGAGCAGGGGCCATCTGGGCCCCAGTCTCTGCCCACAGATGGGAATGGCACCAAGGGGTGTATCCAGAATGTAACTGAGACCCACAGTGTTTCTAGAAGCAAAGCCCAGAGGGCAGGAGAGACAAAGTTACCCCCTCTGCTCAGCTGAGCCAGACACCTGACAGCCTTTGGAACCCCGAGGCTGCTGACACCTCCTTCCTTGAGTCAGTAAACATTGACTTTGTGCCTAGGATATAAGCCAGGCTCCAGCAGTGGAGCTGTGAGGTGGCCACAGCCATCAAAGGGACATGTTCCTGCTGGCCTGGGGGGGATGGGTGGCAGCACTGAGCCCTTCTCCGGCAGTGGGACCTTCTGGGCCTGCGAGCTCCACTCTGGGCCACCTCCACTCCCGTTTTATCAGTTGGAAACTTAGACGCAGGGAGCCAAGGTAGACGCTGGGAACTGGCTGGAGAGCTGTCCCAGGAGGGGCAGAATGAGGAGCCGGGGCCACCTCACCTGGCTCCTGAATTGCCCAGTAAACAGAGAGAAGAAGGGAGAAGCTATCCGGACTGGTCCAATGAGACCCAACTCCAGAATCGAATAGGCCTGAGTTTGGATCTCTGTTCTCACCAGTTCTGTGATCTCAGAGACATGTGTTCACCTCTTCAGGCCTCAGTTTCCCCATCTGTCTGATGGGACTATCAATATTTCCCATTCGTAGAGAAGGCAATGCAGAAATTTCAAGTGTGGGCTCGGGAGTTAGGACAACCTGGGTCACATTCCAGTTCCACCCTCACACTTGCTAACTGCATGGCCTGGGAAAGTTCTCTAACTGTCTTCATGAACCACAGCCAACATGAACAGAGACCATACCGTGTGCCAGGTCCTGTCCCAAAGACTTGTGCTTTATCTCATTTAATCCCCCACCACACAATGATGGCTCCTATTTTACCGATGGGGAAACCGAGGCTCCAAGTCACATAGTATGTGGGGGAGCCAGGATGCAAATCTTCATACCCACAACAGAATACAACCCTTTCATCCGGCGTGTAACCTGCACGCTTGCTGTGCAAACAGGGCTTTAAGGCCGATCCCCCAATTCCCCCTCGAATTCTCCCTGAGTGAGAACTCTCGAGCCACCACTGCTCTCAAGCTGGCCTTGGCTTCTAAGCTTCGGATTCTGAACGGTGACGACCACAGTCCCAGCCCCAGGGCCTGGGAAGCGCGTGCTCTTGGCTTCTTGTCTTGGCGCTGGCCCTGCTGGCTAGTGGACCAGGGCATCGCTCCCCTCTCTGAGCCTGGCAGCATCGCCCAGTCCAACGAGTCCACGGTTGGATCAGAGGCTTCCGGGCCTCTGACCTTCCAAGCCTGGACCAACTCCCCACCCACCCCCCAATTCCACGCCCCCAGGAAGGCCGGAAGGTCAGGGTGGGACCTGCACGGGGTTAAATTCTCCAGTGTAGCACTCCCCAGGCCTCTTGCCCCAGTCTTCTCAGCAGAACGTTGGACCAAGATCAACCATGGTAAGTGTCCGCCTGGGATCAACGGCAGTCCCCCCCGACCCTGTGGGACATCTGCAGTGACACTTCTACAAGCACCTTATGTCGGAGCCCCCAAGTCTCACTGTCCTTTTCTTTCTCCTTAGACGACTTACAGAAACAAAGGAGCAAAGGTGAGCAAAGGGGGAAATGTGGGGGCCTGGGTCTGGAAGGGGGTCGGGGTGCAGGGAGACTGGGGTGTCAGCAAAGAGCGGAAGAGGAATGACTATGGTGGATACCTGCCATCCACGTGTGCACAGGCAGTTTTCTCCCCTGGCTCTCCCAGACTGAGCTAGACTCAACCTCCTAAAAAATTTTCCCTTTTCTTAAAGACCTGCCAATCTCTTACTCCCATCTGGAAGTTCTTTCTAATGTCTAACTTAAATCCATGTTGCTGCAGCATAAGGCTATTTCCCCCTGTGAAACCTGGTCATACCTCCTGTGGGGGCTTCCCAATTCCACAGTCCCAGGATCTCAGTTTCTGCATGAGAAACCTCTTTTGAGGCTTGGCCAGGCTGCGTGAGGCTCAGCTTCTCCTAAGTTCCATGGTTGAGGCTGGGGTAAGGGAGGTGGCTAGGGGAAGCCTCTCCACCTATACTTTTCTAGACTCTCTTTCAGGGACTCAACCTCACCCCTTCTCTCCTCCTGCAGCCCGAGAGAGGCCGATTCCTCCACTTCCACTCCGTGACTTTCTGGGTCGGCAACGCCAAGCAGGTAGGGAGAAGCCGGGGCAGGGTGTTGGAAGGAGCAGAGGGCAGGCAAGAGGACCTCGTGCGCAAGGGCAGGCCTCCAGCAGGAGGTCTGTGATTGGCTCCTGGGAGGGGCGGCTCAAGGTCACAGTTGGGACCAGACACTGTCTGAATCCTAATTACACAATCCGGGCCACGGACCCCAGCAGGAATCTTACCTGAGGGCCGAATGTGCGAATGTGCGGGGAGCAGGCTTTCTTCCCAGGAGGGTCTCTGCACCTGGGGCCACAGGGCAGACAGGCTGACGGGGGCTGAGGACTCTCTCTGGGGAGGCCCCCGGCTGGCCCCTCAGCCCTCACGAGCCCTGCTACCACCCTGCGATGCAGGCCGCCGCCTTCTACTGCAGCAAGATGGGCTTCCAACCTCTAGCCTACAGGGGCCTGGAGACGGGTTCCCGGGAGGTTGTCAGCCACGTGATCAAACAAGGGCAGGTGAGTCCCTTCCCCAGGACCCTCCCCACCCCCATCCAGGAGGCGGGGTCTCTCCACTCCCCGCGGCTCCAACCCGTACAGCACCGAGGTGCACGTTAGACTGGGAGGAGGCGCGCTCCTGTCTCAGGACGCACACACAGTCCGGCTGCTTCGAGCACGCAGAGCTCAGACCCACTGGGCCCTCCGCTGGGCACCTTCGTACAAGCACACAACAGGGACCTGTGTAGTTTTGTCTCCTTCTCAGCCCTGCCCCACACTGGCCCTGCAGTTGTTCAGAAAACCTAGGATGTCAGAGCAGGAAGTTTAAGCAGTGCCCCGGTCCATGGGATCCCTAGAGCGGCCCCCGCTGGGGAGACCTGACCCATAGCAGGTGTGGCATGAGAGAAAGCCCCATCCCTCAGGACCCATGAGGGAAGTTAAGGCACAGAAGGAACTAGAACCCCTGATCCAGAAGTCTTGCATGGGTGAATCCTTATGCTCCGCCAGGGGAGTCTCTGGCTGGCAGGGAGTGGGGAGCCACCAGCCACACCTCCTCCTCCTCCTCTGTCCCTTAGATTGTGTTTGTCCTCTCCTCAGCACTCAACCCCTGGAACAAAGGTGAGGGGCCGGGGGCAGAGACGTGGTACTGCAGGTGGGGGTGGGCTGGATGGACCATGAGGGGGGCTGAGCCTAGAACGAGATGGAGCCCAGAGGCTGAGAGCCAGGTGAGGGGACCTCTGACTTCAGTGCCTCCATCCCTGCTGGCCACAGAGATGGGCGATCACCTGGTGAAACACGGCGATGGAGTGAAGGACATTGCGTTCGAGGTGGAGGACTGTGACTACATCGTGCAGGTGAGACTGGCCGCACCTGGACTGACGGGGGAGAGGAAGCAGTGAGGTTCGGCCTGCCCTCTGTCTGCCAGGGGGACCCCATTAGTCAGGGCTGGAGGGACACTGCTGTGATGAGCCCAGACGGTGTGACACACAGCTGGCTTCCAGGGATGCTTTGCCCCTTACTGTGTGTCCTCTCTCTGAGCCTCAATTTCCACATCTGTAAAATGGCAGTGGCCACAGCACCTACTTCACTGAGTTGTTATAAAGAGGATATGAAGTCAGGCACAGTCGCTCACACCTGTAATCCCAGCACTTTGGGAGGCCGAGGCAGAAGGATCACTTGAGCCCAGGAGTTTGAGACCAGTCTGGACAGCATAGTGAGACCCCATCTCTACAAAAAAACTTTTTAAAAAATTAGCTGGGCATGGTGGTGTGTGCCTGTAGTCCTAGCTGAGGTTGAGGTGAAAGGATTGCTTGAGCCCAGGAGTTTGAGGCTGCAGTGAGCTATGATGACATCACTGCACTCTTGCCTGGACAACAAAGTGAGACCCTGTCTCAAAAGGGAAAAAAAAAAAAGGTTTAGAGGGTCAGAGCATGGATTCCAGAGCTAGACTGCCTAAGTCTGATTCTTATTAGCTGTGTGACTTCGGGAAAGTGACTATACTTCTCTGTGCTCCAATTTCTTCACGATAATAGTACCTTTTATATGATGTTGCTGTGAGGATTAAAAAAGTTAATACCTAGAACCATGCTTGACACATGATATAAGCACTGACATGCTGTAAAGTTTTCCTAAATAATTGCATGAATCACGTGTGCAGAGCACTTGGCACAGGGTTTGACATGCAGTAGGTGCTCAATGTCAGCTTGTAATCTTATCCAACCACTCTTTTTACAGATGGGGAAACTGAGGACTGGAGACAGGGAAGGGTCACAGAGTAAGTTAGCAGAGGCAGGACAGACACTCACCCCCACCTGGTTTCTGTCCCATAGCCCCAACTCTGTGCCTGGGCCTCAGTTTCCCTAGTTGCCAAATGCACATGAGGCTGTCTGGCTTTCCTGCCGGGGCTGGAAAAGCTGGAGGCGGCTTGTGGCAGCGCCACGCACAAGGCCAGCCAGCAGGAGCCGCAGGCAAGGGCTCTGGGAGGCTCCAGTCCTCATGGCCTCCCCATCCCGTCTCCTCTGCAGAAAGCCCGGGAACGGGGGGCCAAAATTGTGCGGGAGCCCTGGGTGGAGCAGGACAAGTTTGGGAAGGTGAAGTTTGCTGTGCTGCAGACGGTGAGTTAACTTCGGTGCCCCTCCTGCTGTCCGGAGCCCCCAGCTGACTCCAATACACCATCTCACCCATTGTCCTCAAGATTAAATTAAACATAAAGATGGTTGAGACGGGTGATAGAGCCTTTCAGTATAACCTGATCCGATGCGCTCATGGGTTCTTCATTTCGTCAACACACTTTTATCGAACACCTACTATGTGCCAGGCACCGGGCTAGACACTGGGGATGCCATCATGAGCAAAACAGTGTCCCTGCCCTCACAAAGCATCTGGTTGTACGGGGCAGACATTCTGTCTAAGACACTCCCACACAAGTGGGGAGTTGCAGTTCATTCCAGAAAGGGGAAGTGACAAGCTCACACATCGACTTAGGGTCAGAGGCAGGTTGGAACCCAGGGCTGAGCTGGCGCCATGAAATGTGACCTGGCCTTGGCGGGATGGGTGCTCCGGGGCCAAGCCAGGCTGTCTTCCGCCCTTAGTATGGCGACACCACCCACACCCTGGTGGAGAAGATGAACTACACCGGCCGGTTCTTGCCTGGATTTGAGGCCCCAGCATTCAAGGACCGGCTACTTTCTAAGCTGTGAGTGTCCCTCGGGGCTGGGGTGGAGTGGGCCGCCCTGAGGTGGTATGAAAAGCTCTCCTCTCCTCCATGGGACTGGGTTTCTCTGATGGGGCAGAGCATCTGGAGCCTGCCGGGGAACTCCTGAAAGTCCCCAAGGGGCCCTTGAAGAGGTGGCACAGAGGCTGAAACCATGGGCTCTGCAACCAGTCTGCCTGGCTCCAAATCCCAGCTCTGTCACTTCATAGCCATTTAACCCTGCTCGAGTCATTTCATTTCTCTATGCCTCAGTTTCTTCATCTGTAAAACAGGGATGGTAATGGCATGTGAGTTGACAAATAAGGTGCCTGGCCCATAGTTAGTGCCACACAAGCATGAGCTATTGTTATCACTGAGGGATCAGTGGGAAGGGAAGGGTTTTGTGGGGTAACCTTCCCACTCCCCGACGCCTCCCCTTTCCCAGGCCCAACTGCAGTCTTGAGATTATCGATCACATCGTGGGGAACCAGCCCGACCAGGAGATGGTGCCTGCCTCGGAATGGTGAGTCCCTGGCCCTCCTCCTCCCCCAGAAGTGACAGCCCCTCATGGGGGACAGGCCTACTCCCCAGTTCTCGTACCAAGGGGAAAAACAGAGCACGAGATGTTGGGAGTTAGCCTGAGGCTACTGACTCATTTATTCACTACAAAACTGTCACCTTGGAGACCAGAGGGCTCAAGGCCCAAAGTGATCCACAGGTCCTCCCTTTGAGGAACCTTGGGGACATCACAGTCCAGGGTGGCTTGGAGGAAGACTGTCACTACCCAAACAGCACCTTGTCCACATTAGAAGCAAGTGCCCCTTTCTCAAAGCACTTCTCTTCCATCGTTGGAACATGGCCATCCTATACCTATTTTGTTATGAGACACTTGCACCTGAAGAACTGTCTTAATAAAGGGACAAATCTATCATGTATTAATATATGATGTGAGTGGTGTCTCCTTTCTGAAGCCTGCTCAGGGACAAATTCTGGAAGGTGGAAAGTGGGGGCAGGGGGAGCCAGTTCCAGGTTGGCACTCAGAGCAGAAGTGTCCTGATGGTCACCCTGCAGGTACCTGAAAAACCTGCAGTTCCACCGTTTCTGGTCTGTGGATGACACGCAGGTGCACACGGAATACAGCTCTCTGCGTTCCATCGTGGTGACCAACTATGAGGAATCCATCAAGATGCCCATTAATGAGCCAGCACCTGGCAGGAAGAAGTCCCAGATCCAGGTGGGGCCTCCTGGGGCTGGGGAGGAAGCGAGCAGGGAAGAGGTTTGAGGGCTCTTGCAGGGAGCAGGGGTGTGGGTGACAGGGCAGGTGACAGCGGTCTCCTTGTTTCCCTCCCCCAGGAATACGTGGACTACAATGGAGGCGCCGGGGTCCAGCACATTGCTCTCAAGACCCAAGACATCATCACGGCGGTTAGAACTCCATTGCTGGTCCTAATTCCCCTCTCATTCAGCTCCAGGGATGGTCTCGCAAAATGGAGAAGGAGCGGGCAGCGACAGTCCTGGGCCCCCTTCTCTGGCCTGGTTCCTGCAACTCATGTGCACACACATCCCTGCCCCAACCTGGACAGCTCAGTCTCTGCAGAACTTCTGGGCTTTCGAGGTAGCAGGTGGCAGAGTATCAGGAAGCCTGGACTGTAGTCCCAGTTCTGTCAGTGACACACTGTGTGTCTCTGGGGGATTCAATGCTCTCTCTGGTCTTCGGACCTTTCACCTTGAAAGTGAGGATATCAGGCTACAAGATCAATGATGTCTTTTTAGCCAAATTAACTGTCCTGCACCTGTGGATCCAGACTTTGGGGAGGCCGGGTCCTACCTACTCCTCTGCACTATGGCAGAGTGGACAAGAGCCTGGACTGTCCCATTCAATCCTGGCCCAGTCAAGAGTTCACTGCATGACCTTGGCAACTTCATTCATTC
The DNA here is from genome assembly GCA_028533085.1 of Varecia variegata. Classification (NCBI taxonomy): domain Eukaryota; kingdom Metazoa; phylum Chordata; class Mammalia; order Primates; family Lemuridae; genus Varecia; species Varecia variegata. Next base: position 4,657,983 of record CM052452.1, read on the forward strand.
ATGCTCTTAACAGATGTTTATTGAGCACCTACTATGTACCAGGCACTGTTTTAGGTCCTTGGGGTACATCTGCAAAAAATAGTTTCTACCCTTATGGAGCAATAAACAAAAAAAGTAAACTATATATGTTAGATAGTGGCGAGTGGTCTGGAAGAAAATAACACAGGGAAGTGGGAGAGTGAAGGCCAAGGACATTGCACATTTAGATTGGGTGGTCAGGGAAGGCCTCATGGAGAAGGAGACATTTGAGAGCACGAAGGGGTGGAAGGAGAGAAGCCCGTGGAAATCTGGGGGAAGCGCCCCAGGCAGAAGGGAGCCAGGGCAAAGGCCCAGAGATGGGCGTGTGCCTGGAGGGTTGAAGGAACAGCAAGGAGATCGGTATGGGTGGAACAGAATGAGCAAGGGAGACAAGGTAGGAGTGGAGACAGATGGTGAGGGTCACAGTGACGACTTTGAATTTGACACTAAGACTTGGCGCCACCATGGGGTAAGCAGACAAATGACATGATTTGGCTTGCATTTTAGTAAAATCACTCTGGCTACTATGTGGAGAACAGATATTTAATCTCTCAATGCCTCAGTTTCCCCAGTTATGACATGGAGGTAATACTCATCTAGAAGTAGGCCAGGGGCAGTGGCTCACACCTGCAATCCCAGCACTTTGGGAGGCTGAGGCAGGAGAATCACTCGAGCCCAGAAGTTTGAGGCTACAGTGATCGTGCCACTCACTCCAGCATGGGTGACAGAGTGAGACCCCCGTCTCTAGAATATAATTAATTAATGAAATAATCATGGAGATGCCTCAAAGATTGCTGCATGGACATAGCGAGGCAATATATGGAAAGTGCTCGAGACAGGCACTCATCACCAGCGCTCCACAAACCCCAGCAGTTTCTGTTCTAATGGGGCCCAGGACAGGGAAGGGAGGGGATAAGGTCACACCGTACCCTGGCCGTTGAGGGGAGCTAGGACAGGAACCAGGCACCTCCACCTGGCTGGGGGTGTTGAACATGGAGAGAGGAGGCTGACCTCAACCTTGCTCCGACACAGATCCGCCACTTGAGAGAGAGAGGCATGGAGTTCCTGGCTGTTCCTTCAACATACTACACACAGCTGCGGGAGAAGCTCAAGACGGCTAAGATCCGGGTGAAGGAGAGCATCGACGTCCTAGAGGTGAGCCCCGAGCGGGATCCTTCGCCAGGTGCGGGTATGAACCCTGAGTTCCGTCCTGCCTCACAAATGTCTAAACTCCTATCTGGCATCAGGCACAGGGACACAGAGGGAAAACCAGACCAGGTCTCTGCCGGCATGGGAGACTTGCATTCTGGGGTGGGGTGCAAGGAGGGGAGACAGATGACAAACAAATAAATAAGAAAAACATCAGAGAGAGAGAGAGATTGAGAGTTGGTGCCAGGCAGGAAGTTAAAACAGGTAATCAGGGGCTACTTTGCAGAGAAGAGTCAGGAAGGGGACTCTCTGAGGAGGTGACATTTAAGTGCAATCTAGATAATGAAAGGGAGCTGGCCATGTGAAGGGCCGGGGAAAAGCATTCCTGGCAGAGGGAACAGACAGCGCAAAGGTCCTCAGACACTCAGCAGGGGCAAGCGCTGAGTGTCTGAGTAACAGAAAGGCGGCCAGATGGATGAAAGGTTGTGTTTGAGGAGTGACCTAGGTCCGACAGGTGGGCAGGAGCTGATTCCTCCTGTGAGCTGTTTAGGAGTTTGGAGTTTGTTCTTCTGTGGCCAGAAATCATTGGAGGTTTTTTTATTTTGTTTTTAAGAGTTTTATTGATATGTGTCACATGTCATCATTTTAAAGTGTGCAATTCAATGTTTTTTTTTGTCTATTTGCTATGTTGTGCAACCATCATCAAAATCGATTTTAGAACATTTTCATCATCCCTAAAAGAAACCTAGAACCTCTTAGCCATCATGTCCCAGTCCCTCCATTCCCTGCTCCCTCCCACCACAGCCCTAGGTAACTACTAATCTACCTTCAGTCTCTATAGCTTTGCCTATTCTGGACATTTCAGGCAAGTGGAATCACACAATAAGCTTGTGACTGGCTTTTTCACTTAGCATAATGTTCTCAAGGTTCATCCATATTGAAGCATGTGTCAGTACTTCATTCCTTTTTATGGCCTAATATTAATGTCCCATTGTATTGGCTATGCCACGTTTTATTTATCCATTCATCAGTTGATAGATATTTGGGTGGTTTCCACTTTTTGGCTATTATGAATAATGCTGTCGTGAACATTTGTGTACAAGGGTTTTTTGGTCATATGTTTTCAATTCTCTTCGGTACATACCTAGGAGTGGAATTGCTGAGTCACATGGGAACTCTATGTTTAACATTTTAAGAAAATTGCAGACTGTTTTCCAAAGTGGTTGCACCATTTTACATTCCCACCAGCAACATATGAGTGTTCTGATATCTACTGGGGGGAGTGTTAAACAGTGCAGCGACATGATCTGATTTTTTACAAGATCCCGCTGATATCTGCGGGGAGGACAGATTATAAGAAAACAAGAGGAAGCAGGGAGCAGTCTTGATGGTGGCTTAGACAAGGACTGTGGCAGGGGAGTGGTAATAGGACAATATGGGGATATATCTGGAGGTGGCTGGAACTGCTAGAGAAAGGGGTCTTCTCCTGGCCTTGGAGGGGGAGAGGAACCCCTATGGACTCTCTAACGATCCCACCATGCCAGGCTAGAAGGGCGGGCCAGCCTCCCTCAGCACAGCGCCCTGTCTCCCGCCTAGGAGCTGAAAATCCTGGTGGACTATGACGAGAAAGGCTACCTCCTGCAGATCTTCACCAAGCCCGTGCAGGACCGGCCCACGCTCTTCCTGGAAGTCATCCAGCGCCACAACCACCAGGTACAGCCCGTGCCCCGCAGGCCCGAGGGGGCATGCAGGCGGCACGGCCGCCTTTCTGGGTCCCCAGCTCACCTCCTCTCTCCCGTTCCAGGGTTTTGGAGCCGGCAACTTCAACTCACTGTTCAAGGCTTTCGAGGAGGAGCAGGATTTGCGCGGCAACCTCACCGACTTGGAGACTAACGGGGTGCTGCCGGGCATGTAGGCCCCGCCCACAACGTAGGGCCCGCCCACCACGTTTGTCCCATTGAGGCCACGCCCCCTGCTTCTGGAACACGCCCACCTCCCAGCCCCTGAACATCAGACGCTCTCCCCATTGGTCACTCCCTCTAGACCCCGCCCACCGGCCTACTCTGGGACTCCCCCATCAGGCTCCGCCCACATCCTGATCACGCCCCCTCGGGCCACTCTCTGCTCCCGCCCTCCTGAGTAAAGCGGACCGGTCCAGTGCGTGTGGTGTTTGTGACCGGCGTGGAGCAATGACGCCACTTCGCCGCCAGGGGGAGCCCAGGGCGCCAGCGCTGCCGGGCGTCCGCGTTAAGGGTTCCGAGCGCCGCTGAACCCGAGGAGGCGCTCCGCTAAGTGGGACCGCGCCGGTCGGGGAAATCCTGGAACCAGAGGAGGCAGGGGACTGACACTCTAGGGAAAGACAGAAAATGCCTTTCATAGAGTGGTAAGCGCTCTAAGACAATAAAGCAGGTGGTGAGATTGTGTGGAGGTGAAGATAGCAGGGAAACTAATTTCTATGAGGGAAGGCCCCTCCGAGGAGGTGACATTTGGGACCCAAGTGTGGGAAAATCCGGGGAAAGAGTTTGCCAGGAAGAGGGAACAGCAAGGGAAAGGCCCTGAGGTGGAACGGAGCTTGGCAACATCTTGTCTGATGGCTTTACGATCTCTAAAGATGAGTTTGTCACTCATAGCCCAACCTCTGAACATTTGAGGGGAGAGTGCCAGCCCAGGGACTTTAGGGGCAGCATCCTTGCCCAGCAACCACAGGACGTGGTGCCTTGGATCCTGGTTTGAGAGATGGAGCAGTTAGAAGGGAAGGGGGAGCCCCCCCTTCCCTCCTCCAGCCTCAGCGGGGGAGTCACCACTGCTCCACACTTTGTGCCTTGTTGCCAATGTCCTCCCTTAGGTAACTCAAGTGGGAGTGATCCCTGCAAAATAATGAGGCAACTGGGAGAGGAGCTGCTGGTCCTAAAACCCTTGGAAGGAAATTCTTTCTTCGAAACCAGAGAACAAGAGATGGGGGACAGATGGGTCTTTGCTTCCAATGCTTGACACCCCTCCCTGAGGATAAACCAACTCAGAACTAGGAGCAGGCGGGTCTTAGTGTAACAAAAAAATCCACTGGTGCAGTGGCTCATGCCTATCATCCTACCACTTTGGGAGGCCAAAGCAGAAGGATCCCTTGAGGCAGGAACCTGAGACAAGCCTGAGCAACATAGCAAGACCCCGTTTCTACAAAAAAAAATTTCTTTAATTAGCTGGGCTTGATGGCATGTGCCTGTAGTCCCAGCTTCTCGGGAGGCTGAGGCAGGAGGATCACTTGAGCCCCAGAGTTAGAGGTTGCAGTGAACTACGATTGCACCACTGCACCAGCCTGAGCAACAGAACAAGACCCTGTCCCCACCTCCTCTGAAAAAAAATCCAAGTTGGTATAATGAGGGAAATCAGGGGATTTTCTCAGATTATATAAGAAATCATGGCTTCTGGGATCATAAACTTGACAAATGAGACCCCGGGAGGGGGGGATGGTGAGAAAAGAGAAGAAGAAGAGATCCCAGAGGAACAGGACCCAGGCCCATGCAGAAATACCCTCCTTCTACTCTCCCATGGCTTATGCAAAGAAGGGAAATCCTATAACCCTGAAGGTTGCAAACCGATGGCTTACAGGCCAAATCTGCCTCACAGATGTATTTTATCTTGCCTGCATGTTTTCAAACAAATTGGTGTCATCATAGCTCACTGTAACCTCAAACTCCTGGGCTGAAGCGATCCTCCTGCCCTGGCTTCCCAAAGTGCTGAGATTGCAGGCGTGAGCCACTGAGCCCAGCTTTTTGCTAAGGTTTCACACCTTTCCTTCTCTGAGACATCACGGACACCAACCGTGGGCGCCTTGTCACCTGCTGGAACAGGCAGAGCCGAGATCTACTAGGGTAACCCCTCTAGAATGCTACAAATATTGGACATATTTAATTCTTCTCAACTTGTCCTATTAATATTTTTATCAGCCCCTCCCCCTTCAAATGCAGACCACAGGGGTGTCTCCTTAAGTGTTAAACATTTTTGAGGAACCATCTTTCCAAGTTCTTCTAGTGATAGGTAGTAACAGGATACTTGATCTTGTTTCCTTAATTGCAGACTATTAGCAGTGTTAGATACCTAAGGTTTTAAGAAACAAATCCAAAAGGAAAACTTAAAAGCTGTGGAAGGTCTAGTTTGAGTATAATTTTAGCTCGGTTCACAGAATCTACCTATACAGTCGGAGTTTAAGGAGAATTACTCTAGGTGGGAGGATTGCTTGTGGCCAGGAGTTCGAGACCAGCCTGAACAAGAAAAAGTTAGCCGAGTGTTGTGGCACACACCTATAGTCCCAGCTACTTGGGAGGCTGAGGGAGGAGGATTGATTAAGCCCAGGAGTTTGAGGTTGCAGTGAGCTATGATGATGCCACTGAACTCTGGCCCAGGTGACTGAGACTCTGTCTCAAAAAAAAAAGAAAGAATTGATGGATGGTGTTCAGGGTTATAGTGAGCTAAGACTGTGTGTGCCATTGCACTCCAGCCTGGGTGACAGAGACCCTGTCTCTGAAAAAAAAAAAAAAGAAAAAAACCAAACTGATGGGCCGAGTGGACCACCCCACCCACTTCTGCCCCTGAACCTGGCCAGCCCACCCTCCTTGTGAACAGGGTGTGCTCCCAACAGAAAGAAAGAATGAGAAGGACAGGGAGAGAGAGGAGAGCAAGAGAGACGGCGTATCTGTAAGAAAAGTCAGTATATTTATGGTTTGCTTTATAAAAGTTACTATAATACAATGGTACATAGTATTGAATTCACAAAAATATGAACAAATATTTACAGCAAGACACACTCGCAACGGAAACACTTCTCTTCAAAACAAGTTACATACGGATGACAGAGTCTATACGCACAAACATCCCTAAAACTTATTGGTTCTCTTCTTTGTAGGGGGGAGGGAGGGAGAGAAAAGGAAACAAAAAGTAGCAGAGACCCCAGACTCTTCAAAAGCAGAGATCTGTTCGATGAAAATTTAAGAGTTTAAAGAAAAATGAGCCAACACATTTCTGAATTAATGCAAACCATTCTGGGGGTGGGGTGGGGGTTCCCGGGGGAGAGGGCGGGCCCAGTCCCTTAGTGGAGGCTGGCCAAGGTCAAAACTGGGCACCATGGTTGGGCGAGGTGAGGCCAGGGGAAGGGTGAGGCTGGGCCACTCCCCTGGTGTCCTCACATCCCCGAATTTTATCGGGGAAGGCGGGGGACCAGATTAAAGACAGCCCCTTGGGGGCTGCGCAAGTAACTTAAATCAGCCATCCCTACAAACTACACATTTTCTCATGTGAAAAATAAATATTTCCTTGGTTGCACAATTAGGCAGAAAACCGCAAACGGAAGAGAAGGTCGCTGCTGTGCCCAGGTACCCCCTCTGTCTTAATGCCACCGATTTCCTCAACCTTGAAACCGGGCAGGCACAGTCTCAAATAGAGAGGGCCTGGGGTGAAGAAATTAAAAAAAAAAAAAAAAAAAAAAAAAAACACAACAAAACCACCAACGACAAAAAAGAGAAAAATAACAATTCTTTGTACAGAATTTACATGATAACAAGCTTGACACAAGCTGAGATACCAGAGGCTCCAGCCGCCTGCGTCCCCCTGGAGCGCTCGCATCTTGGTGAGGACTCCTGGTCACAACCGTCACTTTCCAGAAATTATTTACACGCCTGCTCTGCTTTCTGGGGTACGGGGCGGGGTGGGGGGGGGGACTTGCTTTTGTGTGTGTCGTTTCTTTTTTTGTTGTTTTTTTGTTTTGGAAGTACAAAGAAATGAGCAAAAAAGTCTTCCCACATGTTTCTACAAGAAACAATGTTCCCAAGAAAAAGTCCTTTAGGGCAGCCTATATACAGAAGTTGGTTCTGACTCCAAAAACCTATATTTTCCCCTTTGTTTTGATTTTATACAAGCACAAGGAAAAAAAAAGTTCCACGGAAATAAACCCTGAAGAGGGTGGGAAGTTGGTAAAAAGGGTTAAAAGAAAAAAAAAAAGCTGTCAAAGACTTAGATCTGAGTTTTAAAATCTTTTCCAAGATTTTCCTTTCTCTGGGAGAAATAGCCTGCTTGCTCTGAAAATAAATATGCTCTGGCCTTCCTAGGGTGGAGGGGCCGCTGGCAGGGGGAGGTGGGGTGTGGGCTGGGGTGAGTGGGTGAAGCTTATAAACAACAAATGCCACATGCAGACGGTCAGACAACCCGTAATGGCGGGACTGGGGGACCCGCCTGCCCTGGGAGGCCCCCTCACGCCCAGGGTGAAGGCAAGGGCAGAAGAGAGGAGGGGCGGCCCTTCCCAGCGCCCCCTGCCCGCACTGGGCCTCCGGGAGGCTCCCTCGTTGCTGGCATCCGAATGAGAAAGTAAACATTGAACCCAAGATTTGGGGGTGGAGGGGTGTGGGGTGGCAGAGACAGCCCAGAGAGGAAATTCCTGCCTGGGCCCAGCTTGGCTCCGCCAGGGTCTGCCCGGGTAAATGGCGCCCCCAGGCTGCTGGGGAAGGGGCAGGTGGGGGAAGGTGTGGGGTCTCCTCACTGTGTCCAGGGACAGAGAGGGGGGCCTTCCAGGTACGTAGTGTTCCGAGGTCAAGGCCGCTGGCCCAGCCCCCACCTCCTCCCCGCAGCACCCGGCCCAGTGCCCGGGCCAGGAAGGTTCCAGAACACGAGCCGACACCAGTCAAACCGAGGCCTCTGTAGCCCCCAGCGGGGTCCCCTCTCTCTGACTTTGCCTTCACATTTCAACGGTTAAAACGTCTTTTCTATGATGGGGAAGAAAATAGAGGACAAAACAATGTAGCAGCATTCACGGGAAGAGGCTGAGGAGGGAAAAGACAAGGAGAGATGAAGAGAGAGGTGGAGAGAGACGGAGAGACACACAGAGAGGAGTTTATGTTGGAGTTAAACAAAAATCCTGAAAGAAGCATTTTTTAAAAAACGAAAGAGACATGGGCTGGACGACACAGAAGCCCTTTCCCGCTGGGGGGCTGGAGCCGCGGGGTCCTGGGGGTAGTGTTGGGGGCGCCAGGCCCTGACATGGCCACTGGGCAGAGGACAGCACCTGAAATGGGGGTGGGAGGCGGGGCCGGGCCCCGGGCCGTGGGGTCTCCACTCCAGAGTCCCGGGCGGCAGCTGACATCCTTCGATTTTGGCACCGGGGCCTAGTTGAGGGTCCCCCGGCAGTTCTCGGAGCCACAGAGGCAGGGGATCTTGACGTCCTCAATGGGGAACTTGTAGTCATAGGTGATCTCCTCATTGACATTGATGTGCTGCTTCGAGTAGATGACGATCTTCTTCTGCGACTCCACTGTGATCACCTTGGCATAGCAGTTGGGCTGCGGGAGAGGTGAAAGGGGAAGGTGAGCCCCCGACCCAGCCAGGCCCCCACCAGCGCAGCCCTCTGAAACCCAACTAAGCCTGTCCTCGAGGCCTGATTTATTTCCACATGACACCCCCTCCCGCCTACTTACTCTAGGCCTCAGCCACCCCCCACCTGGCTGACAAGGACCCCTTGCCACTGATACTAAATAATGATGATGTTAAGTGTTATTTCCCAGGGCTCCCATTTTCGTTCATAGCGCCAGTGACTCCCAAATCTATATTCCTAGCCCAGGCCTCACTTCTGGGCTCTAGACAAGGCGTCAGCAAACCAGGGCCCCCAGCGGCCTGTTTTTGCAAATAGTTCCGTTGGCACACGGCCACACCCACTTGCCCATTCATTTGCATATCATCTGTGGCTGCTTTTGTTACAGCGGGTGGCAGCGATACATAGTTGCTACCGAGATCATCTGGGCCACAGAGCCAAAAACATTTACTATCTAGCCCTTTACAGAAAAGGGTTGCCAGTCCCTGCTCCAAACCCCTAAAGTTTGACTCTCTGCTATCTGCCAAGGCAGCTCCGGAAGACACCTTTGAACCAAATTCACGATCTGCTGCTGCTCTGAGCAGTGGCCACATCACTCACCAGGCTCCAGAGCCCCCGCCTCCCAGCGTCCCCCTTGGCCGGCGTCCAATCTGACCCACCACGTCCGGTGGGCTTTACCGCCTAAGGACCTCTCGATTCTGCCCACTATTCTCTCCCTTCGCTGCCACTAGCCACACTCAGGGCTCCACCCTTGCTCACCCCTGACCCCGTTGCCAGTGAAACCTTTCCAAGGGACGGCAGATCCTGTCCCCCCACAGCTCCACACCTCCCAGTGGCCTGCTTCGACTTTTTTTTTTTTTTTTGAGACAGAGTCTCGTTCTGTTACCTGGACTAGAGTGCTGTGGTGTGAGCCTAGCTCACAGCAACCTCAAACTCCTGGGCTTAAGCGATCCTACTGCCTCAGCCTCCCGAGTAGCTGGGACTACAGGCATGCGCCACCATGCCCGGCTAATTTTTTCTATATATATTTTTAGTTGTCCAGATAATTTCTTTCTATTTTTAGTAGAGACGGGGTCTCGCTCTTGCTCAGGCTGGTCTCAAACTCCTGACCTCGAGCAATCCACCCGCCTCGGCCTCCCAGAGTGCTAGGATTACAGGCGTGAGCCACCACGCCTGGCCCTGCTTCGACTTTTGGAGAAACTTGGGTCCTCAGCTTGGCTGATGAGGCAGAGTAACTTGGCCACCCTCGACCCGTCCACCCCATCTCTCGCCCCTGCCCCCTGGCTGTCTCTCAACCAGGTGTTCTCCCCGCTGCCCCAGGGCCTTTGAACATCCATTCCCTTTGGCCAGAACACTTGCCCTGCTCTCTTCATCTGGCAATTCCCTCTTACCCCTCAGATCTCACAGGACAGTCACAGAAAAGTCTCTACCCCCAGCCCAGACAAGTCACAGTCATGCCAGCTGGCACGCGTGGAGGACTTGCTTGGGCAGCACACTCAAAGGGCCCATGTGTGGTAACACTTTCGGTCCTCCCAACAACCTACAGGGAGGGACTGCTAGTGTCCCCAATTTACAGATGAGCAAACTGAGGCACAGAGACATTAGGTAACTAGTGTCTGGTAATGCACTAAGTGGCGATGCCAAGACTTGAACCCAGAGTCGGGGGTATCCACCCCGGAACCGGCCTACCTCCTGCTCCGAGCTGCATGCACTTGTCCTTCAGTATGCGGTCGTCACTAGCCACAAGTGGCTATTTAAGTTTAAAGTAATTAAAACTAAATATAATTTAAAACTTGGTCCTTCAGTTGCACTGGCCACATTACAAGTGCTCAATGCCACGTGTGGCTAATCTACATCACTGGACAGCACAGACACAGAGCGCTTCCCCCACTGCAGAAAGTTCTGCCGGACAGCTTTGCCCTAGGAGGGCTGAACCTGACCAGTGGAGGCATAGAAAAACGCCCAGCGCGGAGAACTGCACAATTATCGATTAATTGAACCAATCACTTCTCGAGCACCTTTAGTCCTTTACATGGCAACAAAAGTCTCATTGTGCCCATTTTACAGATGAGAAAACTGAGGCTCCAAGGAGAAAGGCTCCTTGGACAAGGCCTCACATTCCCTATCTGCCCCCTGCAACCCTTGGCCGCCCCAAGCCTGGGAAGGAGGCTAAGCAGATCCCATGCCAGGGGCTTCCAGGTCCTCCTGGCACAGGGGGAAGGGCAACAACGGCCCCTTGCCCGGCACTCACATTGCAGCTGTGGTTAATGAAGCGAGCGAAGTTGCCGCACTTGGTGGCATCGATGATGGTGTCATGGTCCACCCGGAACATGTAGCTGCTACCGATGCCCTCGTCCTCATAGCGTTTCTCCCGCATGTCCGCAATCACCTGACCAGGACAGGGTGTCAGTCTGGGGCTGGCCCAGCCCGGGGCCGCTGCAGTGCCTGTCTCATGGGGCAGTGCCTACCTGGCGGATGTTCTGGCCCACATACTCGATGACCATCTCATCGGCCGCGATGGGCTCCATGGCAAACAGGCCCCAGTCGTGAATGTGGCTCTTGCAGAATTTGAGCTTCTTCTTCCGGAACTGGAAGAGGGAGAGAGAGGAGAGGTGAGCCCTGGTCTCAGGTCCCACCGCCACCCCCGCTGCCCTGGGTGGAGCCAGGCCTCACCTTGAGCTGGTTGAACTTGAGCAAGTCGCTGTCACAGCTGCCAGTGAAGGAGGACAGCAGGCGGCGCTGCTCTGAACGCCGCTCCGAGCCTGCCCGAGTGGACGCGTGCGGCTGGGCCGGGATGCTCATGCCCTGTGGGGACGGGCCAAGGACCGGTGCTTGGCTCAGTAGCGTCTGGGGACCCATCATGCCCTTGGCAATTCCACCCTGAGCTCTGGGTCTCAGTCATCCCCAACGTCCAGGGTTCCTTGCTCTGGGCTTCTCTGTGCCTGTCTGTCCCCAATTGTCACTGTTTCCCGGCCTTCTCCTTCCCATCAGTAACTGAACGTGCTCAAGTTCCTCCCATCTTTAAAGTAACTACAACGCCACTTTCTCTTGACTTTTGCTGTTTTTTCCCCTGTCTTGGCTGAAAGTTTTGAAGGATGGTGGGTGTCTACCCCAACCGTTCCCCCCGCCCTCTGATTCCCCCCACGCATTTGAAATCACAGGTACTTCCCACACCTGACACCCTCGGCCTCAGCACCACCCATTAACCCCTGGGGCATCCGAGGCCTCTGCCCCTGCCGTGGCCTTCGATCGCCACTTCCATCCCGAGGACACCACAGTTCAGGTCCCTGGGTCGGAAACCCCCCGCCCTGGCTCTACTGTACCCACACGTCTGCCTGCCAGACCTGCTCTACTTGGATGTTCCAGAAACCCCAAAACTCCAGCTGTCCCAAAGCGAAGGTGCCACCTGCCTTCCCACCTCAGGGCTTGACATCCGGCTACCCAGTCCCCCAAGCCAGACATGTGTGTCCAAGCCCTCCCGCCGATTCCCTTGTCTCCCGTATGCGATCTAGCCCCAGTCCCTCCACCCCACTCCGTAACATGTACCTACTTTCCTCCTCACGGCCCACCCAAGTCCCACTGCCCTCAAGTAGCAACCCCAGCAGCCTCCCCAGACTCCAGACCCCTGCAGTGTGAGCTTCAAAAACCACAGAGCAAACCACATCACTCCCACCACTGCTCTCAAAACCCTGCCTCGGCTTGCCACCAGCCACAGAACACAGGTCCAACCTTGTCACCATAGCCCCCAGGACCCTGATGACCCGTCCTGTCTCTCTGGCCACAACTGGCCTTTCTTTTCCTCTCTCACACTGCTGAGGTCCTGCCTGCCTCAGGGCCTTTGCACCTGCCATCCCTTTGTGTGTGACCTACTAGAATCCGAGAGCCCCTCTCCTGTCTTTTTATTCAAGTCCTTTTCTACTTCTGTCATCTCTCCCCATTATCTGTGTGGCTCGTTCCCTTGCTTCATTCAGGTAGAGCTCAAACATGACCCCTCTGACCCCCGATTCGCCAGTATCTAAGCCCCCCTTCTGTTTTCTCCACAGCTTTCTCTCCGCCCAGAGTCATGGGCTTATTTGTTCTCTTGATTATTTCCTGCCCCCCACTAAAATATAAATCCCGTGAGGAAAAGGATTCTGTTTTATTCACTGCTGTAGCCCCAGAAGAGTGCCTGGTACGTAGCAGGTACTCGACAGCTATTCCCCGAACTAAAAAAGGAATGGATGAATCTTCTAGAAATGCAACTCTACTCACATCCCTGATTAAAACCCCTTGGAGGTGCTCCAGCACCAATGGGACAAAGACCAACTCTTTCCTGGCTCCCAGGCCCTGCCCACCCCTCACACCTGGGCACCCAGGTGGCAGGTACTGTAGGGCAGCCCCTCCCGGGAGGCTCCGGTGTGTCCGGGCACCTGAGGGCAGTACCTGGGTGTCTGCAGGGGGCTCATCGGTGCTGGCGCGGCTACTGTTGAGGTATCTAAGCTTGTCCTTCTTATCGATGGTGTAGAAGCCCTCGCTGCGGGCACAGCCCGTCACGTGCTCGCGAATGCCATCGTCCCGCTTCTTCTTCTTAGCTGAAGAGAGGCTGGTAGGTGGGTGTGAGTTAAGGGTCACATGGATGTTCTCTGAGACCCTCCTGGTCCCTTGGAGACTTGTCCTGCTGGGCCTGGCCTCCCTA
>CM052452.1:4671275-4687965 GCA_028533085.1 Varecia variegata
CGACAGCTCCAACCTCACAGGGTCACAGTGACCAAGCATCAGGGTGGCATTGTGAACAGCCCAGATTCTAGAGCCAGATTTGCCTGGCTTCAAATCTCAGCTCTGCCACTTTGTTTTGTTTTTTGAGACAGAGTCTCGTTCTGTCACCCAGGCTAGAGTGCCGTGGCGTCAGCCTAGCTCACAGCAACCTCAAGCTCCTGGGCTCAAGCGATCCTCCTGCCTCAGTCTCCCGAGTAGCTGGGACTACAGGCATGCGCCACCATGCCCGGCTAATTCTTTTTCTCTATTTTAGTTGCCCAGCTAATTTCTCTCTATTTTTAGCAGAGATGGGGTCTCACTTTTGCTGAGGCTGGTCTCAAACTCCTGACCTCAAGTGATCCTCCCACCTCGGCCTTCCTGGGTGCTAGGATTACAGGCGTGAGCCACCGAGCCCAGCCAGCTCTGCCACTTTGTAGCTGTGTGGCTTCAGCCAGGTCATTCACCCTCTCTGATCCTCAATTTCCTCATATGTAAAATGGGAATTACTATAGCCTTGACCTCACTAGACTGTTGGAGGATTAAATTAGGTGATGAAGGGGCCAGGGTAAGTGAGCCCTCAGCCAGTCTCTGATGCTGTTAAGTCATGTAATCCCGTTGTTACATTTGGCCCTGAGACCTGCTAACTCTGGGGGTGAAATGGGCCTGGCACAGAGGAAGTGCTGGAAAGTGCCAGAGATGACTCACTACAGAGCCTAGTGTGGTGCACAAACACTGCTTAGGAGGTGATAGTGACACATGCCATTGCCTTCAAGGGTACCGTGGACCACTACAGACGAGGAGCGGGGGGGGATGGGGCCCAGAGAGGTGGGTAAAGATTTCCTTCATCCTAGCAGGTATGGCCCCCATGTCTGGCAGGATATAGGGATGGTAGACCCAGAGTGTATCGTTGAGCCAGTCCATGCCGTTGTCTTGCTGCAGCAGCCGCTCATAGGTGACACACAGAAAGCGAATATCTTCCTCGTCGATGCCACCATTCCAGATGTCATACAAGATGGTCATCTCCTCAAACTCCGAGCGGGGCCGGAAGAAGGGCTGGGGTGGCGAGAGCTCAGGTGAGGCAGAAGCTGCCACCAGGTCCTCATGGCGCTTCTTAGGTGGCCGGCGCCATGGCCCCCGCGCCTTGGCCAGCTCCATGAACTCCTCGGTGACCTCATCGTGCCCACGAGGGCCTGGGGGGATGGCCTCGGAGGGCCACTGGTTGTCTAGCTCCTTGAAGGGCAGCTTGGCAGGCTCCACAGGTGGTGGAGGCAGAGGTGGTGGTGGCTGGGGGGGAAGGGGTGGTGGGGGCGCTGGGATCCCTGCGTTCCGGAAGTCCAGGGTCAAGGTCCGAGGGTCATGGGTGCTGGGGAAGACAGGGCCCTGTGGCTGGCCTGGCAGGATCAGGATTTCCCTTCCATGAGTGGCACCTGCTGGAGGCCGGACCAAGGGCCCATCCAGGGAGAGAATAGACGGCGGGGAGCGCCGGGGCCGGCCCGGCTTCCTCTTGATGGTGGGAGGGCAGGGGGCCAGGGTGGCCGGCAGCAGGGGTGGCAGCTGGGTGGGGGCCCGAGTCTGGGCCCGCAGGACGGGCACAGGCAAGGCCAGGGGCAGGGGCAGGGGCAGGGGCAGAGGCAGAGGCAGGCCCGTGTCCAGGAGCACCGGGGAGGCCAAGGGCCCAGAGCGCTCATCGCGCCGGCCGGCCGGGAGGGGGCAGACGGGCAGGAGCAGGGGCCCGGGCTCGGGGAAGGTAGGCGTGAAGCTGAAGTCCCGGCCAGGTGTCCGTGGGAGGCCCCCGCTGCTCAAGCTAGGGGACTGGGCTGGGTAGGAGAAGGGGCTACCAGGCACCTGTGGGGAGCTCAGTGACAGGCCGCTGCTGCCCCCTGACAGTGGGGGCTCCCCACCAGGTGTGGCCGGCACCGTCTCTGTGCTCTGCGACTTGGCCAGGCTGCCACAGAGGCCTGGGGTACGTGGGGGCTGGTCCTCGGTGGGAGGCTCCAGAGGGACGGATGGGGGAGGGGGCTCCATGGTCTCAGGCTCCGGTGGTGGGCTGGGTGGCCGGGGGGGTCGGGGAGGTGGCAACGGTGGCTGCGGGGGCAAGGGGAGCATCATAGGAGGCTCAGGCTCCACTTCCAGGTTGTCCTCTGCAGAGAGGAGGGCAAAAACCAGACCATTACCGTTTGACTCAAACATCCCTAGGTGCCTACTATGCGCTTGAAAACCACTAGCTCACACCACCCTCTGGGTCCCCAGGGGTCCTGTGAGCAGGGGACTGACTGTCCATCTCCAGCTAAACCACTCAAGGGCCGCTCAGCAGCCCACCCAGCGTCAGACACACAGTAGGCACTTCATAAATGTTGCTGGACTAAATCAAAGATGCGGGAGATGTGGTTGCCAGCCTGTCACGCTGTTCAGAACAAAGTTCCTGTGGCCTGAGAAAATCTGCTCTGTCATGGAATAAAACTCAACCAGTCTCTCTCCTGCAGGTCTTGTCAGAGCCTTGGAGACTTTTCTCTTAGCATTTATCTCCATTGTTATAGAATACATTTTCTAATTTCTCTGCTGTCATCTGTCACCCCGCCTTAGAATGTAAACTCCATGAGGGCAGGTATCTGTCTGTTTGGTCCACTATTCTATTGTTAGTGCCTAAAATAACACTGTAGACAAAATAGAGCCTTAATATTAAATCAATATTCAAAGACTATGGTTAGTGGCTGATAAACAAAACAAAATACACTAAACAAAACACAGCTGTCCCTGAGCATACGAGGGGGATTGGTTCCCGGACCCCCGAGAATACGAAAATCTGCACACACTCAAGTCCTGTAGTCGGCTCTACAGAACCCACGTACGTGAAGTTGCCCTCCATGTAAGAGGGTTTCGCATCTCATGAGTATTTTCAATCCATGTTTAGTTGAAAAAAATCCATGTATAAGTGGATCTTTACAGTTCAAACTAGTGTTTAGTGTTGTTCAAGATCAACTGTACAATAGCTTCCTCCTGAAGGACTTGCTCAAGCTGGGCACTAACTGCATGTGGCTGTGCAGGTTAAATGAACTAAAATTACACAGCATCACACGCTCGGTTCCACTGGCCACATTTTAAGAGCTCAGCAGCAATGCTGCATGGAGAGGCCACCGTATTGGACAGCAAAGCCAGGGGATGCTTCCACGTGGCAGAAAGTTCTATCGGACGGTGCTGTCAGAGCCGTTCCCACGCCCTGTGCAGCTCTGTCACGACAGTGGAGGGTGCACACTGCCTGCAGCCCCACAACTGGCCCAGTGCCCCAGCGTCTGCCCCACCTGCCTGTCACTAAAGTGACTGTGGACACCTGGCCCCCCTTTTGGGGAGCATCTCATGGGACCAACAGTCCCAGGACCAGCATGGGGGAAATACTGGCACTGAGCAATGACAGGAGCGATGGTCCTTTTGGGTTTGTCTACCACGTGTCAGATGTCAGCTCGCTCTGTCCAGGCGTGCAACCCCGTGAGGGAGCCACTCTGTTGATGCCGTGTTACAGAGGAAACTGAGCCTGGGAAGGTGAAGTGATTCATCCCAGGGAGCCTGGCTGATTCGGAGGAACAGTGAGGACATCTTCCTTCCCTCCCTCCGCCCTCCCAGGGGGCTGCAGGTGTTACCTGGAGCTCGCTCAGGAGGTGACGGGGGCCGCACCTCCACCTCCCCGGCAGGGGGTTCTGGAGACAGCATCGCGGCCCCCTCCTGGTTCAGGCCCGGCTCCTCGGGGGGCTCCTTGCCGCTCACAGGTTCTTCCACAGCCACAGGCAAGGGGGGCTCCTCTGGCATGGGGGTCAGCTCCTCGGGGGCCTCAGCCTTGATGTTCACCTCCTGTTCCGTGCCCAGCGAGTCGATCCTGGCAGGTGCTGCTGGGGCCAGAGGTGCTTCCTCCCCGTCCTCCTCAAAGTCCTCGGGGCCTGCAGGAGCCACGCTCTCCTCAGCCATCATCACTTCCTCCTCCTCCTCCTCTTCTTCTTCCTCCTCCCTTGCCACCGCCTCCTCTTCATCCTCTGAGGACGAGGAGGAGGACTCAGAGCTTGACTCAAACTCGGAAGACTCGGAACTCTCACTGGAGGATGCTGCTTCAGCCTTGGAGGTGGCAAGGCTCGCGGTCTCTGGATGGGGTGACGCGTGAGGAAGCACCTTAGTACCTGTGTGTCCCCACCCTGTGCCAAGCGCCTCACCAGAGGCCTAAAACTGGTGGCACCTGGGCCCAACACAGGCCCCAGATGTGTGCGTGGGAGCGGGGTGTATGGTGTTAACTAGTCATCATTGTTTTTTTTAAAGAGGTGAATTCACATAACATGAAATTGTTCATTTTAAAGTGAATAACTCCAGTAGCATTTAGTAACATTCATGATGTTGTGCAACTACTACCTCTACCTAGTCCCAAAATATGTTTATCAGCTCAAAAAGAAACAACATACCCTTTATTGAGCCCCTTTTAATCCCCCCTCCCTCAGCCCTGATCTACATTCTGTCTTGGCTGGGTGCAGGGGCTCACGCCTGTAATCCCAGCACTTCAGGAGGCCAAGGTGGGAGGATCACTTGAGGCCAGGAGTTTGAGACCAGCCTGGGCAACATAGTAAGACTTGTCTCTACAAAAAATTTAAAAATTGGCTGGGTGTGGCGTGCTGGTAGTTCCAGCTATTGGGGAGGCTGAGGCGGGAGGATCACTGGAGCCCAGGAGTTAGAGGCTGCAGTGAGCTATGATTGTGCCACTGCACTCCAGCCTGGGTGACAGAGCGAGATCCTGTCTCAAAAAAAAAAAAAAAAAAAAAACAACAAAAACCTCTCTCTGGATGTACCCATTCTAGACATTTCATAGAAATGGAAACATAAAACATCCTGTGTGTGTTTTAATGAGTCAAGACCTCGAACACTCAAAATCCTTCCCCAAAAGCATTTCCGACACTTGCTCAGGCTCTCCCCTGTCACAGAGAGGGACCCCGGCTGGGCCTGGCTTCCTCGGCCTCCCACTCACCTCCGTCCGAATCCCCGGCTTCCTTCTCACTCGCCTCTGACAGGGCTGTGTCTTCGTCGTCATTCTCAGACTCATCCCCGTCATCACTGTCCTCATCATCGTCATCCTGGGGGACAGGGACGGGGGGCAGGGGTCAGGGTGGGCCCCTCACCCAGCCCCACACCCTGAGGCCTCCCGGCCCTTTGGGCACCTTATCTGATGTGGATGAGGTTGAGGAGGAGATTTGGCTCCTGGGGCCTTCTTCCTCTTCGTCTTCCTCCTCCTCCTCCTCCGCCTCCTGCTCCTCCTCCTCCTCCTCCTCCTCCTCTGTGCTTTCCCGCTCCTCCTCCTTGTCTGAGGCCGAGGATGAGGGTGAAGTGGTGGAGGACCCCGAGGAGGAGGATGCTGACGAGGATGAGGACGCCGACAAGGACTCCTTCTCGTCCTCCTCTCCGCCACTGTCCAGCTCCAGGGGCCGCGCCGGCCGCCGCCGCACGCCCACACCCTTAGGGTCCCGCTTGGCCAGCTCGCAGGGGGCGTCCGCCACGTCCCGGTCCCGCTCCCGCTCTGACTCTGTGGGGAGGGAGGCGTGTCAGAGCTAGGCTGGGCGGATGGGGCAGAAGGGGCCCCCAGCACCCAGTGGGTGGACCGGGGCGGGGGGGCACTGCACAGACCTTCGTCTTCCTCATCCACGGAGGTTGAGGGCCGCAGCCGCTTCTGGTCGCCAGACGAGGCCGTGTCTGGTGGCTCCTTCCTCTTGACCTTGAAGGAGGGCAGGCGAATGGCCCCACGCAGCCCGATGCCCAGGCCCAGGCCCTCGTAGCCCAGGCCCTCGCCCTTGCCCCATGACTCCAGCAGGCACGAGGCGACTCGGTCCTTGGGCTTTGGCCTGTCCTCGTCCTTGTGCTCGCCTGACTTCACAGGGGTCAGCGAAGCCTGCGTGCAGAGAGGAGGGGACAGTGACCAGTTACGGGGCTGCCACCGACCCTTTAGGAAGCCTTCCCTGAGCAACCTGCCTTCCTCTCGGCCGTAGCCGCTGCCAAGGTAACTGTGCGCTCACTCTCCACACACCTGGCCACACTATGCCATCACCCGGGAGGCTCCAGACCCTGCAGTTCTGAAATACTCTGCCTTCAGAGGGACGTTGTGAGAACTGACCAAAATAAACCACATTAAGAGCTTCAAGTAGCACTTGAGGCCTGGTGGCTCTTTTTATTAGAATTACTAATGGAATAGCAACCAGTTGGTTCTATTACTAATCTTGCAGGGCCAATGTGACTTCAGATGGGCCGTTCTGGTTTTACTGCCCCGTTGTACAGGTGAGAAACAGGCTCTGACAGGTGTCGCTTACCTGCGCTGCAGAGAGCAAGCTCTTAGCCATGGCAGCATTTCCCAAAGCATGCTCTGGGGGGACAGCAAAACTGATAACCATGGTCACCTCCAGGGGAAGGGGAGCAGAGGGGGCTGGGATGGAGGGTAGTGACCGAGGGATTTTATTAATAAAACATTCAAGATGAAGTTCTCTCTTATGTAAAGAGAAGCCAATCTGTAACCCTACAGACTGTAAGATTACAAATAGACCAGTAATATGTTGAAAAGGAAAAAAGTGGTCAAGACAGGACTCCGTGTGAAAGAAGGCACGAGGGAGGGTGAGGTGGGCCAGGTTCAAAGGGCACCTCAGCTGTGGCACTACCTGCCGCAGTGGGAACGTTCTCCAGCTGTGGTGCCCTATGTGGCTGCCACCAGTCACGTGTGGCGGTAAGCACTTGGAATGTGGCACGTGCCAACGAGGAACTGAATTTTTTACTTTATTGCGTTTTAATTAACTAATTAAAAAAAAATTTTTTTTTTTGAGACAGCGTCTCACTCTGTTGCCCGGACTAGAGTGCAGTGGCGTCAGCCTCGCTCACAGCAACCTCAAACTCCTGGGCTCAAGCAATCCTCCTGCCTCAGCCTCCCAAGTAGCTGGGACTACTGGCATGCCCCACCATGCCCAGCTAATTTTTTCTATATATATTTTTAGTTGCCGTCCATATAATTTCTTTCTATATTTTTTAGTAGAGATGGGGTCTCGCTCTTGCTCAGGCTGGTCTCGAACTCCTGAGCTCAATTGATCGCCCTGCCTCAGCCTCCCAGAGTGCTGGGATTACAGGCGTGAGCCACCTCGCCTGGGCCTAATTAAAATTTGAAAGAGCCACATGCAGCTAGTGGCTGCGGGACCAGAGAGCACAGTTAGCAGAGCCCTGAAAGCGGCCACAGGTACTGCAGCTCCCGCACGCACGGAGGGATCGGTGGCAGTGCTTCCCATGATGCGTACTAAGAGGAGAGGAGGGGTCTGGCCAGGGCCTGGCCCCGCCCCCTCCCACTGGCCACCCTGGGGCAGCCTGCACCCACCTTGGCCATCCGCTCCTTCTTGTCCCACCACTCATCGAAGGCCCGGAAGGCCACCACCTCCACCATCTTGCGGTTCAGGTCACGTTTCATGATGGCCTTGAGCTCTTTGAGGACCACCAGCAGGACGCCATCCACTGTGGCCTTGTGTGGGTCCTCCTGACGGGGCACGTAGCCTGGTGGCGGCACTGATGGGTCAAACTTGGGCAGGGGTGGCCAGTGCTGCCCGCGGCCTGGGCCAGTGTTGCCCAGGGAGAAGGGACCCCGGTAGGGCGGCAGGTTGACAAACTGGAGCCCTGCTGAGGCGGCAGCAGCAGCAGCAGCGGCCATGAAGGGTGGATAGGGACAAGCACCCTGGGCTGTCATCAGACGGCTCAGCATCTGTGTTTGCATCTGGAAGGACATGGGCATGCCGCCCCACTGGCCGCCCAGCACGTGGCTCATGTCCACCTGCATCACGGGAAACAGGCCCGGCGGGAAGGGGGGCAACGGTGGCAGGATAGGTGGTGGCGGGACGCCCGGTGGTGCTGGCAGGGGTGGTGGGGGCACTGTCACAGCGGGGTGGGCCGGAGGTGGTGGGGGTGGCGGTGGGGGCAGTGGTGGGGGCATGGGGAAGCCTGGCTGTGGCGGAGGTGGCGGTGGAGGTGGGGGTAGCGGTGGGAAGCCAGGTGGGGGGGGCAGCGGCAGGGTCGGGGCCAGCACAGAAGGGGCTGCCACGGCCGCTGCGCCTGGGGTCACCACCATGGGCTTGTGGCAGTCAGCGCTGGTGATGGGGGCCAAGGGCATCTCATCGTCCGAGATCTCCATGTCCTCTCCCGAGGACTGCTGGCCCTGCACAGAGAGCGGGAAGAGAAGTCAGGTGAGCCCAGGAGGCCAAGCAGCTCCTAGAGCCCCTCCTGAGTCAAAAAGTCAGGGAAGCAGCCTCCTAACAAGACCAGCGAGCAGCAGCGTGGATTCCCAGCCATGTGACCTTGCACAAGTTACTCAACCTCTCCAAGCCTCAGTTTCTCCATTTGCAAAATGGGCATCACAGTTCCTGTGTCACGGGGTTACCAGGAGGATTCATTCATTCATTCATTCATGCAACAAATATTTAATCAGTACCTGTGTGCCAGGCACTGTTCTAGGTGCTGGGGACAAAGAGGTGAAGAAGACAGACAAAAACTAACTCTCGTGGAGCTGAATTAGCAGGAAGGGGAAAGGAAAACCAGAATGAAGGTGGGACACATACAGCACATCGTGGAGAAAAAGAAGGTGGGGAGAGGGGCAGGACAGACCAAGGGAAGTGGATTCTGTTTCAACTTGTATTCAGAGTAGATAATACTAACAGTTAACACTTCTATAGTGCTTCCTACACATTTTCCATACATTAACTCACTTATTCCTTGAAATGCTCCTATTATTCTCTCCATTTTTACTGATGAGAAAATTGGGACACAGAGAGCTTAAGCAACTTGCCCAAGTCCACACAGCCAATAAGAGATGGAGCCAGATTTGAACCAGGAAGTGGCTCCCCCCATCCCCCCACCTGCGTTCTCAGTCAGCCTGCTGTCCGCACTCTGTGACAGAGGTGACACTGGAGTGGGAGTGGGGGTGTTAGCAGCACTCAGGGTTCATAAATACGAAGCATGTATTTCTTTCTTTTCCCTTTATTATTCTTTTCACCTTGTCTCGTGACTGCACACTTGGTGTGGGCCAGTCTGGGGCTAAGTGCTGCAGGCACGTGCTGTCTCATTTCTTATCTGCAGGAACACCTCGCCAGGTGGGGCTCTGCTGTGACCCTTTTTGACAGGTGAGGAGACACACTCAGAGAACCTCCACCACCACCCCAGTGGCACAGCCAGTCAGAAAGAGGGCTGGTGCCCGAGCCCAGAGCCCAGGGGTGTGCTCCAGGGTGGACAAAGGAGGACTCAAGGATGACCTCTGATGGGACAGGCCCATTCACTGTGGGACTGGGCTTTGGGGAGCTGGATGCACAGGCCTGGAGCTGGAGGGAAGCTCTGGGCTCCTTATGGTGGGGTGGAGCTGGGAGCCAAGGAGTGGGAGCAGGGGAGATGGGCCACCCTAATGCTCTTGTCTCAGAACAAGACAGAAGGTGGCTCAGGCCTTGCCCTGGGTGAACATGCTGAGGAGGAATAGAGCTCTTGTGGGTTGCAAGAGACAGAGAAGTGACTTTGAAGGCTGAGGTTACAAGGTCAGCGGTCAGACCTACAGGTGAGGGAGGCCTCCAGGGGAAACTGGGGTGGAGAAGGAAGAGGAGCAGGCAGCAGCAGCAAGCTCTGGATTTGGGTCTCTTCTACGCACACGCGCGTGCACGCACACACAGGCTCTGCCTCTCAGGGTCCCCATGCACACGAGGGAGGGACAGGCAGGCTCAGCCAGACCCTCAGAGACAACTCCCCGGGAAATCCGTCCTGGACAGCGCCACTGAGCAAGGCGACAGAGCACAGAGGGTTAACCCGGCGCCGGCCGCCAGCCAATCACAGGGCGGCCAGACCCCGCCGCAGCCTTCCGCCCCGCCCTCCCTCCGCCCCTGGCCGTCGAGGAGCGGCAGGAACCTGCTGAGCACCGAGTGCTGGGGAGCTTCCCCAGGAGCCCTCGCTTGGGCTGAAGCCCTGTGAGGCAGGTACTCTCACCCGCCCATTCGGCAGATGACGAAACCGAGACTCAGAGAGGGAAAGTGCCTTCCCCAAAGGTCACTTAACCAGTAAGTGACAGAGCTGGGACACAGGGCTCAAGGTAGAGCCTAAACTCTTAACCACCAGCCTCTGCGAAGAGGGGAATCTCAACTTCCACCCCGACTGGTGCCCCCTGCGTTGTTCCCCCGCAACCTGAGCCGAGGCTGGGACTGTGGGTCAGCTCATCTGTCGGCTCAGCCCCGCGCAGCCCAGGTGCCGCTCTCCCGGCCGCCAGCAGGGGGCGCCCGAGGGCCGGCCCGGAGATCTGTGCTCCAGGCTCCTGGGGCTTGAGCCCTGGGCCATCCCAGCCCCTGCTCTCAGGGCCTTAGTCTCCCCTTCCGTGCCACTGTGGGGGAGCCCATGCCCTCCAGCTACTCAGTCCTGGACCAGCTGGTGAGCATCGAAAACACCCCCCAACCCCAGGCAGTCCAGAGGGAGGGACGAAGGGAGGGCGGCACGGCTGGTAACCCCCCGCCTCTGCACACCTGTCAACTCACCCTGCCTGGACTCCTTGACGCCAGAAACCACTTCCCCAGAACTGCCTGGAGGCCCCCTGGAGCCCCAGCCACCTGTGGCCCCCTCCAGGGCAGGCCAAGTTCCTCTCTGTTCCTCCCTCAGGCAGCAAACCGGCCTAATCAAAGAGCCCAGGAGGGGAGGACCCTCCTCTTCCCCACCCACAGGGGCGCAGAGCTCTTTCCAAGCCCCTGAGTGCTCATGCCCGCCGGGCCCATGGGCTCCAAAGGAGGCCTCCACGAGGGCCAAGGCAGGCGGCTGGACCGGGAAGGGGGCAGACCAGAGCCAATGAAGATGACCTAACCCCCTCCCAAGGGAACCTGGCACGTGGCACCCTCACCCCAACCCCTGGGTGGGACTTCCTGAGGCTGGAGATTTGGGCAATGAGACCGCCCTGAGGTGAGGAGGGGGTAGGGGATGGACAACTTTGCCTGCTTCTGGCCATGTGTCTCCTGCTTCCGTGCCCCCCCCCCCCCAGCAGCTAGCCTCTATCTCCTTTACCCCTGGAGCCAGCCAGAGAAGGCGAATTTCAATGCCCTCTCCACCTGCATGGTTTCCCACCTCTTCAGAGGGCACCAGGCTCTAAGAGACAGTGCTCTGGAGCTCCCACCTGGCCTCGCCCAGCATAGTACTCTGGCCAGTCCCTCCTCCCCAACATGCCTGAGTGTCAGGACCAGCCCTGATCACTCCCAAGCCACCCAAAAGGGAAGGGGGCCCAGAACTGTCACCGTGGCCCATACTCTTTGGGATCTCAGCAAACTCCTACCAAAAAAACTCAAGTCAGAATTTATCCCTAAGACACTGAAGTCTTGACTCTCCTTGCCTAACAATGAGAGGCCACGTTTTTCTTCTCCCGGTGGCTGCTAGGGAGCTCAGAGTCAAACCAGCTGCTCAGTCCTAGCCCGCGGTGTTTTTTGCATCCTCATTATTCTCCAAATCCAATCTGTTACAGTGGCTTCCCTGACCCCTGCTGCTTCTGTGTCTTAGCTAGTTATCCCAAATGTTTGCAGGGGGAAGGACAGAGACAAAAGACAGACAGACAGACAGAAATGGTGGTACCTCATCCATCTTCTCTGAGATCGGGGTCCTGTCTCCCACCAGGTCCAAAGCCACCTCAGCTGTCTGGCCCAGAAGACCAGTGGGGTCTGGCGGGCCTGGCTCGGGTGGAGGCCGAGGTCCCAGGCCCAGGTCAAGCTCATCATCCTCATCAGAGTCGGGCAGTGGCGTAGGGCTGATGTCCTCCAGGCCGGTGCTGGAGGGGCGTGAGGAGGGGGGTGTGGGGCCGCGAAAGCCCAGCTGGGAGTTAGTGCCAAAGGGGGCCAGGGGGGAGAGCTGGGAAGAGGAGGAGGAGATGGGGCTGCCCTCCATCTGCAGCTCGGTGTCCGAGTCCTGTTCCCGCAGGAAGGGCAGCTTGGTGCGCTGCTCCTTCAGCAGCATCTCGATGCGTGAGTCTAGACTGTCATGGGGCTTCTCCGGCCCTGCAGGCGACGACTCCAGCGTGGGTGTGCCCGGGCTGTCGCAGGGCTCAGGACTCCAGCCGAAGGTCGGCCGGCCTCCCAGCTCCATGCTGTTGGTGTCAGGGGGCGGTGGGCCAGGTGGCGTGCCTGGCTTCTCCTTGGCCAGAGGCTCAGCAGGAGGCAGGGGTGGGGGCACAGGTGCTCTCCGGAACTCCCCGCTGTCACGGGCCCCAAAGGCGGCTGTGGCAGTGGGCTCCTCGGGGGGTGGGGGGAAAGGGGGTGCCAGGGTCTGATACGGAGAGAAAGCTGACTTGAACGGAACGGAGGTTGCCTGGGCAGGCGGTGGAGTATGAGCAAATGTGGCCGAATCCTGTGGTTGGGCCTTGAAGGGAGGGCCACTGCTGCCCCCACTGCTGCTGACTGCCCCGAAGGGGAGGTCCGAGGAGCCCCGGAAGGCGGCCGGAGCCCCAGCCACTGCAGTGACCGCAGGAGAATTATGGACATAATGATGCTCGAGGCGACGGCTGTAGGCATCCGTGAACTTGCTCTCGTGGCGTCGGGCCTTGAATGTTGCTGTGGGGTCCTGGCTGAAGAGGTAGGAGGGTGTGGGCTGGCGGCTGGAATAGCTAGAGTCCTGCGAGAAGGGGGTGCCCAGGCGTGGTGTGAGCGGGGTGCCCTGTCCATAGGAGTTGGGTGTGTCCAGGCGGCAGCTGGAGTAAGCAGTGTCCTGGGAGAAGGGTGTCCCACTGCTATTGGGGGTGACAGAGGAGGAGCCGGAGCCACAGCCTGCAGACAGGCCACCATCCTTGAGGCGCTTCAGGGCATCTGACAACTATAGAGAGAAAGAAAGATGTTAGACCACTGGGGGAAAAGGTGCAATGGAACAGGGCTATTTTCCCTTCTCACTCTGGCCGCTGGGGAATGCAGAGCCAGACTGCTCTAGAACTGCAGCATGAGGAATGTATGTGGGGGAGACTGAGAAGTGTCAGAATGGTCCTAACTTTAACCTTAGGGACAGCCAATTATCCTCAGGGAACCTTGAGGGTTTTTCCTCATCCCAGAGGCAGACACTGAAGATGACCCGGACATCTTGGTTTAGGCTGGGACTTCCTTCTTGCCTCAGGCTGTCAGAAATCAAAGACCTTCCAGGCAGGGGTATGACCAAGTCTGGTCTTAAGACTGAGAAGATGGCCAAGGGCTTTGTTTCTCCCAGCCTCGTTATTTTTATTTAAATAGCGTAACATAGGAAAGTGCCTCCTGAACCACCCAGCTGGCCAGCAAGTAAACAGACTCTTCACTCCTGAGCATGCAGGGTAGATGCTGGAGGAGGACTGGGCATGAGAGCTGTCCCAGTGAGTGCCCTGGGAGGCAGTGGCTGGGAAGGAGCCAGTCTTGCTCTGGAAGGGGGTGCCTGAACTCTGCTTTGGGGAGCAGGTGTAGAGGGGTGCCCAGGACATCAGACACTAAGGTCTCTGGACCCAGTAATGTTTCAGCATCGACATGGAAAAGCGGGCTCTGGGTCTGTGGGAATCCCAGCCAATGACAGGGAGGGCTGGAGGGAGGCGTTCTGCGAGGACTGGAAGCCACCAGGAACAGGACGGACCCCAGGAGAGCCACACTGAAGGAAGCTCAGGAACACAGGGCTTTGGGACCCTGCTCTGTTCCTGCGGTGAGCGTGGCCAGGCTTCACTGCCCCCAGGCCTTGGTCTCCAAAGCTGGAGATGGAGGTGGTGGTGGTGGGTTTCTCATCAGAGAGTAGGTGAGGCTTTCCAGAGGTGGGGAGGCACATTAGGGATCTGGCAAAGGCGAGAGTGACAGCGATAAACCCACCTGCAGGGTCTCGTTCACGATTGGAGAGACTGCGTCCAGCTCCCCCACCGGGAGCGTCTGGGGGGTGTATCGGCCGGTGACCAACAGTTCGTAGAACCGCATTCGGGTTTCCCCTGTGGGTGCGCAGGGGAAGGGGGGCTTGGTGAGGCTCCAGGATAGGGCAGCCCCACGGGGATTCCAAGCTGCTTGGCATTCCCATGGGTCCCCTGTGCCTGAGACCCCAGGCCTGGTGATGTTGTGTGAGCCCGACTGACTTCCCACCCCCTCAGCACCTCACTCAGGATCAATAACGCTGCTACACAGGATGATTTTTCTGACCCTGAGATACAGAATTTAATGCCTCCTGGGGCTGGGACTCCCCCAAACCCAGACCTAGAATTACCACCCCCAACACAAAGCCCCTTCCCATTACCTGGGCCATGGTGCCCCAACAAAGAGCCAAGTTTCCCCCATCTTTTCTCCCTTCTACTTAATAGCCAGGGGCTTGTAGCAAGAGGAAGGGAAGCCTTGGGAACTGACACAGAAGTGACAGTTTGTTAAATATCTGGGGCCAGGTGACCCGCAGAGTTTGCAAAACACAGTCTAGTAGCATATTAGTGTGAACTCCACAAGCTTCCAACCAGGCCGAGGGCCCCAAGTTGCCTGGGGACTGCCTGGAGGCCTGCATTGGAACCCTCTGCCCCTCCGCAGAGAGAGGCCTTTACAGACCTGGGGCCCCAGGTTATCGATATTTATAGAGCCCCAGAGGCAGCTGCTTACATATGCAAAGGAGACCATTCCTGGAGCTACACTTTACACTTTACTGGTCTCTTTCTTGAAATACAAACTTAGGTGGCAGTCTCTGAGGGTTTTTGTGTTTGGGTTTTTAGTTTTTGCAGAAATGAAATTTTGGTGAGACCTGGCTGCTCCTTAAGATGTGGGCACATGAGGGGCGGGGGAGGGGCTCCACGTTGGAGCCTCAGGGAGGAATCGGGCTCCAGTTGCCCAGAGGGGCACGAAAATTTAAGAGTCTTTTCTCCCCCCACAGAGATTGAGAAACTGAGGGAGACACAGAAAGAGGTATGGGCTTGGCAAGTGTGGCATAACCACGTTCACCCAGGACAAACGCAGTCAATACATTCTAATCATTAAAAGCAAAAAAAAAAAAAGTCTACATTTTCTTGTCTTGGGTTTGGTGTGCCCTGGTTGCCCCTAAACCCTGTCCTCATAAAACCCCCCCGAAGCTGTATTTAAGCTCTCCCAGGCAGAGCTTCCCAGGGGACCCCAGTGGGCTACCGACCCAACAGTGTCTGCCACAGGGCTGGCTGATCCTCAGAGCAGTAGGCACCTTCTTTTATATTGGTGGGAACTCCCCTAGAAGGGTCACAGGCAAACTCTGGGGGATACCCTAGAGTTCTGCAAGCCCCTCCAGCCAGTATCCTGGAGGAGTCCCCACAGACCCAGAGGTTGGGAGGTGTGGCCTCCCCAGCCTGGCTCTCCCTGCAGCCAGCTCAAAGCTAGCACTCAGCAGGATTCCCGTGCAGGGGAGGTGCTGCGGTCTCTTTAAGAGAGAGGAGGGAAGACACAGTGTCAACCCTTGAGCACCCAGAGCAGCCCGCCCAGCTCTGGCCACTCTATCAGGAACATTATCAATGAAACACTTGCAGCCCCAGATTGGTTCCCATTTCCAGGGGGAAGGGGCCGGGTGGGGAGCAGGTACCCTGGATCCTTAGAGGATTCTTTCGAGTTGAGAGACTTTCTCTTCATGTATTTAAAGGCATCCTAGTGGCTCTTCTTCAGCCCCCCACAAATAAACAAACTGCCTCCTCCCCTAACACAGACACAACACTGGGGACTGTCTAAACCCAGGCCACCAGGGCTCAGAGAGGGGCCCTGGGGGGGTGTCAGCGGTGGGGAAGCCTCCGGGTGGTCCCTAGGGGTGCAGTGGCCAAGGACCAAGCACATTTGGTAAATTATACCTGTCTCCTAGCAACAGACAACACATTTAGCTCCACGTGACTCTACCCCTCAGGAGGGGGCAAAAAAATAAGGTTGTGGGGGGATCCCGAGGAAGAGGGGAGCCTCCCAACACTGCAGGAAGGGAGCACTAGGAGGGAACAGGGTCAGGCTGACAGGTCTCCCTGCGGTTCCTCCCCGTGGGCCGCCTGCACCGGCCTCCACTTACCTTTAGTGTCCAGCTCCACGTGGATAATGTTGCCCATCACCGAAGTGCTATGCAAGTGCTGAACAGCCTCTTTGGCTCCCCTGACGGTGGCAAAGACCACCTTGGCGATGCCCAGGTGCTTCTTGGTCTTGGGGTTGTACAAAATCTCCACCTCCTCCACCTCCCCATACTTCTTGCACATGTCCCTCAGGAAGTTTTCGCGGATGTTATCATTCAGCTTGGCAAATGTCACCTGCTTCGGAGGCACCGGGCCCACGTAGAACTCATCGATCTGGCCGAGGGGGAAGGGAGTTTGGAGAACATTGAAACCGAAGGGAAAACTGCATTCCCCACTCGCCCGTCCGTTGAAAACAATGAAGGGTAAAAAATTAAAAAAAAAAAAAAAATTTGGGAAAAAAATGCACGCGGGCGGGCCCGGGAAGCGGAGGATTAAATCGTTTGGAACGTGGAAGTCCTCCGGGTTCGAAAGAAAAGGGGAAAAAGAAACAGTTTCTCTTTCCCCACCCCCCATTCTGGCCTCCTCTTCCTGCTGCCGGGTCAGGGGCAACCCCTTGGGCTAGGAAGTTGTCCCCCTAAAGCCACGAGGCTCCGAAGGTGGGTGGGTCCCAGGGCCAAGCTCCTGGGCAGGCAGGAGCCAGGTGGGGAGCGGGTGCCCCCAGCTGAG